>JAWPHD010001409.1:0-325338 GCA_037043455.1 Cyrtodaria siliqua | reverse complement strand
TAGACTCATAGACGCATTGACAAGTACTGTAAAGAAAATGAATATATCGGGGAGAAAATAACTCAAATAAAGTACACATTCGTTTATTTTAAGAATTAAGATTCCAAAATTGTGCATAATATATAGACGTGAATAGATGCTTCATTTCAAACTACTATAGTACGCTAGTTGAGCACGTGTGCATATATAACATAATGCCCGTGTAAGTGTATAATATAACTATACTATGGGATAAGCTATCAGTGGCGTAGGAATGTTTTGAAAAGGTGAAAGGGGAGAGTTTGAATATATCTCCTCTCCCCTCAGAAAACAAAAACAAAACAACACAAACTGATAAGCAGGGAACACGTTACTTCCAATATCTATTTATAAGATCGTCCTTTTTTATGAATATAAAACTGTTATATAAGTATTTATTATACAGAAATGGCTACGTGTTATGTTTTATTGTTCTTATTAGCAAAGGGTCAATCAGATACCAGTACGTGGCCTTCTACAAGATAATTTGTTTGATGATCCCGTTGACCCGTATACACTAAATATATTATAAATGAGACACCTTCATAATTAGGTGTCCGAAAAATCATATGTACACGCATGAATTACAAACTGACCGTTGTCTTTATTCAGAAAACTGCATTTCATTATAGTTGTACATTAGCATGTTTCTGTTAACGCTATAAGTATGCCTGTTGTTTTCCATACTCGAATGCATCTTTTGTGAAATAGCGTAGATACAACCCATGCCACATACATATATCAGCTTTAGTGTGCTTGCTTTTATAAATGTTAGTGACTAGCCATAAAGTAGTTTAACGGCTTCTGCTTTGCTATTGTTCGTCGAGTGTGTTTCACGACACTTCAAAATGATTAAAAATTGACTATCCCGGTCTATGAAAAAATGAACAAATACGTTCTGCTTTGCAATTATTCGTTGAGTGTGTTTCACAAACTACATTTCACACTGATTAAAAAAGGACTATCCCGGTCTATTAAAAAAATGAACAAAAGCCGTTATTTAAAATCCAAATAAAATGATAACTGAAAAAAGAAGTACTTCAATTTTATCAGTGAACATTATTTAAAAAAGTAAGTGACGTAACGTTAAATGTTCAGACACATTATGAACGGCATATTTGTGTTCATCAGAACGCCATTCGATTGTTTAAGAAACTTTAACTGCATAATATGTTTTTTTGTTTAAAAATAAAAATATTGTTTAAACGAACAATACTGGTAACAGCTGCGTTAACAGTTTTAATATCTATTTTCCATTTGTCCAAACTAAAATGCTACGCTTACTGCTTTTTGGATATTGTTTTAAACAGAAATTCAAATTCAAAACATTTTTTTTTAAAACTACATTGAAACACATTTTTGCCATTTGATTTCAAAATCGTAAAATTTTAAAGATTTTTTAAAATTATTATTGATAATTTTTAAATCCGAAATAAATCATCAATAGCCTTTATTTAATTCTCAATAACTGAAGCCGTAACAAGTTGTTTTCATGTTAAATGTTATGTGACGCTATGCGCGCTGATGGGTTCACGTCTGGTTGGACGTTACGCTAATCTGTCGGAACATCTGACGTTGTCGTCAAGGCCGCACCTGCTTGTTGTTGCTACCACGCTCATACTGATGACATCATTTTTCAGGAGGTGTTCCTGTAAGTTTATCGGCTGCAAACGAGCCCGGTAAGTTTCGATTCTAGCCAGCATGTGTATCATTTGAATCTCGTTTACTATTAGCAGCTGAAGCTCATTTACTGTATCAATTCTTTCATAATAATCCGTATTAATCTTTAATCGTCCGTCGGATGGGGACGTAAACCGGGCGGTCCCGTGTATCGGTCTATCAACCGAGCACGTTAAAGAACCATAGGAATCTATTCGATAATAAGAGTAGGGCAGGTTCCCGGATTCCTATGTATCCTTCCCCTCTCTCTGGGGCGGCTCTAAATAACCTGTACTGTGTTGATGAGCCGTTAAACAACATTCAATTAATCTTTAAACATAAGTTTTATAAGCAATTTACTTCTAAGATTCTAGTCTCCGTTTTCACGGAGATTTTCAAAATATCATAGACGCTTATACTATTGTCCAGTCAGCTAAAATTGAATGGGCGGGGCTTAAGGCTGTCTAGTCGAATACTGAACGTTTATCAGGAAATACGTACATGTTTAACCATACGCTCTATAGCTAGACATATATTTTGAGGATATTCGTCCGAATCTATTTTTAGATGTGTCTAATCCATGTTTATAATCATGCACATTCATAACATCCTGGTTGGACAATAGTTAACGTTCACGTGCATTAATTGTGACTTGTAAGGTCTTAAGTGTTGTCACACGGTGTAACTATACTAAACAACTCATTTTGTGCTTGCCTTGCATAGTCAGCCTTTATATGTGAAACCTTAACCTGGTAACACCTGTACTGATAAAAACACATGTCAAGTCACATGATATTGTACACATGACGTCATGGCACACTGATATAAATGATGTCGCCTGTTGTGATTATGACGTAATTGTACAATTTAGTTTAAATAGTCTTTAACAGCGGCGAATAGTGATCCATAGGCGTAGGAGCCGGGGTATGCTTTTCTCCCCACTACCCCCAGTAATTTGAAGAAAACAATGGTTAGCTCTCAAAAAGTACTTTTTCCCCTATATAATGTTGTAGTTTTGGTGTAATAATTGAGCGTGGATAACTTTTTGTTTTGTATGTCAAAAAAATTGTGAAAAAGTTTGGCCCCTCACCCAATATTTGAAATGTTCCTACGCCCATGTAATCATGTACATATCATACGGCATGTCGATGTTTGTCATTCTATATTTAAACTCCGCATTTAGGTATTCAAAAACAGATTAACCCCAGGGATTTTTTGTCCCGTTTAATGACGCAGACGGATAAAGGTAACTGCTTGTCTCTATCGAACACGTACTCAGTCTACTCACGTGATTTCTTTTAGAAGTCTCGCGAGAGTTCTGGATGTTCGAGACTATAAAACTGCTAGCTATATACCATATTCCATAGATTGCCGCATGTCTGCATGCTCTGCTATTATTATTATTCTCATAAAACATAACCTATTTGATAATACAATTACATTACAATGCTTTATTTTTTTCCAAATCGTTGGATAATTTGCTTTTTTTCCGCGACAACTTTATACGTTAGGCCAAAAAAAACAAAAACCTGTGTTTCCGGTGGCCCGACCGACCCTATCTTTAAGGGGCCGACCCTAAAACTTTTTATGAAAAATAAAAAAAATTGTTTTGAACAATGATTTATCACAATATATTGAGGTAAACTGACATCACAGAGAAACTTTCAGTTGTATTATCGACTTGTATGGGGTTTATGAGATAAATACATGTAGAATCTCACAATATCTTGCTCCAAAAAAATAAATAAAAAAAAAATAATAAAAAAATGCCTAACTACAGACCCTAATTTTTTAGAGCATGCAATAGGAAACACACCTACTTCTTTTTGGCCTTACTCTACATTAAAAACAATTCAGATGTAAATATGAAACGTTATAAGGAGGGATATGTGTTAGTAAGCATATCAAGAATGGGAAAACAAGTTAAAACGTTTTTTAGAGACTGAAGGAAATTTGGTTTATACAACTTGCACCGTTAAAACACTGTGATTAAGCATTTCCCCCAAGTTATTGGTGATAGTTTTGTTAATAAAGGGGCGTAATGAAGATTTTTTTTATTATTATTTTTGAAAAAAAATAAATCATTTACAAATTATTTTGAAATACGGATCGTTCTATGCTGTTTAAATGAAATGATGCTCTATCGGCAGTTTATTTAATTTTAAAATAATCACCTGAAATTTAATTATTCAAATTTTACACTATATATTCTTTTTTCTTTTTTCACTCTCAACGTATACGGTATGACAAATTATAGCCACTTATCAATATTACTACGGTCAATTTAAGCAGGAAAATATATTATTATGCAATGTTGATGATTTTGTTTCAATTTTTTTTCAAAACTGCAAACTGGTCATATATCAACGTATTGAATTAACAGAATAGGGAAAAACAACAGATTACATTTTTGTATACGGTTCAGTTTGTTTTGATGCGAAAACATATAAAATTTTACACTATATATTCTTTTTTCTTTTTTCACTCTCAACGTATACGGTATGACAAATTATAGCCACTTATCAATATTACTACGGTCAATTTAAGCAGGAAAATATATTATTATGCAATGTTGATGATTTTGTTTCAATTTTTTTTCAAAACTGCAAACTGGTCATATATCAACGTATTGAATTAACAGAATAGGGAAAAACAACAGATTACATTTTTGTATACGGTTCAGTTTGTTTTGATGCGAAAACATATAAAAAGACCTCCAGATCGTCATTTGTCCCTTTAATATATTTAGATTTACACAGCATTTTATAATCATTTTCACATTTATTAATAAAACCGGTCAGAACATGATGCACGTGTTGTATATGTTAGTTAGTGTTTATTAAGTGGACCTCTAACAAAATAGAAACCCAAATGTAACGACCTTCGAGAGTGAATGTTGGGTTTTTGTTTTGTTAATATTCCACTAAATAAGCACAAACTTACTTAGTGGTAACCCTGCTCTTTAACAATTTAATGACTGGTGTCCACATGAACATTCTCGAACATATCCAGTGGATATAATCAACTCTCGCTATCGCCTCGGTTGACATTACATTCTCGGGTTGATAATATCCACTGGCACCCTAAGAGGATGTGATATTTACATAATGACGCTGGTGCAATGTCCCTTGAACACTAAATAAAAAAAGTGATCGCACTTAATAAAATAGAGACATAATCTGAGTTTTAATGAAATAAGTAGGAGATCGCTCACGTGCCAAATTATCGGAACCAATCAGATTGCAGCTCACATGCCAAATTATTGGAACCAATCAGACTGCAGCTCACGTGCCAAATTATCGGAACCAATCAGATTGCAGATCGTGGCATTTGTTATATACTAAATCTGATTGGTTCCAACAATTTGGCATTTGAGCACTCTCTGGTTGATACAAAATTGAAAAAACTAGTCGATCTATTTGTAAAAAAAAGTAAAAGTTAAACACTAAATGCATTGTAGAGCACTTTATAAAGGTTGCAATATCATTTATTCTCCAAATAGTCTACAGTCTTTTTTAATATTTATTTGATTTTAGCTTATTGAAATCTATACTTATTAATGTTTAATTAATCGTTTTAACTGATTTAACTGTACCGTCTAAACTGCGCAAATAATTATGTTAAATACATATCTCATTGTTTAAAATCATAAACTATACATGAATAATCTTAATTTTAATTTCCATATTTATTTTCTACAATGATATAAAAAATAATATAACAAAAGAACGGAAAGAAAGAAATTAATAATGTCATACCAATGTCATTGCCGTTTACATAATGATAACATTTAATTTCCGCATGCGCCCGTCTATCAAATTGTTTTAAGTACGCATTTAACGTGTATGTTTCACGAATATTATTTAAATTTGCAGCATATCAGTATAACGCAAATAATACGCCATTTAGGGCAAAGGATGTGTTTGTTTCACATAGATAAGTTACATTTTAATGTGTATCAGTATAACGGTAAGAAGGGCCGTTCATTAAGTGTTAAGCCATTTAGTGCGAAGGGATCTGTATGCTTCACATATATTAGTTTATTTGTATAGTATATCAGTATAACGTTAAGAAGGGTCATTCATTAATTTTCAAGCCATTTAGTACGAAGGGATGTGTATGCTTCACATAGATTAGTTTATTTGTAAAGTATATCAGTATAATATTAAGAAGGGTCATTCATTAAGTTTCAAGCCATTTAGTACAAAGGTATGTGCATGCTTCACATATCTTAGTTTAATTTTAAAATATAACGTTATTAAAGGCCGTGCATTTTGTTACAATCCATTTGTCCGATAACATTATTTTTTATCACTTATCGCTTAAATTTAATACGCATTTAAACGTGCTAAACGTGTATATAGCCAAGTACACATATAAACGACCTAGTAATGGCATGAAGGTGTGAACGTATGTTTGAAAATATTCATCCATTTTTGTTTGTTTGCCTTTCTGTTCAGTATTCTCTTTCTTTGTTCTTCTTTCGTACCATATTTTCGCGTTGGTAAATTCATGTAGATGTTAAGAGTTGTTTTACTAGTTGATTATAGGCATATTTGGTGATTTGGTGATTTGGTGATTCGTTGATTCATCCAGAAAATTTTCTGTCTTTTATTTTTTATTTGTTCTCATACCACTCATATATATATCCATATCTTTAGAACAGATGCTCAACATAACTTTACGAACAGCAAACAACACTATTTACGAAAGTGTATTCACTAACAATAAGTTAAGAAATGTTTAAATTGTTATTATTATTTATTGAGTCTGTGCATATAAGAGGTAATATAAGATGCAACACCTCTCACGCTCCCTAGTTTCGGCTTAAGTGGGACATTCTACTTTAAAGCCAAAATGATTGGTCCCCAAGACCCCTGAGGGACCAGTAATAATTAATAACATACGTAATCGAGGCGAAATTTTACAGCTGCCACACAGTACTAAATAAACGCTAGTGTGAACGTCAATACATACTGAAAAGGGGTCGTATATTTACATATAAGAAAACAAGATAGATAAACCATTAAAATGTCATATTCCATATCGATAAATAACGTATTAGGCTACATGGTTTAAAATGTGTTACATCCATGTCATGTTTACTCTCCAAATAGTATGCCATACGGCAAATGAATAACATGTTAAGCATTCTAAAATATAAATGTATATATTTTTCATAAATATAAACAGAAACAAAGTGCATGAATACCTTTGTATTTTCATACTTTTAGCTTAAAACAAACTAGGAGAATAACTTTCATGTGGCAAAAAGGTCTGATTCCGTATCTATATTGGCTGGTTACTATGGTAACGAAGTGCCTCTAATTTATCCCTAGGGCAGGGGGTGACGTACAATGCCCTTCAAACCGTTCCCGACATAATGAAGATGGTTAAGATGGGAGTACTAGCCCCTTTAAGCAATCCATTGATAGTATCGACCAAAGGAGAACCTGGTACAGTTCCAACTGATCAATTTCCAGATTCGACGTCAAGTTCAAGTTCCGCAATTTTGACGACTACCCCATCAACAAAATATTCGACAACACCGCCGTCTACACCGACAACAACATCTTCCATGGCGGCATTTGAATGGACTGACCCGACCACGACAACGATTGAGCCGACAACTACAACGTGGACGACGACATTAGAGACAATGACGTCGACGACAACGACAACTGCTCCTTCGACAGCGGATTTGCCAGCAATTCAAACAACGTATCTGATTCCAACAAATGCGACAACCATTATATCGACATCGACACGTAAACACATAGTCATTCCAAATTTGGAAATTAAACCATCAGAAAGTATATCTATTACTGTAGACAAAACGAATTCTGTTGATCAAAAACTGGACAATATTAATACAAAACTAGACACACCTTTACTTAAACAGTTAAGTACAAACAATTTATCTATACCTGTAGATAAAACGACTTATGTTGATAAAAAAATGGACCATGTTGATAAAAAATTTGACAAACCGTTACCTACTACCATAGTCGAGATAACTAGTGTAGCAAAACCAGCTGAGCCAGAGCTTCCAGCGTCTGTTGTAGGTGGCAAGAAGGAATACGAATACGAAAGACTAGCCTTTAAAAACACAATGCTTGCACTGATGAAAACTCTGTATGATATTAAAACAGTAATCGAGGACCTAAGAGCAATTTCACAGACCACAAAAAACCGCGACTACAGCGACAACACCGATAACGACTCCAATACCGACAACGACTCAGACAACAACTCCGACAACGACGACGACTTCGACAACGACAACGACTCCAACAACGACGACGACAACAACTACACCAACACCCACGACGACGGTAACGATGCCGATAACGACAACTACTGCAGCATATACACCAACATACTTACCGACTACAAAATCACCAGCATCTGTGCTTCCCTGGACCAGGGGAGAAAAACCGTCCTGGGAAACCGCCTTGGCATATGTGAGGAAATATGTAAAAGGTGAGATAGACGTCAGGCTAGCGATCATCTTTCTAGTGACCTACTACCATAAGGTGCTTCTAAGTTATAACATGACGCTCACGCGGGCCACCATGTGTATTGCCGTCGCAGTCTGCCTTAGCGATCAACTGGCGTTCCGAGAACGCCGAACAGATCGCTCTGTATGGTATTAAAATAGTAATCGAGTTACTGCTGAATTCACTGGTTTATTGAACCAGTGATGCTCAAATCTTTGCTGCTTGCATTGCCTCTGCTGTTTAGCCTAGCGATCATTTTAGTTTACGGTATGGTAAATCGATCAGTTGGTTTCATTGGTATAATGTTCATATGTGCTTAATAAAAATGAAACTGTGTTGCATTAGCATCGCTTTATCAGCCCGTCGATTGATTTGAGATGTTAATGTTCTGCCTAGGAATATACATCCGTTCCAGTTTAGCAGACTTGTTACTGAGATGAACATGGCAGCGATCAACATGTGTATCTACAGACAAGCGATCACACGTTGGTTTCCGAATTAGCCAATGGGTAAATTACAGTTGATCAACAGGTTTTACGATTATGTGTTTGTACAGCCAAGCGATCACACGCTGCTTTCCGAAATAGACATTGAGTAAATTACATGATCAGCAGGTTTTACTGAATTGCTCAGCGATCAGTATGTGTATGTACAGCCAAGCGATCACACTTTGCTTTTCGAAATAGCCAATGAGTAAATTATAGTCATCAACAGGCTTTGCGGAATATGTGTATGTACAGCCACGTGATGACATCGAGTTCTATATACTGTAGTATAGTATTAACTTTAAACCAAGGATGCACATGCAGTTGTTCACGCCAGATATTACCCTTTCGATAGGAACGTACATTGTTCCATTCAAAACTGGCTTGAATTATTGTGAATAAGAAGATAAAAAAGTTTAAACCGGAAGTCCAGCTTTCACTGAACGTAGGCATATAAGCACACACTTTTTACTCATTAAACGTAAATTATGAGATATAACAAACTGAAAAGGGTTGACAATAGAGGTACCGTTTAGGAGCGGTCCGCAGCAAAAATGGCCCCTGGGAGTAAAGAAGAACTTCTATAATAACATCTAAATGCTCTATTACAGTCAAGCACTAAATATGTTTTGCAGTCCGAATGTGCTTGATATCGAAAACTACACACTATGTCATACCTGATATGTACGAGGAGCATTTGGAAGGTATTAACCATTCCCATCGTGTTTTTATGACAACGGCACACAAAGAAAAACAATATTTCTTTTGAAAGATCTATTTCATCTAGTTTTATTGATAAATTTCGCTCCAAATAAATGGCGAAATTGGACAAAAATGAATAAATCAGCCTTGTATATTACATGAATTGTAATAAATTCATAATTACACAAAAGATTGCCATATATGATTTATAATATTCAGCTTGTAAAATATTGTAATTTTCAAGATCCGTTTGAAAACAAACGAGACTTCCGGTTATGATGTCACTTCCTTTTAATAATTTTCAACCCGTCCATCTTTTAAAAACGTTATATTTAGGAACATGTAAAATGGATGCATATACATTTTGAAGTAAATCGCTTAATGTTTAAATATTTGTAATTATTTTTATCTTATTACATTGAAGTAGCTTGTTATTGTTTAAATTTGCATTGTGGGTATTTACATTCTATAAAGAATTATGTTATTACTTTTACTTTCAGTTCACGTTTTTAGAGTTGTAAACTGAGAATTTTAAAACTAGTTATTTTTCATAAGGAATTTATAAACGTTCAACATTTGCTCTATTTTCATATTCGTTATATTTATGGCACGAACATAGGTAAGTTGCGGTGTACATAAATATGCGAACACCGGTAGTGGCTGTCGGGCACAATTAATTGTAAAAGTATTTATAAAACATATCCGCAAGTTCAGAATGAATTGTACATTTATCAGTACGCCTATTATTTTTTTTAACTATTGTGGTTTTTACACTCGGCGTGCAACGCTTACTACTTTCCAAATACCTCTCGTAAATATCAACTTGAAATGATAACGGATTATTCTGTTTGATGGAGCAATAGTTTAATGGTTATCTTGCTAATTGATCAGAGGATCGTACGATCGATTCCATTCCGGAAGTTGGGGCTAATTTCGAAACATTGGCGTCATTTGAATGAGACTTAAACCGAGATACCCAAATACCATTGTGTCCGACAGGTGTCGCTGCGCAGTTGTGACGTAGCCGGTGTATGTATAGAATGACCCAAATACAGGCAAATGCGACATGAACCACGCACGCACATTCTCTCATATATACTCTTCTGTGTACTTATTAATGAAGGAAAACACAATTTCAAACTGTTTATCATTATTGTATTCATACAATAACTATCGCTCGGGGCGCTTGTTTCAGCCAAAGGTTTTTCTGCAGTAGCTTGAGCAATTTAAATAATACATGCTTTAATTGTATATCATTAGAACTGGTATTTTTAGTGGTAAATATAAATACGTTAGTTTTGAAAATCGGTTGTGAAATAAATATTTTACAGCCCAAATGATTTTTTGATAGGGCTTTTGCCATGTAAATTCCTTGTTGGTGGGACACCAGAAAATTAAGAAATTTCAAATAACTTCAGCTAGCTTTCATATTTTGCTATAAAACTGTCAGGGTGTCTTTATTTAGGAATAGCCAACAATCCAAAACCATTTTTGGGTAAAAATTCTAAATTTTTTTTTTCAAATGTTTCATGCAGCATAATTTTGCATTGAAAATGCCCCATCAAAAACAACTTTAGCGCATGGACTTTTTATTTCTCAACCGCTGTTAAAAAGTAAGGTATTTTTATTTACCACTAACAATATCTGTTTCACTGATATAAAACTTATTTAGGTACTAGATGAATTTTGTCTGAAAAGTAAAAAAAAAAAATTTGGCTGGAACAAGCGCCCCAAACAATAATTAAAAAAGAACACCGTCTTATTGTAATTCAATGATAAACATAAAGGCGATCAAACATCACGACCAAGTTGTGAGTGATGATGAGATTGTGGGGAAGGGAGATAATTCACAGGTTACTGAGGTCTCCCAAATTCCCGATGCACACAGCAACCTCATTGCATATCATTTGCTTTGTAGAAACTAGTACCATCCCTATTACATTAGAATGCTTTATATGTGCTACATAATGGCTATGCATTCAATGCATAACGAGGTGGCTATTAGTTGCAGTACCTTTCACTATTAGATAATGTTACCACATTATCCACGAAGTAAATAGAAAACGACTTTGCTGACAAGCAGTAAGTAAGAAAAGGCGGATCAATAAAACCAGAGCGCGCAATCAACAGTTCACTTCAAGCACTATCTTGGAAGGGCATACAAAGATATGGAATCTAAGCTTAAAGACATTCAGCTTTGTGAAAGCAATTGAATATATAATCAGTTGCAAAATAAACTGGACACCTTGAACATTTTACTTTACACCCTATCCTCTTTATCAAGCGACAGTCCCTTAATGATTCGACCTATTGAAAAACAAATGACAACATGATATTGTCAATCGAATGATAAAAACTTTGGTACCAAACATGGCATATTCCTTCTGGAATATGTCAATTTAATTCTAAAAAACACTTTATACAATTAAATCTAAACAAAACTCAATGTCCACTTTCGTTTGCAACTGAGTACAATAAGGTATTAAACCGATGAAGCGGAGGCACACATATACAGAAAAACATCTTTGCAAATTACACCGCTATTGGGAACGCCACCACAAACGACATCCAAAATGAAAAACCTGAGCACTCTTCGTATTGATATAAAGCCATTGCAGCTAGCGGCGTACTACGCACATCTCTAGATAAAGAACAGATGGAAGAAGCAAACAATAAAACGTGCCATAAAGCACGGCAATTTGTGTTTATTTGTCAGCATCTGTCCTATGACTAATTCAATTTGGCGGGCGGCGACCTAAATATGTCAACCTGTGATAAATTACCACTGCCGTTTACAATGCAGGAACCATACACAGTATGATTAGTAATCATTGCTAAATATAAGCCATTTCACAAGCTGTTCTCTACATTGAGCATGCTAGCTGTTCTACAAATTGTTCTATACAAGGAGCATGCTACCCCATGAACAAGCTGTTCTATACAGTGAACATGCTAGCTATTGCACAATCTGTTCTCTACAGTGAGATGGCTACCTGATGAACACGCTGTTGTATACAGTGAATATGCTAGCTTGAGTACACAAACTTTAATATACAGTGAGCATGCTAGCTCTGAGCTAATGCACACGCTGTTTTATACAGTGAGCATGCAAGCTTTTGCACACGCTGTTCTACGCAGCGGGTATCATGTACATCACCCCCAGCCCTGCGATACTGTTGAATTATTAAACTTTAAGCTGTTAAGTGTAGTCCCGATGTTAATTCCCATAGACAATACTATGCATTTTGTTATTATCTGTCGCTATAGTGATATTGCAGCGTAATAGTAAATCTAAGGGCGATATTTTAACAATTACCATATGCGCAGCTTTGGTGCGCGTACGATTCTTTTCTTATCTTTGCAAAGTGATAGCAAATCTTAGGGTGACAGTAAACATGCCCAGGTTTGATGCGCGTACAGTTCGATTCTTATTATTGCAGATAGTAAATCTATTGATAGTAAACACAAAAGTACATGCGCAGGTTTGGTGCGCGTACAGTTTGTTTAATACCACATGCATGAGCCCTCAGGCGATATTCCTTTCTTCCGGGTGAACATTCTTACTTTTAATGTTTATTAGGTAGTTACTTTTGCTATATAACTTGCATATTTTCAAATCATGATTAATACATATTTAAATAAATGTAAGCCAACTGCTGTTGCATATTATTAATTGCCGATTAATTTGCAACAATAATATTAAAAATGTTTTGCTTTATAACACGTATTCAAAGTTTTATTTTGATCTTTCGATTGTGTTTGTTGCAGAATACACCATTAAGGCCGGAACTATTTATTTGAAGAATAGAATTGTCAATTAGGAATACAACATGCATTTATATTAACTTTATGTCAGTGTAAATATAGATATAAAAATCGAACAGGAAACGCAGCATTCAAGGACGACAGTCAACCACAAACACACACACAAACAAAGAACAAATGTAAAGATGAAAAAGGCCAAATAAGACATCACAATCACAAACACAAAAGGGTTGGCAATAGGGCTACCGCCTTGGAATGGTCGTGGCAAAGGTTTAAACCAGGTTTTAGTTTGCACCAAACCAGACACTCACACTACCGTCAACCCAATACAACGGGACAGTGTAAATAAAGAAATCTCCGACATGAACTATTCTCTAACCAACAAGGCAGCATTAATAGGCAATATAAGTAAAACACAAAGATACTCGTGTATATATAAATACAAAAACCAATAGCCTAGAAAGCCACAAAGATGGTACTCAAACCATACTATACGCAGATACACAAAGAAATATAAAAAGATCGGACAGGGAAAGTAGCATTCAAGGAGGACAGTCAACCACAAAACACAGAAACAAACACACAAACAGATAAACAAGAAACCAAAATCAATAATAAATGCGAAGGACATCACAAACACAAAAGGGTTGACAATAGGGCTACCGCCTTGGAACGGTCAGTGGCAAAGTAGGCCACTGAGGGTTTACACCGGTTCTAGGGTGCACCAAACCTCACACAAGTCCAATATGAAATAGGTCATACTAAAAACATGCATTCAGAACAAACAAGAATAGGAAGGATGCATAGAAACTACGTATGCCACACCGTACACATAAAAGGGCAGGTAATACCGCATTGAAACGGTCAGTATGAAAACAGCCGGGGGTTTGAAGTAGTATCTAGGCTTCACCAAACCTCCCTCTTACCCAATTGTCATCCCAATGAAACGGTTCAGTGTAAATATGAAAATCCCCGCCCGGGTATATCCTCTAGAATAGACAGCATTAATAGGCAGAGAGATGATCATGTATATATGAATGAAAAAAAAAGGATAGGAATTTAGGTGTGAGATATCATCTTAACACCTGTATCGTTCATGTATATAATATCAAAAACCTCATTGTAAGTGTTGGGTAGCCATTTATAGTGTATTAGTAATATTACTTTAAAGTAAAAAGCAACTTACGAACCCAACATTAATAGCAAATTGCATAACGTTCACGAAATTAAGTTGCTTTGACTATCTTATGTAACTATCTTACAATACCGACTTGGAGAAAGAAAACACTTCAAACCAGTTTTCCTTGAAATGGAATCACCCCATAGCACTACCTGCATTTTTGTGCGTTCTTTATTTTCATTGACAGTATAAATATATTAATATTTCTTTTCTTTTCTAAATGATAGTGTTAACTAAAACTCTTAAACATACGACACAAAGTATACGGTCCCCCAATGCCAAAACGTAATCGCGATTTTCGTCAAGGTGCACCTCACTCATTATCAAAGAAGATTCATTTGATGAAATAAAAATATTACATCATTTTTGTATTATTTTGACGTAGTGGATCAAAATATACCGAAATGTGTGGAACTAAGACTCGTTTTTTTCCATAATGGGTGGCACACTGCTTTGATCCAAGACATAACAACTCATCTAATCGAGCAATCACACTACAAAACATAAACACGTTCAAATTCTGGTTTACTTAACATTTGTTGGTACACTGTTCGTTAATACTGTTTTTATTGAACAACAAAACATATTGAAGTGTTACATCTATTTAAAACTGTTGAACGCGTTGTAGTCCAATTTTTTATGTTTTAGATTAATTTTGATGCAACAAAATCTAGCTAGGTTACATGTTCAAATTTTCCCTAGACTTCCTGATATCTTTTTCGCATAACTCAGCTATGTAATATCCGTTAAAGAATGCGATATGTACTAATTGCATGACAACTCAAACATTTATACAATGGAAACACACACACACATATATCTATCTATCATATTTGTATTTCCATCACACCATGCCGACGCTTCACATTTATACGTGTAACATATGGTAGATATGGCCATCTAATTCATTTATTCAAACTTTACATTGCCTTGTTCATTTCATTTTTTTGCCATTCATGTTTTCCCCCCATCTGCATTTTAATTTTTGTTAATGATTCATTTTCCCCACGCCCCCGTTCAGACATTGCAGCAGCAGCAGCATCAGTAGCGAAATTAACAACATTGTCTACTCCGACTACTGGTATCGACAACTACGACTTGATGTCTTCAAAGCCGCCACCAATACCGCTGCCAACAAAAGCCAAGCCGATGGACTTACAAACTTTTCTTACCGCTCCATTCCACCCATCCCGTCTAAACACCATGACTTCCTTATTTGATGCATCTAAAGTACGTAACCCTAATGAACCTTCACTTACCCCAGAAGCAGCTACGAAAGCGGTATCAACCTCAACAAGGAAATCCATTATATCCACATTAGCCCCTAGCTCATTCCCCTCACCTTCCACGTCAGCAAGCCCATCGGTTTGGTCGCCTAAAGGAACGAGTTCCCCGAGAGAGCAAACACACATTATGCCAATTTTGACAAAGGCTACACAAGCGACAAGAGCGCCTGCGCCAGCACCAACACCGTCGCAAAACACGTTGCCAGGTAACTGCGCTGCAATCTCAACTGTTTCATTATATTAAAGTCTCCGTCTTATACAAAAAGTCTAAAGGCCCGGAATTATGCCATGCTCGTTATTTCATATCATCAAATCATTATCGCATATGTAAATTTGCCATGCTCCTTATTTCATATCATCAACGCATCATCTGCAAACAGCATATTTGTAAAATATCCATTTTCATTAACATCATTTAACATCATTTGCAGTGTTGCTATGCGCGGTGTGTTAACTAACAAATGTATCGTTTGCAATATACTGAATAATACATTTCATTTATCCTACGATTAGTTATACAATAATATTTGCATTAACAGTATATATAATTTGTTATTCGATATGTATTGGTTCATTCTAAAAAAGGAAATTAAAGTTCTGTTAATATAACATATGTATATATATATAATGTTTCATTTAATTAATATAATTTCATTAACCTTTGCATTCAGATATTAGCTTTTATCTTTAACATTAATTTAATAGTTAAATCTCCGAGGTTTTGGTATACGTTTGATTGCAGCCCACTGTGAAACTAAACATAATTTGACATGCCTTAATATATTGATTTATTTCAGATGTTTGTGGCAATCTCGTCATTTCTTTCGATATTCACCAGCATTATTTTTTTTTAATTTAAATTTCAATAAGCATGAAATGAACTTTGACCTGTGAAATTACAGAATAATATCTCACTTTCCAAACTTACCTTTATTAGGGTATATTATTAGATAGATTTACACTTGCCTTGTTGAATTGACATAGTGGAAACAACTTTCAATGCACCACGCACTTCGTTGGTCGATTAATCGCGATTATAATATCGTTATGTCGTTATCGTTACGATACCGTTCGAGTCGCAAACTATCGTTTGGCGTTATGATATCGTTCGAGCCGCAGGATATCGTTCGGGTATTTCAACGCGTTGTTTTTCTGAATGGAAGAATTGTCAGACTGCACACTGCGATGAAGAGGACGATTGAAAACAGAAGATTAATAAAAAATCCACGTTTTATTTAAGTGAGTCGCTTGTTCACTTGGTCACGTGACTAAGTATACCAAGTGACAAAAGTGACAAAAGTGGTCTACACTTAATAGTGTGTGATTTTCTTTTTAAACGGTAAAAGTACGTATCTTTGTGTTGTACACGCCCTATTTATCGACCATTAATACTTTACTAACAACAAGTAACCAGCCTTGCATATACAAGATGCTCATAACGTGAATGCATTATATACAACCTAACATACTTGCATATACACAGATTTGATAACAGGAATGTATTATAAATATACCCTATAACAGAAACCAGATGCATAATGCACGAATTTGCATGCTTGCATATTTGTGGTAATTAATATAACAAGTGCATATAAGGTGTGTATCGTCGTTAAACGAAATAACAAGACTTTAATATATATTCGAATATACGTAGATATATGTACTATTTATTGCCTGTTGTTCGGGGCGCTTGTTTAAGCTAACGTTTCTTGACTTTTCAGAAATAAAACAACTATGAACAAAATAAATATAACGGTGAAACAGACATTCTTAGTGGTAAATGCATTAGTTCAAAATCGGCTGATAAATAACAAATTCATTTGCGAAAGTTTTTTTTGAACGGGCCATGCAAAATTATGCTGCATCATCACTTTGAAACATAAAGGGGTTGACAATATGGATAACGACTTGGAACGTTCAAAAAAGGCCTCTGGGGTTTTTAAACCAGGCTCGGGGTTGCACAAATCCTCGCTCTTACCCTATTGCCATCCCAATAAAACGGGACAGTGCAAATAAAGATATCTCTGCCAGAATATATCCTCTAACAAACAAGGCAGAAATAATAGGTAATATAAGTATAACACATAAATGATCATGTATATATGAATATAAAAAAACCAAGAGAAATAAACGTTAAGGGTACGGCAAGGCAAGATCTAAGACAAACATCAAACGCTACCATCCTTTGAGGATTTAGGTAGGCGTCTTCATAGGGTCCACAATCCGTCCGGTCATCGCACAATCAAAGAGGAAACCTTAATGACCAACTGCATATCGGTCAAAAACATGCAGTGCTTTGCAAAAGGATAGTCTCATAACCTCCTTTGATAAAATGTTTAACAAGTTTGATAAAGGTTGTAAGAACGTGTTTATCACCAATGATCTTACGAAGTAAAATATATTATTAAATTAAGTAAATTAAGACACCCTGAAAGTTGTATAGCAAAATATTCAGGGTAACTGAGGCTTTTTGATTTTTTGTTTTCTGCTTTCCCGACAACAAAACGTTTACATGGGAAAAAAACTCCATCAAAAAATCAATTTGGATGTAATATAATTATTCTCAGCAGACAACTTATATTTACTGTTACAAATGCTCATTTTAATTCTGAAAAAGCTTTCGTTGAAACAAGTGCCACGAACAGTATAACATAATAAAAGTATATAGCGCATACATGCGAACAATTGCATGTATTCGATTGCTTGGTGACTCATAAAATTAGCATGACACACTTTCGCATTTGGGTAGGTGATACACTTTGTGATTATCCTTGATGTTCATCTGAGTTTAGTCCTGCATAAAAAAAACATTTTTAGTGATAATGTTATTACAAGCTTTATTTTTAATGTAGAATTTTGTATCTTCTTTGTTTTTGTCTGATTTCAAAATACCAATATGGATAAGTTTAATAAAATGCGGTCAAATATTTAGATTTTATAGAGACTGAGGATAAAGTCCGAGTAAAACTGAATATCTCAACATCTCGGAAATGATTAGCTAAATTCCCGGATGATAAAGTTAAAAACTAGAATAAAGAAAAAACGGTACACGTGTGTTGTATTTATCAGCATTAACCCTTAACCCGCTAAGCAGGCTGATCAGGGTTTACAATGTCCGTCTGCTGATCAGTCGTTTCCCCCTTTGTCACATAAATGGGATGGTCTTAATTCAAAGAAAGAACAGTCCATTATATATATTTAGCGGGTTAAGGGTTAAATTATACAATAACATCAAGTTATCAGTCTGCTACTTATGCATATGCATAGACATAGACGGTGAGGAATAGTATCCACCTTACACAATCCTGGCTGAAAAAGATAGCGGAATTATAGGTAGTTTAGTAACAACTCAACCAGATAGTGTTATTACAAAATCAGATTTCCAACGCTTTCATTTTTAAAAAAGGTATGCGTTCGAAGATGAGTCATACACATTTAAGAGAGTATACAAATATGTCATTGCTTTGTAAATATGAAAATGTTACTCCTCTATTTTTGGTATGACATGATGTTCTGTCACACATGTCAGCCAATTTGAAACATTCTTAGTAGGGCATGACCTCGGTTGATTGTGAGGTTATTACCATGGCAATGGGCTACCGTCTACATCATGTACATATGACTCTTATATAAAAGGGGCACATATATTTCTCATATAAAACGTTTTATATGATATTTATATAATAGGCATTTTATATAATTTTCATTTAAAAGTAAATTAATAAATGTTTCGTTTTTTAAACGCAAACATTTTCATATGCATTCAAGAACAACAAAATTGTAATCTTTTATTTGAATCTCATATAGAATGTTTCATATACGTATGTACTGCTAATCTATCACATTAGGAACATATAGGAATCATATGACACATATGTGTGGCAAAACTGGTATTGTATGAATACTAATAAATAATAAACGCACATATGCCTAACCCGCATGTCTAATATTAACTGTAACACGACATATATATGTATATGTACAGCGTATATGATTATAGTGCACTAATGCAAGTATACTTGAGTGAATATAAGCCCGCGCAAGCAAATGCGCGCAAGCAAATGCAAGCAATGAGCAGTTTACGGGTTGTGCAAAGCTGATGGTTTACGTGTTTTTTTTTCAATTCCCTTTTTTTTTTGACAAATATATACTTTTTTACATGTTGAAATTACAAAACTGTTGAAACTATTAACGCCATTCGCCCTCAGTGAAATAGCTGTAATAGATAATGTTATGTGAATCGAGCTTTAACAGTAAATTAGAATTATGCTTGAATTCCTTTCTAGGCCGCATACGCACAACGGCACCACCGGATCCAACGGAACATCAAATTAACAGGGCTATCGTCAATATAAATGCGGCAAAAACTGAAGCCGTGGCTGCTCAAGCCGCGGCCGCCATATACAACCCTTTATTAGATATGTCAGACAACGTGAAGGGTGCTCTTGAAGAAAGAATTCGAGTTCTTCGAACACCAGCGGATTGGGCATACCCAATCCCTCCACCCTTGCCTTTTAACTTTGACGTCATGCACGTGATAATGGGATCCTACTACGGTACCCCGCCTGCAGCACCAGCTCCAGCTCCAGTTACCAGGATTCATAGCCGACCTGCACCGCCTGGCCAAGGACAAGGTATATGGTGACGACGTAGATAAAACCAAATTAATGGGAGACAATCTGAAACAAAATCAATTCCATTTTCGCTATCAGGTGATAGAACCCCCACCCACCTCACTCCCCAAACTGTCGAAAGGCAAAATAACTGGATGCAAGCTGTATCCAAACCATATCCACTTCTGCAATCTGGTGATAGAGCCCTCCAACCTGTCGAAAGGCAAAATAACTGGATGCAAGCCGTAGCCAGCCATTACCACTTCTGCAATCTTGTTCTAGGGCGCTGCAGCCAATCGTTGCACAAAGGGCACCGTCGACTGTAACCGAAAACCCGAGTTTCACACCGCTTGCAAGCGAAACGTCCGGATGGATTAACCCATTCAACCCAAGCTATTTTCAAAACCTCGAGGCATCCATTTAGAAATAGAAAATTCAATTGTAGACTGCTCCACTTCTCAAATCTGTTTTTGACAAACTATCAAGCAAACCATTTTGTAAACAATTAAAACCGGCCAAGCAAATAACCATTTATTCAATTAAAGTTATTGGCTGGGGTCTGGGGATGCCCTATATCCATGAACTATTTATTGCCTGCTCATTATTATTTTTAAATACGGCAAATGGAAATATTTAGTAGACTAACTGTTGAAATAGTGTTAATGCTAAGGTGCGGATGACAATTGTATGTCCGGGTTATATCAAAAGGAGCTTGACATCTATACAAGTGCCTGCATTTATTGTTAGAATTGCGATAACAAAATAGAAGGAAAAACAAACAATTTAAGTTTCTAATTAATGCATTCTTTTAAAATCAAACTATGTTGTTGTTGATTTTTATGATGTGCAATTTATTGCACGTGTTACAAAAAAAGACCACATTGGATGATTTTAGTTTATATAGTGTGTGTTTTCCTTTCTTGCTTTTAGCTATTTTAAAAAAACAACAACCAATTTTATCTAATTATTTATAAGGCAACGTGAATTGTAGTTTTGCCCCAAACAACACTGGGTGAAAAGTTCGCAGTTTGTCTCTGTTTGTCTCTGAAACGCGACAATGTCAAAAATGACAGTTGGGAGTACTAACTATACATATACATTTTAATATACAACTGTAAACGTTTGATTTTAAAACAGGTAGGAGTAACTAGTTTTAATATATATATTATACAATGTAACGATAGGAAAAACGTACCCCAATCAATATAACCTACAAGTATATGTATTTTTTTCATTCTATTTCATGTTTTACACGATTTGAATGAAAAGTTGTTAAACCGGTATTTGATCCAGTTCTGTTTCTATACCCTTTATCGGAGTGACCTTTCTTTCTTTTTTTTAAAACAAAAGTGAACTAGTGCCAGATTTACCGTCATATTTGTCTAATTAGTCACTAAACAGGATTGATGGAATGGGAGGGTGTGGGGGGCCTGAAACAACTATAGTCCTTACTACTGCAAACGTTTGTTCTGCAGTATGATATATATATATACTTAGATGACATCTAAAAAGTTAGTTGACATCTAAACAACTTAGGGGACATCTCAGATAATTTGAGAAAATCTCAAGTTTGTATAAAATATGCCAGGGGACATCTAAAAAACTTAAGAGACACCTGAAATAATTGTGGTACATCCCGAATACCTTGTGGACTCGTCAAATAACTTAAGGGAATTACCAAATATATCTTAAACAACTTCGGGGACATCTAAAAATGAAACTTAGGAGAGATCTCATATAACTTGGGGTTATCTTAGATACTTTGAGGGACATCTCAAATAATTTATGAGAAAACTCAATTAGCATGGGAAAATCTCAAATAAAAAAGAGGACATCTAAAATACATATAAAATACCTAGATGACCTCTCAAATAATTTAGGAGACATTTAATAAAATTGGGGGACATCTTAAATAATTTGGGAACATCTCAAATAACTAAGGAAACATCTTAAACAGCTTGGAAACATCTAAAATAGCTTTTGAATATCTCAATTAACTTATGACACATTACAATAACTTTGGGGACATCTCAAAATAACTTGCGAAATCATTTGTTTTAATTTAAATTAAATTCATCCAATATATATTTTATATTGTATTCTTGTAATGTGGTTATACTATTGAAATAAAATATATGACACCTAAATAACTTGATTTAATAATTATAAATATAGTATTTCCATTTTTGTCAATGTTAGAATAATTATATAAACTAAAAAAACAAATAAACAAACTAACTTTGTTCTGTGTTTGAAAGTTTACATTAATTAAAATCATCTTAAACATTTTGTCAATGGAATGAATAAAACAGAGTTTCATAATCTTAACTAGGGCCAGGGCTAGGTGTTCCCGCAATGCTTCCCATGGAACCGACGCCTTGGGAAATAGATCTTGCAATACATAACGTTAACACGGCAACGACAGAGGAAGAGGCTGCAAAGGCCGCTGCATCGGTGTATGTACCCGGACTAGAACTCTCAGACAGCGTATCGAGCGCTTTTGAAGATAAAGTAAGGGCGTTGAGAACGCCTGCCTCCTGGACACAATCACAGGCGAAGCCATTGCCTCAAGGGTTTAGTGCGATTACGCTTGTATTACGTGCCTACAGGGAACTAGAGGCTGCCAAAGCGGCCAAAGCGGCCAAAGCAGCATTAGAAGCACTCAAACCACCAACAACTACAGGTAAATGTTTTTTCTCTAATTTTTTCACATATGTTAGTGAGATAATGGATTATGACATTAGCGTAAAACATTATTCAGTTGTTATGTCTCTCTATCTCTTTTTCTCTGCAAATAAAACAAGCAGAAATCGTAAATCACGAAATTTATTTATTTTTTTCGCCGCGAGGCTGACAATTCAAAAATATATATTTTATGTCTTAATAGTTACACAATCGTGCAAGCATAAGTGTTTCACCTTTTCAGAAAAACAAGTCGGACATTCCCTTAAAACAAAAAAAATGTCTTTATGTTTAATGACTATTATGTGCTTTGTCAACTCAGGACACTGACTTTTCACCGGTTCAACCGTTTAATTACTGGATTTATTTATGAAACTTTGCAAAATTATACCAACAAATCTCTCGAAAAGGAATTTGAAATGTTACTTTGATTTAATTTGCGAGTTTAAACTATATGCTTGCACATATAGTTTCAGAATACAATACAATTTTACATTCAAATTTGACGGATATTTTTAGATGCATTTTTATATTTTAACATATCGAATTCTACAACAATGCGCAGTACCTTTATTGTAAAAGACAATATGTTGATTTTTAGTATTTAATGATATTCTGAAGTGTTACTTAAATCTTCTCACACCATAAAGGGCCTTTTCGAGTGTTTCTTTAAGAAACATTTACTGTATGTATTTTATCGATTTCCATTGTGATATTTTAAATGTCCTCATCCTATGAATATCAAATTAAAAAAAAAAATAAAGGAAAAAATATATTTGACCTCTTGGACTTTCCGCTTCTTCAACTTGATCAATTATACGAAATAATATGAACCATCGCAAGATTTATTCGAGAAGCCCCATACCCTCCCCCACAACCACGCACTGCCTTCATCGTTCATTATAAATCAAACATATTTTTGTATAACATTAATTAAAATGAAGTTCCAATTTTGAAATATATATAATGACATACATAAGTCTACACAACGAAAAACGAAGTTTCCAATACAACTCATTTATTAACGGTGACTTAAAGCTAACATACCGTTCATAAGGAGAAACATTAAATTCAAAGATGGCGGGTTAGACTTATGAGCATACGTTCCAATAATAAATCAAACCCAAAATAACTGTAACACGAAAAACGTAAGCATTTACGTATTGGAATATTGTTTATTACCTTAAGCTTTAAAAATGGCGGAAAATATGTTAAACTTCTTAGCGGACTTGCATGTGTTTCCCGGGACATACGTATGTATAAACTATAGTTTTATTTAATGTTAATTTGACCTGAAAGTTCACGAGTCTGTCTGAACAAATTTCATCTTCACTGCAAACGCACGTGCATGTGCTATTCGTGACAAATATAGTAACAGATAGTTTAATTTATGCTAATGTAACTTGTAAGTTCACGTGTCTGTCACGTGTCTGTCCTGACAATATGCATATATAATATTTTTTATATTTGTCTTATTAACGATGTCTGGTGGTATTTGTTAATTAATGGCTGTCGCAATAACAATGGTGATATTGTATTTCAATAATTAAGGCTGAATGTCCATAATACAATACTCGCACATGTAATAGTCGCAAATGCATACTCAAAATACATTATATCGCTTCATGATATAGCAAGCAATGTAATCACTGAGCGATTTTTAGTCTCTCACAATCACACGTATATCTATTAGCAGTTCAGCATAATCACAGACAGTGACCTCATGGCGGAAAATGTCCTTAGTATGGTATACGTGCCGGTGTTCAGATGATATTGTTTAACAATGTAACTGATATGTTTATCTTAAATAATAGCCACATTTTGATATCAGATGAAAATGTTTAACACTGTGACTGACATGATTCTCTAAATCACTGGACACATTTCAGGATTTATCCTTTCCTTTGTGTACTTATCGTTGTTCAGATGGTATTATTTAACACACATTAACTGCTCACATACCACTCCGAAGTAAAACAGTATAAGCAGGAAGAGCAAACATTGAAACAAAGAAATCACAATATCACATTAATTAAATTTATCTGTCATTCGTTATTCGGAAGTGACCGGTAACAAACTGAAAAAAAAGAATACACATTTGGCATTTGGTGAATGATAGATGATTGCGAATTAAACTGTCCGAACCATGGTTGTTTAATCATATTAACCAATTGAATTACGAAATTTTAAAGCTCGAGATACTATTTTTTCATTTTTTTTTTAATGGAAAAGAGTTTTATTTGCTTTTTCCAAGTAAAGTAAAGGAGTGAGGGAAATTCCGTTTTCATATCATGCTCCTTGAACACTTTTTTTGTATTTCGTAAATAAAGCCAATAAAAAACAACACACTTAAGTAAAATATTAGTTAAGGCGATAAGTAACCCACATTAAATTTAGTATTAAATGAACGCAAGTTGTTTAAAATATATTGAGTATTTGTAATACAACATACGGCTATATATTTGTATTAAGTACTTTTCCTGTTAGTTTTACACACTGTATGTTTTATATTCTAAAGGCTCGCCTCCGACAGTCCGCCCACCGCCACAACCGGCAGGAAGGTCACAGGTAAATGGACGCAGACGACATCCACCTGTGTTGACACGAACTTCTGTAAATCAACCGAATAGACCGCAGCCAGCAGATTTTCTTACCAACTTCATAGCACATGACAGACAGCGACCCGGCCCTGTACCAGCACCTTTATTTCCTCCGCGAAGTTTTAAGCAACAGGCGCCGCCGTCACAGAGAACGCTGACCCCCTCAAATTCTAGGCAGAACGATCGACGATACATCAATGTACAGCAATGGAACAGGGAACCAATCACGCCATATGTTGCGGTCTCACCAACAACTCCACGACCATTTCCGCCGACACCTATGTCACCAAATAAACGTCCAACACAAAAAACACAATTTATAAGACCTTCAGACCTGAGAACAAAATTGCTAAACATCTTACAACCTGAATCAACTACACCGCCGCCTCCACGACCATTTCCGCCGACACCTACGTCACCAAATAAACGTCTAACACAAAATACACAATTTATAAGACATTCTGACCTAAGAACAAAATTGCTCGACATCTTACAACCTGAATTAACTACACCGCCGCCAGTGGCAGCATCGAAACCAACTGAACCAGCTCAAGCAGCTCAACTAACTGAACCAGCTCAACCAGCTCAACAAACTGAACCAGCTCAACCAAAGGTCGTTCAAACGGAATATATATCGTCTGTTTCGTCGGTCTCCAGTTCTTCGTTTAAAAGACCAAGCGATGCACCGGCGACGCACCGAATTTCAGCCTTCGTAGTTAAATCTAACCCCAACATTCCTGAACGTTCACAACCCAGAATGCGGCATACAGATGTTCCAGCTATAACTTCTTCTCAGAGGATCACTCCTCCGAAAAGTCGTCCAGCCGATAATCTCAACATTCCTGAACCTTCACAACCCAGAATGCGGCATACAGATGTTCCAGCTATAACTTCTTCTCAGAGGAAAACTCCTCAGAAAAGTCGTCCAGCCGATAATCTCAACAGTCGATATCCGGGACTAACATCACAGGGCTCGCGAAAAGTTACTACTAATCTAATGGCCAATGAACAACTTTACCAACCACCAGTCAGACGCAGCTCACAAACCGGCGCTTTTACGGAATATGAAAGCCTAGGGGGCATACCACCTCCACCAAAGAACGTACACTCCCGACCAAGTCGTCGCGCGTCCCTCGATTCCTTAAGGGGATTCAGCGACACGAAACACATTTGGTCTCCCGTCGGAAAATCTGTTGGTGGAATGAATGTCATCTTTGACTTTTCTCTCACAGGACCATATGATAGTGTCGTTATACCGTTAAAAACAACTGAAGCACCGACAACAACAACAACAACAACAACTACTACAACTCCGAAACCGACAACAGCAATACCGACGACTACAACAACAACAACAACAACTCCAAAACCGACAACGACGACGCCAACAACAACAACAACAAAAGCAACAACAACAACAGCAACACCTGCCACTACTAAAGCCCCCACTGAAGCCCCAGTCCCACAAGCTAAAGCTAAGTCTGCGGTACCCACAGGTATACAGAGTGTTTTTGCATTCAGTTGTAGACATTGCAATTTGTTTTGAAGACCCCAAGAGAGGGAATAGAACTGGGTGTGATTTTCCTATATCCCGATTATATATATATGGAATCGCTTTACCTCTTTGACAGGACGCGCTCGTCACACCCAGTCTGTGTTGCTCTTCTCTGCTATCCGAATGTTTTGTTACCTCTTTCCAAACTCCCTTTACCACTAATACCTTTCTCTGTACTTATTTCTCTGTATATTGTGTGGTTGGTTACATTACAGTCATTATATCATAATATTGATATAATGTAATGTTCGAACCTGATCGTATGTGACGTAAGCATGTACCTCGTGATCAAGTGTTTACCAAAAGAGGTACACGCCGTAAGCATGTACCTCGTGATCAAGTGTTTACCAAAAGAGGTACACGCGCTCGTTTTGTTTTGAACTCGTATCGTTTCTTGCTTCACGGAAGCCATTATTAAGGAAATTCAAATGTAATACACTTTTTCATAATTTAAAGAGAGACAAGGCGAGCTTTAGGTATGTTAGACATTTATATTGCATACATTAACATTTTATTATCTTCAAATAAAATTACCCCGGCCATTTATATTAATGATTGGCTACACTATTTTATACAATGTGTGTTAAATAAGAAGAATACAGTTTGTCAAATTGAAATATCTTTAAGGATTGAATTATTTCCCTTCCTGAAAAGATGATTTGTAATAAATTATGTTCAATGAAAATATCAGGATTACCATGTGTTCCTTTACCTTACAGTATTTATTACATTTTTCTTTTTTTAGAAACAGATGTAAATGCAAAATTCAAGACCATTATTACATGTACGAATCTGTCTCGCGTTTGCCGATGACGTCAGTCTATCTCGCGTCCGCTGATGGCGTAGTTCAATCTCGCGTCCGCTGATGACGTCAATCTGTCTCATATCCGCTGATGACGGCAGTCTGTCTCGCGTCCGCTGATGACGTCAATCTGTCTCGCGTCCACTGATGACGTCACTGATTGATAACATTTACAGAAAAATAATTGCGCAGGCAAGGCATGTGTATCTCATATCGTCGACCAATTTTTTTTTCTTTATGCTGGTTCATATTGAAAAATATAGACGAGAAGCTGACACCTTTAAATAGGCAAAACAAAAAATACAACTTAAACGATGTCAGTATTTTTAAAAATGTATTATTGAACCTTATACTTTACTTTTAGTTTAGAAATGGCGGGATTGCATTATTATAGGAGATATTGTTTCTTTGCTGTAATTGCACAAACTAATGGTCTGGTGTCACTACAGAGTGGAAACTTATAATGTAATAATATCAACTATTGGTGTAATGACGCTATATAATGGCGTAATGAAGCGTAAATGAAAATCGGAACACCAGATTCAACAGGGATACGACCATTTGATACTGTAAATATACGTAATAAGGCAATATCATACAGTAACGTATATAAACTATGCAATATCACTATAACGTTTACTCTTATACGTAAAGCACAACTTTACACAATCAGTCTATTTTTACAACCGCTGTCTTACTTCAATTGTTATTATAATTACCCATGAAGCTGTTACACAAACGAAGCCGGAGCCATCATCTGCGCCTTATACAGAGCCATCGTCCGGAGACAAGTTGACCCAGCTCCAGAACCTTCTAGGTAGAGTATCAATAACAATTCAATGGTGGCGGGTTGGGGTTGGGGGAATGGTCAGTTCCAATCTCTACCCAGAGTACACTAGTTCCTCATTTGACTCTGTCAACGTCAAAGGAAGTAGGGCGAACGGTTAGGTCACGTGATTATTCAAAACAAGTTATGACGATGTTTATAATAAACCCCTTGGAGTGATCTGCAAAGATAAAATAAAGACCTATCTTAAATAATTTTAAATTTTTATTTCTATTAGTTAATTTTTTTAAATAATTTTCTGCTATCGAGCTTCGGTTTAAAATGTATACAAATGCGTTTCGATTGAGGAGACCTAAGTACGTATTATTTTTGTAGTAAAATAGTCCCGATTAAAACTAAGTTGTTTTTATGCTTTATTTCAAATCTTGCAACATCTAATTTGCAGATATTCTGAAAATTAAATTTACACAAGAAACAAATAAGTTTCAGGCAAACATATTCCAATTTAACAGGTTTTACCAAAATCTTGTAATTTAGTAGTTAGCAGAGATATATGTGAGTGCAAGGAAAGATAACTCTGCGTGGAGATTGGGTCAGTTCATGCAACCTTGTTAAAATAGTCTCCTTTGAATACATGTCAGGCTATGACAATTTTGATCACATAGACTTTATGGTTTAAAATTATTTACAATAGTTGTTGTTTTCTTTTAAACAAATGGTATTTTTTAAAGTTAATATATGTGCACAAATCTGTTTTGCAAAACAACTGTGATTTTCATGTTCATAACTTCGCAATAAAATATAGAACCATCTGATGTAATCACAGGCAAAAAAGTAAAGACTTTCAAATATAACTTTGTTGTTTTGAAATTTGCTAATTAGTACTGTTTCAGCAAACGGACTTTCAGCATTTACATCCAACATGTAATTAGTAAATAAAAAAGTTTATATCATTAGAACTGTAATATATAGTGGTTTATAAAAAAATATATTTTTTTATTGTAAAGTGTTGCGAAGTAATTTATAGCCAACATACTTGATAGGATTTCCCAAAGTTAGCTTTAATATTTTGAGATAAACTTTCAGGATGTCTTAATTTAGAATTATCCAACTCAATAAAGAAATCTCTTTTTCAGTATTTATTAACCTTTAATTATCACGAACATATCACGAACATATCACGAACATATCGATAATTTGAAGATAATCGCTATGTAATTTTCGACTTTACAGAGGGAATATCACCAAGCCAATTGCAGTCGTTAGTAGGTATGTATACGACTTTATGTTTTTGTTTGGATACGAAATGTATTCACATGAGCACACCGATTACAAATGCAATCCATAGGCACATTTTAAGAAATTGCTTACATAATTATTTATCAACACGGATACTGACGTCATTTCGAATTTTTCAAATTCATCACTGATATTCGGCAGGTGCCCTCCTGATTTTTCAGGACTTCATCCGCGGTGCGGTAATTCGGTGTGCATATAATCCTAATACATTTAGGGATTCACGAACCTTTGGGGACCCTTTTAAAAATACATAGAAATATAAAACACACATTTGAGGAAAGTTTGGTGCTTTTGTCCGGCGTGTCTAGATTGAGTCCTAAAACCTGGGTTTTGGTCCCTAGCTATAAAATGCAAATTACCTGACCGGACTACTTTTCCCCCCATAATTCCAAGCGCCAAACACGAGGGGTGATACTAGCATCGATCGAAACACGTCAAGTTTTCCTTAACTGAGAAACACTACTTCTGAGTATGAAGTAAGAAAACCCAAAAGAAGTAAATATAAAATCGAACGGGAAATGTAGCATTCAAGGATCACAGTCAACCAAAAACACGCATCGAAACAAACAACATTTTACAACGATAACTAAGAAGCAAGGCATGCGCTTTCAAACACATAAAATGGTTGACAATAGGGCAACCGTCTTGGAACGGTCAGTAGCAAAAAGGCCCCGTGTGGTTTAAAAGAAGTCATAGAAAGCACGAAAACTCACTCTTACTCTATTGTCATCCCTATAAAACGGGACTGTAAATCCCCGCAAGCCTTGTAAACATGAGCATTTTTGAGTTCTGTAAAGAAGCTCGTTTATTTCCTTGTCATCATTTAGGGGTCATGCCGCTAACCCTTACCCATCATACATTTAGGTGTCATGGAGCCAACCCCAAAAGTCACACCGTAAATAAACAATAATACATAAAAATCAATGTTACATAAAGGTATGCATGCATTCAAAACAAAGAAGAGAAAAATGGCTCTATAGAAAACACAGCACTCAAATGCAATGGCATCGTAGTTCTGCACTGTACCAGAAACAAAGCGCAAATTAACTATACAGTGAAAATGACACTGCACAACACAAAGAGTTTTGAAGGCAGGTTTGCCGACTTGGAATGGTCAGTAGGCAATATGACCCATTGGTTAACTGAAATCGATTTTAAATGTACACGACCTCGCTATTATCCTGTCTTAAACGCTAAAATTGACAGTGTAAATTTTTTAATAAAAGTACATCCCATCAAAAGAAAATCTCTAACAGTGAAGTCCATATCAAGAGAAATTAGGAAACGATACACGTATATGTTATTGTAAAAATGTATTAAAAAACAACAAACATAATTAGAAACACCTCAGGATGTATCCAGAATTGTACTGAACAACCACAGCAGTTGAATTAAGTCAATATACAAATGAATATATATAATCTGAATCTTTGAAATAAAATTAGATAAAATTTTGATAACTTATTAAAACATGAACTTTTTTAATCTAGATATAATCAAGTCAAAGGCCAATGGAGGTGCACCATCAGCCCCAAAGCCACCCGTTCGTCAGGCACCACCCGTTCGACAGGCACCACCCGTTCGACAGGCACCGGAGCCACGCAGGCCAGAATCCCGACCACCTCCACCGAGGCAAGAAAGGTTCATTCCACCACCACCAGGTACACGTTTTATTTTTCAAATTACATAACTTCCTAATTCTTGCGTTTGATTTAAGACATAACATGTTTCCAGGGGGTTTATATTATCTCAGATTACTGCGTCTATGTGACCGAATGGTTAACGACGTTGCGTTGTAAATCTTATCCTCTCACCGCTGCGGGTTCGAATCCCACTTGGAGCTCGACTTGTAAGTGAGGAAGTGTCGATTCTTACGGATGGCGGGAGGTGTACAGTACAATATGCATTTTCATCCTGCTTTTGACAATTGAAATTTGTTTAAACTTAACGTTGCTTTAAAATAACGTAAACGTTGTTTTGCATGTCTTCTGATGTTTTTAAATGGTTTAAAGTGAGTAACTAACGGTTGAAGAAGGGGACGTCAGAGGTCTTGATAGAAACTGTAACACCTTCTCTAAAACCAATCACTATTGAGAATTTTAATAAACTATGTTAGATACATATACGCAAGAATACTATTAAATTTGCTCTTTGACATATGCGTTAGACGGATGGTTCAGTTTATGCTGTAACACATTTTCTGGGTGTGTACATGTAATTGCATATATTTATTAGCCTTCCATATTTAAGGACACAAACTCTCAATGTAAACAAAAACACTGTTAACTTCCTTATAGTTTTCTATACCCTTTTATATTAACATTTAACACACTGTTAAATGTTACAGGGAAATCAGAGTAATTTTATAAACATAATTTATTTGGAAATGTCTTGTTACTAGGCTCAGAAAATAGAGGGCCACCAAGGGATATGAGGAGAAATGGACCCCCACCACCATGGGCACGTAATGGACCCGCACAGCCACCACGTAAGTGATATAGCTTTATATTATATATTCTGTGATGAATTATAGAAATTTCCCAGTTTGAGAAAATCTATAACATATCCCTTCCTCTACTGTGCTATCTCGCCTAGTGTGCAAGATAGCACAGTAGCCAAATGTTATGAACTAAACGATAGACGTCACGATATTACATCACGAATTGACGTCATGATATTACTCCGCGCTGTCGCCAAAGGAGTGACAGAAGAAGGAATACTTGTGTCAAAAGACGATTGGAAAGAAATTCATCATAGAATATATATTATATAGTTTAATTAACATTTTTGTCGTGATACGGAAAATAATTCACTCGTGAGAAATATTCTTGCGATATAGAAACTCGTGCGAAAACGCACTCGTTTCTATATCGCAACAATCTTTCTCACTCGGGAATTATTTCCCGTATCACTTCAACAATGTTAATTAAACTATATGTTATGCTCTACCTTAACATACTATTAAAGTATTAAATCAAACCTTAAACATTTAAAATAAATACATATTATATGGAAAAGAACAAAAACGTGTATCGCTGCTTAAATTGCTTTTAGTATCGGTACTAATAACAACGAGATGAGACCATATTCTATTTGTTTTGTAGCATGTCTGTTTCACCTGGCTGCCATACACTAACTTCCAAGAACTGGTATTTAGAGTACACCATTTATTTTGACAGGTGTTATTAAACGGTTTACACCTGTGCCAATACAAAGGGAATTTGAATGACCTTGCTACAGTTTTAATTTAAACCCATATATGAGTATGCTGCTAGTGTGAAACAATTGTTTGCTTTGCCAGTTCTTGTTTACATTCCGGAGATGCCAATACTATACTCAGTATTATGAGACTGACATCAAACACTTTATAACAATATTGACAATTAACCATTCCGCTGCCAAATTTCAAATGTCGTCTGCTAAAATTTAAATTCAAACCTTCCTGTAATATGTCATACATAAAGTGTTATGGAAACGTTCTTACTGTGTTGCGAACATACCTTGATCAGCCTTCGCATTATGTGCAAACTGATTTTGATTAACACGGGTAGTAAACGAATCAATGTTTTCGACAGTGGCAGCTAAAGTGCTAGACTGAATTCGTATTTGACATTACTCTTTCCTATTTTATTATCGCTTACTTACAATGTATACAAATAAGCCAAGACTACTGTAACGAATAGTATGGCGCGGTGGCAATGTAATCATATATGGTTACAGCACGAACTACTTCTTCTAGCGTAGTGTTGCATAGTGTTGCATTGTGCTGTTAGGTTTGTCACATTTCTAGCATTCCATTGAAAAAAACCCATTATACCTCGGACGGTGCTAGAGCACCAATAAAAATGACTGCTGCCAATTTGTTGAATGGGAACATATTGATAAAAAACATTGACGTTACATTGTCTCTGATGTTTGCTATGAAGGTATATATATGCCACATGATCGATTTGGCGTTATTTAAGATTGATCGGTTGTAGGCATCATTAAGTTATTGACAGTATTAGGGTTTCCCTATACAACTATATACAATTTGCTGTAGTTAAGTCACCCATATGATTACATCTTTGTTCCCATTGTAATTTGCCAAAGCGATGGTCTTTGAAACAAGACACTCTCATTTTCTAATAACATTACGTGGTCCGAGTATTAACTTTCATATCACATCCGACCCCTTATCCAAGAAGCGAAAACGGGCTTGGCTAGGGTATGAAATAAAACCTTAATTTTGGCTTAAAATGTTTGCATATTGTAAAATTTAAACATTTAATAGGTAATTTGAAGCTGGTTGTCGCATTCTTTCAGTAAAAAAATGTTTTTAAACGTGTTTTATTGACGAAATATCCGTTACAAAACTCGGCTAATATAAGCTTTCCCATCTCTTAATGGAATTAAGGCGGGACCACGTAATGAGAAGCACCCTAAATATAACATGTATTACTATGTTCTTGTCATCAGGACAAGAAACGCCACCTGCTGGTAATAATATGCCACCCTGGGCTCGCAGTGGACCACCACCGCAAAGTTAGTAGCACATTTATTACGCGCATTGTATGCAGCGTGCCAAAATATACTCAAAGGAAAAAGAAACGCAACACGGAAATTTCCGCTATATAGTGTATATACTGCACACTAAATTCCATATATATTCCAAGGAAATTCCAAGATGTTTTGTAAAAAACAAGTTGCAGTGAGTTAGAGAAAGGACACAACTGTGATGTTGTAGACGTTTTAATCACAGTACACGTTGTAACAAGAAATTCATTAATGTTAAATTTCCTCTGAAAAATTGAGCCTGTCAATAAATAATGAAACTTTGCTGGAATACTATTTGCTGTGTTACGTGTTGTTTTAATCTTTTTTCCGAAAGGAAAGATCTTACGTAGCCATGTACCATTAACAGCAGCATATTGTACACACAATATATAGCGGAAATTCCCGAGTCGCGTTTCAGTATATAAAAGGACTACACCCGCTAAACAATGTGCACTTGCATAGAATTGCCAAGCGTATGAAATACGTGCTCTCGTATAGCTTTGCCAAGCATTTGAAATAGGTACGCTCTTATAGCTTTGCCAAGCGTTTGAAATAGGTACACTCGTATAGCTTTGCCAAGCGCTTGCAATATATATACTCGCATACGTTTGCCAAGCGTTGTCATAACGTTGCCAATCGTTTGAAAGATGCTCACTCGTATAGCTTTGCAAAGAGTTTAAAATATATGTACACTACTCGTCTTGCCAAGCGTTTGATATATGTATACTCGCATATCTTTGCCAAGCGTTTGAAATAGTACATTATACTGAACAATGCTAGTGTTTTGCAATATGAATGTATTGCACTAACCCGACATTTGTCCTTGCGCAAAAACATCAATGTTCTAGGTAATAATTATGTACTTTTATTGATGAAATGTTATTTGTTGTTTTAAACATATTTAACCATGTTTTCTAATCATGATATAGGAGGACCCCCTACACGACTTGACCCAAATAACCCACAGGTTGCCCGTTTGTTAAGAGGTATGCTATGTTTATGTTTAAACAGTTTATAACGAAACCATATGCAGTATTTCTGAATTGAAATCCTTTACCCCATTCGTTTGTAAAATAGACTCTGCCCTCCTTTTAGCTGGGTCATACTAAAGCGATTTATAGGGGTGATAGGTTCAAATTGACATATATACTGCGGCAACGATATACGAGGGCTGTTCGAATAATACGTGGAATTTTTCAATATTTACGTAAACTTTTAAGATTTTTATATACCTTTCTCTTGCATTGAAACCAAACAAATATTTTGAGCACTATGTAATGGGGAGTGTTTGGACACAGAATCCAGAAAGCTGCATCAGTGAACTAATCTCTTATTCCTTTACTAGCTGCATACATAAAGTGGCTTATAATTTGCAACGTTGTGAGAATAAGGTAATGTTTGCCTGTGTGTTTCACTACGCATTTGGCACCGTATTTTCCAAAGGTTCGAATTATGACCCACTAATTTACTGGCATGTATATGATAAAACTATATATTAACACGTTTCTCTTACTATTTGACAGTTTAACTTATACTATTGGATTAATAAAATCTATACAGGAACATTCTTATATTAATACACTAATTATCACACAACATGCGGTGTGAGAGTGTATTAAAGCAATTGCGTAGGTATATATTATATAATACACTAGTGTTCAGCTAGGTGTTCAATTGGCATTGACTCGTGGATTTTCGTAACGGTAAATAATACCTGATAACGGAAATTGATTAGACACTTCCGATTACTCGATGTGGTACGAAAAAGACTGAAACAACTAACGATGTCATCATTCTGCAACGACTGATCATCTACGATGCTTGCTCGTCTAGAACAAGTCTTCTAAAAAAAAAGTGTGAATTTTGCCGAGATTCTGGTATCGTTTACAGATACACCTTCTATCGAAGATATACAGAACGTCAGAAAGACACTAAATTAATAAATAAACTAAGAGGTAAACTTCATCATTATATCGACGAACTAAAGATGGATGGTCAAAAATACTAAAATAAAAAAAACAATTTACAGACACGTGTTTCTGGTTTCAATTTATTTTTTGACAAAGGGTCAAGAAGTCAAGTGTCGAAGATGATCAAGACTACGATTTAGGCAGCTATATTTAATAGATGTACGCTAAATGGTATTTTTGAAGTTATGTGATAAATATATATTCTCTCACATTGGTGGCTATTTATTATTTGAATTTATTAAACTCGCTAGATACAATTTAATACGAAGCTTGGCACAGCCTCGCTTTAACAAATTGACAATTGGACAGATACTCATGACAAGTCCTCTCTATATATCTTATACAACAATGCATTATTCATTATACTGTGTATTCAGCATGCTGCGTTTTACACAAATTAACATATTGATGTACAATTTAACAAACTAACATATTGATGTAGGATTTGATAAATTAACATATTAATGTATAATGTGATAAATTAACATACAGATGTATAATTTGACAAATATCATATTGATGTATACTAAATTAACGTATTGATGTATCATTAATTAACATATTGATTTGTAATTCGACAATTTAAAATATTAATGTATACTTTGACGAATTAACATAATGATGTATAATTTGACAAATTAACATATTGATATATATTTGAAAAATTAACATATTGCTGTATAATTTGACAAATTAAAATATTGATGTATAATTTGATAAATTAACATATTAATGTATAATTTGACAAACTAAAATCTTGATGTATACTTTGACAAATTATGAATATGACAAATAATTTGACAAATTACCATTTTGATGTATACTTTGACAAAATAACATATTAATGTATAATTTATCAAATTAACATATTAATGTATAATTTGACAAATTAGCATATTGATGTATACTTTGACAAATTAGCATATTGATGTATAATTTGACAAATTTACATATTGATGTATAATTAATTAACATATTGATGTATAATTTGAATTACAGTTATAAAGACACGTTTACCGGAGAGTAAGAAAATACAGTTTTCTTTTGACTCGTGCCTAACAAGTGTTTGTGGCGCTTCTAACAGTGTTTTTGGTGTTTTCAGACATAATTTGAATCGTGCATTAATACGTTATGTGCATACTTGTAGCGACAAAGTAATACAATTCCGCCAGTATAATTACGTATTGACGTATCTTTTAACATTGATACAAAAACTTAAATACAAAACGTCGTAGTTGCTATTTAAAAAGAAAATAATAATTATTCCTAGATCAAATTTTAAAAAGTAAATATTGTTTCTTTTACTAAAAAAAGCATTTTTGCGTGTAATATAAATCATATATGTGCTTTATTGCAAACGTATTTGCCCAAATAAGCGCTGGGAATTAGTTTTACTATTTTACTAAGGTTCTTTAAATATCCAATGTCTGAAATTGCCGAAACCACGACCATCAACAATATTTGAATTGCAGGCGTAGAATATCAAATTTTCCTTCACTCAGGTGAAACATAATGGGAGATAGAAGTAACCTGCAAATTACCGCCCTTCTAGCACTCTCTCATGTTGTTAACCTGGTCCTGTTATTTGATCTCCTTTGTGTTTATCATTGTATTGCAATTAGATGGTGTGTATTTTCAATTTTATTTCTTGCATAGAAAATTTCAAACAATATCACTTTAAACAATGACTTAAAAGGGTATTCTTCTTCCTAAATATTTGCAACTTTTAAACACAGATTTAAAAGAGTATTATTCTTCTTAATTTTGTGCAACTTTCCGACACATTTTAATAGAAAAAGAGTTATTGAAATGCATACTGATATAGCGAAACAATGATAAAAACTGAGGTGGACCAAACGGTTGGACGGGTTGTTTATAGGCTAGATCATCTACGACGCTTGCTTGTTTTCAAGACAAACGTCTAAAACTGTTCTTCTAATAAAAAGTTTGATTTTTGCCGAGATTCTGGTATCGTTTCTGATTGGCTGATACAGATGCACTTTCTATCGAAGATATACAGAATGGTAGAAAGGCACTAAATTAAAACATCAACAAAGAGGGAAACTTCACCATTATATCGACGAACTAAATGCGGATGGTCAGAAATATAAACGGTCATGCGCTTCCGGTTTCAAATTTGTTTCTGCAAGACGTTTGTATTTACAATCAAGCGTCGAAGATGATCAAGACCAGGTTGTTTAGGGAGAGCTATCATGGGAGACAAATCACTGCTGTTCCTCTTTGTATAGTCAATAATCATGTACATTCAAATTACAGTGATACAGACCCGGTTGCCTAATAGTAAGAAGTAGAAATGACCTGTAACTGTATAAGTCAAAAAACGTGACATGTTTACGTGACATGTTTACGATTCTTTTATACTAAATGGACAAGTGGCAATCTTGAAGTAGTTATATTATTGGACTTTTAAGTATATTTTACTTTATAAGGATTATAGTCCATTTATTATCGAGAGAAAAACGGCATGGGCAGAAACACAGTATTGACTGGTAATGTAAAAAGTAGAACAGCGACTTTCGACCACTTATATTTAAATATTCGGGATTTAAAAAATAAAATTCAATATAGATCTTATCCCTTTCCTGTTAATCTTTTAAATTACTAAACATGCTACATAAATGATAAATTATTGTTATGTAGACGTATTATGACACCCTTGTTAAAAACTATTTAAAAACTCAGAGTGCCATCAGTCTCTTTAAAGCGTGGTAAAATAAATGGAAAGTTGCTTTTGGTGTTTGTCTCGATTAACTAAACTTTAAAGATATATTGGGTTAGTTAAGCAAACCTTTGACATATGCTTAAATGTCATTAACCTTTGACATATATGTATACTTCATTTTATATTAAATGGAACTCAAAGTGCATTAATATGTTTACATTAAACTTACAGTGAGCATCTTAACACCTTCATAATAACGTAAAACATAATAAAAATGCGAACTGATAAATTGTCATATCTAGTTCATTATTAAGCAATTTACCTATTGATATGTTCATTGCTCAGAACACACACTACTTAGAAACAGATGCAAACTATTTTTGCTTTATATATTTTTTTTCAAAACTCCGGAGTTCTGTTTATATCACTTTATGTTATCCCTCAATAGGGTTCTGCTACAGGAGACATATCCCTAAAACGCAAAGCAAAACCATTATTTTACAATTCTTTGCATATCAGTAAACTAATAAATGTCAAATGTGTTTGCATATATTCTGTTCGACTGATTCATGTAAAATATATGGACTGGTTAATATATTCATGTTACACATAATAGTTGAAACACTTACTGTTTCTAAAAATAGATATTGCGGTGTACGTAATGCGCACACAGGAAACTAGTGTAACGTGTTTTATGTGTGTCTGGTACATTGACTTGTTTGGAGCTTGCCCATATTGCACTGTTAGTGAGTCATCGTCGGTAACAATGGGTATGTCCATGGTATATGTCTAGTCCTGAGGTCTCATTGTTTGTGCTTTATTCATATGTAGACATGGATCGATTAATATTCATCAATATGGTAGAGTCTGAGAATCAGACTCAAATCCGAGGTCTTGAAAACGCTTGTAGGAGCACAGACCTAATAACAAACAGATCGGACACTATGTAATTTACATGAATGTTACGTGGGACAGTGAGAAAATTTCACAAAATGTTGCCCAACTTTAAACATTTTTATCTTGAAGAGATTTTTTATCTTTTACCAGCTTTTTATACAACTTCTTACGTTGAAAATAAAATAAAAAAACAATTATTATAATCCCATTTTGATATTAATTATGAATCTTTTTAATGAATATCAATATGGCGATAGAAGGAAAACTTTCATACCTATATATTAATATGTATGTGGAAGTAGACTCAAAATAATGAACTCTGACTCTAATATATAGCCTGAAAAGACAGATTCGATTTTTTGACGAATACAACTTTATTGTTAGAGTCAAACTCCAAGATCTGAGTCTGATACTTAGGCACTAGTCATTTGATGAATATTATTCCTGTCGGACATTGAAAATATCTTTGCAATCCATCATTCTGTCTCAGTCGAAACTTCAATTGGGAACTACAGTTAAAGTGGGGGAGTTGGGGGCGGATACATCAGGCGTTTTGTAAAACAATCAATTTACAAATATCCCAATTCAAGATAAAAATGTCTCATCAATGAAACTTTGGTGCACCATGTTCAGGTTTAAATTTGAATTCCATAGCTTTTGAATGAAATCTGGCTTAAAATGCTTAATTAACTATGTTGCGTAACCTAGAATATAACATCTAAACATAACAAAGAGAGACGGTCCTAAAGTATTGAAGGGTATTACAAATTGATGACAGGGAGATCTCTCTTCATGGTATTCCTGTTTTGGGGAAAAGTTCATGATTTGCTTTGTTTACATTATAATCGTAGTAAATCGACATAAGTGATTGAGGTTTTAATTTAAGTAATAAGTATTGAAAACATTGGTTGTAAATGTAAAATGGAAAACATATTATTGAAATCAATTAATAATAATAAAAATTCCATAATATTAAAATAACCAAGTTTTCTCTTCTTTTAGGTGTTTCTTAAATCGGGCTTGCGTATATATATGCGAAGAGATGAAACAAATGTAAAATTCATAGATATGCATACGGATATTCCAAGTATTTTGGAAGTGTTTTAACATAACATCGCATGCGCTTTCTAGAATAGTTTCTATTAAATAAAGCATATACACATCTAACGAGTCTATTTACCAATGTGTACGCTCCCACAACATATGCACTAATGCCATTTACACGTGTTAAAACATTGAGCACATGCATTTAAACATATGTTACATATTTCAGTGATAGCCGGAGGTAGAGCAGGAGCAACCAACCCACTCTCTGGTGAAGCACCTGAGCCTGGTGAGGGACCAAGTAAGTATCACGTGGGGTGTCACATGACGTGAACAAAACTAAGATACAATAGGTTTTATTTATTTGTATGGCGTTTTACATCATTTTCAACACAGGTAAGTTTATATATGACAGTCTATTTTTTTGTGGTGGAGGCAGACCAGTATATGTATGTACTCTTGCCGACGTTGCATACGTTAATATATGCAACATAATGTTTTATACTTATGTTTTTCTCATGCATGCACTTTTTGCATTACTTAAATTGCCTAGAGTGTTTCATCTTTAGATGTGAAAACATTTAAGCATGTGATTAATTGAAATATTAAATGTATGCTATGCTAATGTTAGTCGATTGTCACATTTAAAAAAATTTGTGATTAATTACTGGACAAATATTACTTTAAACATATTTCGGATATTGGTTGCTAGAATAATGGTGGTTTTAAAAATGTTTCGTTAATTACAAGCCTTTATGCGTCTATTTAAAAAGACAAACAATATTTTTGATTGCTTACTAGTTTGAATAAAGGAAATCAACTTACATGTATAGGAATAGGAGAACAAGAATTTATTGAACGATAATGGTTCTCTCTCTCTCCCTGTCTCTTTCTCTCCCTGTCTGTCTGTCTCTCTGCATGCCTGTCTGTCTTTCTGTGTCTCTTCTCTCTTGATTAATATTAGTATTTACCTGAAATCAGCCTTTCCATATAATTCCTATGTATTCACTCTTATACTATACTTTCAGGCGGAATGATGTCCAACCCTCTGCTGATGTGTAAGTAGGAGTTCCCAATATGATACAAACATTATTTCCCAATTTGATACATTCATTATTTACCAATTGTATACATTCATTATTTCCCAGTAAGATACATTCATTATTTCCCAGTAAGATACATTAAATATTTCCCAGTAAGATACATTCATTATTTCCCAATAAGATACATTCAGTATTTCCCAGTAAGATACAATCATTATTTCCCAATAAGATACATTCAATATTTCCCAGTAAGATACAATCATTATTTTCCAATTTGATACATTCATTATTTACCGATTGTATACATTCATTATTTCCCAATAAGATACATTCAATATATCCCAGTAAGATACATTCATTATTTCCCAATAAGATATATTCAGTATTTCCCAGTAAGATACAATCATTATTTTCCAAATTGATACAATCATTATTTTCCAATTTGATACATTCAATATATCCCAGTAAGATACATTCATTATTTCCCAATAAGATACATTCAATATTTCCCAGTAAGATACAATCATTATTTTCCAATTTGATACATTCATTATTTTCCAATTTGATACATTCATTATTTTCCAATTTGATATTTTTATTATTACTCAATTAAGACACGTGCATTATTTCCCAATAAAATGATGTATTATTTGACGTCATAGTTCTCAAAATGGATACTTCTGGTATCCGTATTAGAAAAACAACTTCAAATGGTTATAACTTCTTTGTTTATAATCTGATTTTGACAAACAAGAATTTTAGAACTCCAAATAACAAAGTGTACATGGCTATATGGGTTTTAATAAACAAAAAGCATAGTAAATACTTGTTAGAAAACATTACATTATATTTACAGCAATGATGATGCAAGGTATGGGTGGCGGTGGCCAAGGTGGACAGCCAAATTTGGCAGCTCTTCTAGGAGGAGGTAAGTTTCATACATGTTTGGATTACTTTCCTTAGATCAGAACGTGGTGGTCTTGTTATGCATGTGCTTACACGATATCCGAAAGGTTGGGGGCTCGATACACGGTTAGGGAACATTGCGTTTGTTGACTTTCCATTGTTTCTTATGTCACATGGAGGCGTTTTCTGGATGATTCCTGGCCATATTAAAAAGGAATCTGTTTGGAAGTAAAATAACTGTGATCTGCGTTCCGCCGTGGGTGGTTCTATATTCAATATTTAACAAATAATGTATGGTGCTTCGGTCCATATGGAAATTTACTCGCTGGCTGATCTCGGTTTACAATGGACGCAAAGGCTATTATAATCGTGTTTAGCGGATTAAGGGTTAAACATACACTATATTTAAAATGTTTGGATTTGGTTGGATGCGTTTTGTGGAAGCACACTTCCTGGCCAATTGATGTAACTACCGCAGGTATCCTTCATTACATAACGCATGTACTTATTTTGGTTTAAAAGGCATACACGTTTGCCCTTTGAACGGTAGGGCGGTAGTCCTATCGTCAACCCGTTTTATGTTTGTGATGTCATCCTTGCCTTTTAGGCATCTTTGTTATTATTGTTTGTTTTATGCGTGAATTTTATTGACTGTGGTCCTTAAATGCCCCATTTCCTGTTCGACTTTTATGTTTACCTTTATCTTCTATATGAGTGGAATTCCACTTGCTTTTTAAAAAAGGTTAAAAAAAGAGGTTAAAAAAGAGGTTTATTATTTTGTATGTGTTTCTTTAGTTAGTTTCTCTGGATGTTGATTTTATTGTTAGAGATTCCTTTTGATGGGATGTAGTTTTGTTTACACTGTCTTGTCTATTTGGGCGCTGAAGACAGGATAATAGCGAGGATTGTCCGCATATAAAATCGATTCAAGCCAACAAGTAGGTCTTATTGCCTACTGACCGTTCCAAGTCGGTAACCCTGTCTTCACCACCCTTTCTGTTGTTTTTATGTCTCTTTCATTGTATTATCAAGTCGTTGTTTACAGTACAGTGCAGATACGATGCCATTGCGTTCGGACGCTGTTGTTTCTATAGGACCCTATATCTCATTTTTGCTACAGGACATGAGTATGAGTAAACAAATATATCCTCTTGTTTTGCAGGTAGCGGAGGCGGTTCTTCTAATCGTAAGTAGATATTATTACAAACCAGACGTAAACATTTTTTTAACTCTTTATAGACGCATATCGTCAATACTTCAAATAAATGTATATATTTGAGAAATAGAATACTTAGAGAGTTCTATATTGTGTCGGATCAATAGCTGGTGGGCACGACATGAATATCGCCAATACCACGGACCGTAGACTCGCTCTTTAGGATTGAAAGTTCCAAACATCAGGGTTGGATCTCGCACAACATAACTGATTGCATGTTCTTGGTGTATTTCTTATCTGACATGGAGTTTTACGAATCGTATATATCCTTGTTTTGGATTACAATGTGTTGTTTGAACATAACTACAAAGCGACACATAGGTTAGTCGATTGTCCAATTTATCTGTTTATACATGTATATGTTTACATTGTAGTGTACACGTAATTACCTGCATGAACCAATTCAAAACGATAAACGTTCTTTTACTCTTTATCAACGACCATAGATTTGTAATAACGTCAGCGCGGAAAAACGCTTTACATAAAAACAACAACTTCACATTTTATTTTGAACCAATGTAAATTTAATTTGATGATCTATTCTTTTAGCTCTCCGGGCGTTATTGGGACAAGCTTCTGGCGGAGGTGGAGGCGGAGGTAAGAGCTACATTTCACTTAACACTGATTAGATTGCAAAATACGTTCAATGTCTTATCGAACAAGGCAATTTAAGGGAGTAGAGTGGGCTTGAAAGAAATAGTTGGGTGTCATTTCAAATACAAAAAAAAACATGACAATATGCGGAATATGAGGTCTAGTTAAAAGTGCATTTATAAGAAACTGAAACAAACCTGGATGGTTGTATTTCGATTGACAACCATAGTTTTATCAGATTGCTTCCAAATGAGCTTAATGTTGAACGTTGTGCAGTTAAAGATGACAAACGTTCTGAAGTTAAACATTTCCATGTATTAAAGTTCAGTCAAGATATTCAATCTATAAAGCTACTGTTTCGGAATATAAGTCAAGTCAAGAAATTTCAATTCATAATTTAGGCCACCGGCCCATCATAAGAAACAAGTTGAACAGCATATTTACATTATTATACATTACATGGATGAAGATATATGAATACAACATATTTATAATAATTTCAGATTACAAATATAGAATGTATAAACAAATTAAGTAGAAACTTTAGGTTTTGTCTATATCTAATATCTAATATCTACTTAACATTCTTCATGTAAACTATATATTTATCTAATTCAAGAAATTATTATCAATAATCAGTTTACGTTTTTCGTTTGATCTATATATAAATTTTGCAATGCATAAGATATCTTTAGTATTTGTACATGACATAAGTCGATAAAACATATTCAAAGATCTGTCAACCAGCCAATGTGCTCTGAAAAATAGAATTCGATATTCCTCATATTCTCTATACTCCATTATAAAGTGAAATTCGTCTTCATTTACTGATATATTTCTAGCATACCATAAAGGACACATCCTCATATTTCTTTCTACATTTAAGTGTCTACCATTTTCAATAGCTAAATTATGACAAGAACATCGAAATCTAGACAGAGAACTTCTTACTATATATGACATTTCCATAGAGAGATATTGTTCAATATTAAGCAATGATTTATAGTGTTTGTAATAATAAGCTTTACTTGATACATCAAACTTTCCATCAAACTCTTTGCTTAAACATAGTCAAAAACAAATCTGGATTACCGATCTCACGTGAAAGCCACGCATACCCAAAACCAAATTTGTACAATAAACTTCTAATTTCGCTGGCTCACGTGTACCTACCTGCCTCGTCCAAACGCTTTAGCATGTAATAACATTGTTTTGGGTACCTATGATTTTCCAACGAGATAAGCTTAAGCCAGTACTGAATACATCTTGGAATATAAGTTGTACATAATGGAATTCACATTAAACGAGAGAATGTAAATTATTTCATTCTGATTCAGTTATTTGTTGCTAATACTAATATTATGCTATTCGATAATCGGAACACCAAGTCCAATTCTTTTTCCGTTAAGAACCCATTTTGAGCCAGTTGTATTATGTGTGTGTCGGTGGGGGTGGAGGGGGTGGAAGGACGGGGGAGGGGTAAGGGGGGATCGGTATAGATAAATGAAAATCACTGTTAGACATACCATTGAATGAGAAAATGATGTTATGCAATGTTGTATACGATAATGAGGGCATTTTCTCATGAAAATAAATGTCTAGCAGTGATTTAAAGTTCTCCCGCCCCCACAAATACAATAGTCTCGAAGTAGGTCCTGCATTAAAAGCGTGCATCGTTTGGAGAGTACTTATATGACGAAACGTGTCGAAGTGTTCCGATTGTTCGAATCCATAATACTATTGCAATTCACTATTTTTAAACCGAAGGTAGCCAAATGGAGCAGATAATGGCCGCTCTTGGAACTGGAGGTGGAACCAGTGGTAGTCCGGGGGAGGGGTCAGGCGCAGGTGGTGCTGCCGGTATGCGCTTTGGTTTCAAAGAAACATTACGTATACTACGCTAGTGCATATCTAAACGCTTGCAGAATATGTTAGTTTTTTTTATCAAATGGCACATATATGAAATTGATATTTTTGCCGTGAGGGAGAACTATAACTTATACCACTTTTGAATTCTGAGTTTTAATTCTGCTCTTTTCAACAGCTTTTACATAGCTATTTATATATTTATATGTTACACATTATGTGTATTCATGATATCGCTTTTTAACACAAATCAGCTAAACGCTTATGATATGAATATTTTAAAGGGACACACGACAATCGTGGGATATATGCACTAGTTCCGTGTATAAATATTGCGGAAAAAAAAGAAGACAAGCAAAATGTTTACAACAAATATTAGTTGTTGTAAACATTTTGCTTGCCTTTTGTTTTCTCCATCGAATGAAGTTTTTGATAATTGAAAAGGATGATACTGTAATAGAACGTTTGCTGCACTGAAAACATGAACAACTGGCAAAAAATTGCTCGGTGGCCCTTTAAAATGATTGATTAGTGTGCATTTTTATTTGAAATGATTATCTGTGTCCCTTTAAAAGCGGCATTAGTATGGAACGTGTAAAATGTGTTATAGATATATTTGTGTCTGGGTATTCATTGTTTTGTTAAAGGGACACTGTCCGTAAGTAAGCAGATATTGAGCATAACCAAATAACCGTTTGACTTTTATTCAGTGAAATGTATACATGAAAACATGAGGATAGATCCTAAGAAGTCTGTAGTAATACATTCGTGAGTTTGAAAAAAAAAAGCTTTAATTATTATTTGTAAAAAAAGTGGGACCCACAATATTTACCTTTTCTACGATCACGTGACTTTCATTAGCGCATTAGGTTTTCACCATAGTATGTATTGAGTAATATGTATAGTCCGCTTAGCTCAGTCGGGAGCGGTGGACAACTTCACGCTCACGCTCATCATTATTACCGATAGTGTATTTTTAGTTCGGGCTGCGAGTTTAAATGCCTAAAGCGGTTTTTCTTTTTTTTGTACCGCGATTGAATTCCGTCAAACAATCTTGCTTTTAATTAGTAAATATTCAATAATGTTTAGTGTGTAATGTTTGCGAACATAATAAGTGTGTGTTTTATAAGCTAAAAGTTACGGACATTGTCCCTTTAAGTGAAATAGGTCGAGGAAACATACACTTGCTCTACCTTAAGAAAACGCAGAATACACCTCATAAATTCTACAAGTGCAACATTTAATACTTTTATGAAATCAATATTAATAAGTTCCATTGTCTTCCATTAAATTTAAAGGTTTGACCTGACACTAGACAACATTTGAACGATGCAATTTGTATTCGTTTTGGTGACATCATTAATTGATTTTAATTGATTTTATAATGCAACACCAATTGATAATACGAATTTAATAATGATCTTTTTATAAAACGGAAAAGCTCTCCTGCGTTCCTTTAGGGTGTTGTATTGTTGTATAGATTTACTTGTGTAATTATACATACATCGGCAATTTTGCCATATATAATTAAAATAATGAATTTTTAATTGAGAATCATATTATTATTGTTATATTATTCTTATATAAAAGAAGCCACATGTAAATCTCATATAAAACGTTTCACAGCTGTATTTATATAATAGGAGTTTAATATAATTTTATTATATGAGAATACCTTTTTAAACAAATCTATTTTAAAGCATTGTTTTGTCATAATTTTAATATAATAATATAATATAATATAATATAATATAAAATATAATATAATATAATATAATATAATATAATATAATATAATATAATATATAATATAATATAATATAGTTTTATATTAGAATCTTGTATTTTTCTCATTTAATATAAATATCATATAATATATATCATATGATAATCATATATGAATAATATGATACGTCATAATATATGGCAAAATTGGTAGTGTAGATATACTGAGCAAAAACAATGCATGTCATTTCCATAGACGAGATACAAAGCAGTGTATGTTCGGGGTCAATGATATATAAAAAACACGTTTTCTTTTAAAAAATCAAATCCTTACCGAGCATTCTAATATCTTCAAACAATTATATCAATGTTCATCAGCTTAAAAAGTCGTGCTAAACAATTTTTGTTCAATATATATGTATATATATATATATATATATAGCTAGAAAACATATATATAGCTAGTAAACACATATATATATATAGATAGTAAACACATATATATAGCTAGTAATCATACTACTCTACATATATGACTTTTTAAAACAATGCAATTATGAAGTAGGTATATTGACATGTAGGATTCACAGAATACAGTCAACATAACAAACACACATTCGAAACAACCAACAATTACACGGAAAGACAGAGGCAGAGTATGCGACATAACAAACATAAAAGAGTTGACAAGAGTTGAGTACCGCCTTAAAACGGCTAATGGCAAAAATACCGCTGGGGTTTTAAACCAGGTTCTGGGTTACGCCAAGGCCTCACTCACTATTGTAATCCCAGTAAGACTGGGCAGTGAAAACAAAGAAATCGCCGTCAGGCAATATCCTCTAACAAACTAGGCAGCAATAATCATGTTAATAGACAATGAATATGATCATGTATATATGAATACAACAAAAACCAAATAAACTAGAAAGCCACAAAGCAAGTACTTAATGACTCGGGAATCAACCATTAAGGATTAGGGCACGACGGGATTGAAGAATGTAATCCAAAACAGTAAGCGTCTCTTTAATCTAAATGTTAATTGTCCTTTCTGTCCAAATTAGTTACCAATATTTCCGATTTAGTCCAAATATCCAATTTCACTGTTATTATGAATGAGCACAATAATAAGTAAATCATCTCACAAATATATTTTATATTTTTAAAAGCATCCAATTCAAAATTAACTTTTAACTGAATACCAATCTTCTGAACTGCTAAGCTGCTCCCAGAGGAGTCTGTTTATATACTGCCAAACAGTGTTGCAAAAGCTTCCTCACTAAAACAGTCCAATGAGAACAGTCCAAATTTCATCATAAATGAATTTCCATAAATAATTTCCATAAATGGTAAACATGTTTACATCTGTACTAATTTTAACTGTTCTTCAAGGCCAAATCAATAATAAACATTGAGATATAGGTAACAAAAGTCAAACAGGAAATGTATCATTCAGAGAATGTAACAAATGCACGCTAAGAACAAACAACACTTACCTGGATATAAGTCGAAGGCTCAATATAAAAGTATTGTATATTGTTCGTTATTTATATATAGTTACACCAGTTTCGCGTTTACTCCTTGAACTCTCTCATATATAGTGCACGTGTAGTATATTACCTATTCTTTACTCCTGCATGTTATACTAGGTAACCAAATGGCGATGTTACAGACACTGGCTAACATGGGACGACCTGGTCAGCCGGCTAGTAATACTGGTATGGATATATATGCTGTTAACGGTTATGCCCCTTTATTTCAAGTTTCATAGAAGTAGTCAAAACTGCTAGCGCTTTTAGTTCTATTATGTATATGTATGATTTGAAGGATAACGTCTCTGTTTTACCAATATTAATATGTGTTGTATTGGATTGCAACCAAAACGGCTGTTTTATTTTGAATGTTGGTAAAACCCACTATTTCCCATAAGTGTCTGCAGTATAATTTTATTCTGATTAAACTTTAGACCAACACTATTGTTCCATACGTCGCTAAACATATTCGAGACTGGATACTATACATTAATTATTCATACCCTACTGTGCATTTCAGGGTGCCGTCGAATATGAAACGAGATTGTTTTTTAATAATTTCTATATGTTTTTATACCTGATATGATTGAACACAATAAAAATAGACGCTCCTGAATCTGTTTGCAATCTTGCAGTAGTCATCCGCTAAGCTTCTCAAAGCCAAAATTCATTTTGGCCCCCCACCCCATGTTTACATGTAATTTTATTGACAACCGAAAACCAAAATGGCGACGCCGGAATATTCCATTTTTCTACGGTAGGGTGACTTAAAAAAATCAGTTGACCAATAGTGGTGTAAATAGCAAAATAAAATCGCAGTATGCTATTTATCTACATTTTATTTGCTAGATAAAATGGTTATCATTCCAAAATAAAAATAAAGTTTGATCGAGTGCTAGAGGTGCCGAACATTGATCAACAACACCCCACTGCATAGCCTACGTTTTGCGTGGCACATCCGAACCCTAGAAACAGACATTCGCAGACGACAATTTCTAAAAATAACGCCGACATGTTGTTTAATTTTTTACAATGTTAACAAGGAAGTCAAATGAATTTTAGACTTTGAGAAGCATAACGGATGGCTATAGCAAGATTGTAAACTGATCCTGAAGCGTCTATTTTTATTCTATCTAACCATCTAACCATATCCGGTATGAAAACATACAATCTCATTAAACTCATATCCTTAGTACGCTTGGATACACTCCGCTATAGGATCTGACAACACTCCATTGTAGGTCACGCCAGATCGACCTTTCATCTAATCAATATTCTTGGGAAGTTCAACTAAATTCAACCATATGCTCTTCATATGACGTTCGAGTGAACTGAACAAACGAAAATCCAAATAATCCAATATAAGAAGAAAGTCATGGGCGTTGCCATGTGTGTTTTGAAAATATATATTCCACCGAAATTATTAAGACATTGGTACTCTAAATAGTAAGACATAGTACATCTGGCCCGCTTAGCTCAGTAGATAGAAAACTCGACTGTTGACTCGGAGTGTCATTTTAGTGTGGGTTTAATCCCACGAATCGGTAATTGTTTTTGTACCGCTATTAAATTCCGTCAAACAATCTTTTCTTTCTTATTTTTTTCAGTAAATATTCAATAATGGATGGTGTATTATATTTGTCAACGCAATTATTTTGTGTTTTTTAAGCTAAAAGTTAAGGACATTGTCTCTTTCAAGCGTAGTCTGCTCCGCAGCGTTTTACTGAAACACGACATGCGTAGTGAAGCAGTCTATACCGAGCATTGGAAAACATACAGCAAGTAATAAAAAAAATCTCGATTCATATTTGACGTCCAGGAACCCTGAAATACACTGTAAACTTTACCATTCACAAAACCTCATAACAAGTTACTAGATACTGTACCTAGAACAACTTTCATGTATTAGTACGTATTTAATGGCTGTGTGTATTTTGAGCATCCAGTCAAGAATATTTTCGGTATTACTATGCATACAGTGCTAATCATACACTTCGTATTCTTGCACGTATTACAAGGCGTCCTGAGATTATTTATATACCATTATGCTTGCCCTGATATAGCATTATATTAATGCGCGTCTTGTGAGTATTTAGTATAGTTTTATGCTCGCTATGCCATAACATCTAATACAACGTGTCTACTGCGCGTATACTTTTCCTATGCATACTATGCTAAAACATTATATTGCTGCACGGCGCCTTATGTGTATTTGAGATAGGTCCATGCTTGTTATGCCATAACATCTAATACAATGTGTCTAATGCGCATATAGTTTCCTATGCATGCTGTGCTGTAACATTATATTGCAGCGCGACTTATATGTATTTTAGGTATGTCCATGCTTTCTATGCCATAACATCGAATACAATGTGTCTAATGCGCATGTATTGTCCTATGCATGCTATGCTACATTTAATAACACACGTTTCATATGTTTTGTATGATATAAAATGTATTCATACTCCTCTGATGTGTATTTAGGTCAGATGCAAGCTATGCTGCAGGCGCTACAAGGAGGCGGCGGAGCTCAGTCAGGAGGTACGTACATCTTACATATATATATATATATATATGTATCGACTCATTAGTAGAGAAGGGTACCAAGTGCAAATACATATAATGAGATGTTTTTTAAAAGGACAAACATTAGACCCGTCTAATCAATTCGTTTTGTAAAAAAGAAACACATGCACTACACAAGTCCACTACACAAGACTTATAGTTCGCGTTATATCACAGGACTCCCAACCGTAGCTATATGGATGGGTATTTTAGGGGACTTGACCTCAAGCGCAAAGTACATCTAAGTTGCAAGAACTTGTTTCGCAATCGATGTAAAATAAATATGTTTAAACAAAAACAAAGCGCAAAGTACAAGTATAAATGTTCAAGTCAACATGGAGAGTTGAAAATAGGGTAAACACAGTCATGGGAGAGCAAAAAGGCTCAACACGTACATGTGCAGTTCAGAAACAAGTGAGGCTTTTGGAGAAAAGAGCAACAGCTACCGATTTCTACTGTATTGTGACATTTTATTTAGAGACATTCTGTTTAACACATATTCTCACCTGGTATTTGGATGGTTATTAACTTATATAATTATAATACAAGCATATCTTTACTGTAGCCATTTGTGGTATTTGGCATTTGCCTTACATGTGTGTGTTAGTACAGTTATATAATTGTAATACATTTAAATCTTTACTGTAGCAATATTTGGTATTTGGTATTAGTTCTATGTATGGTAGTAAACTCATAATTGTCGCCGGTATAGTTAAAGGAATATACTACGATTAACATGGGATAGTTTATGTATAATTACATAGGCTCGTGCCAATCTCGAAATGTTACTTCACAACTACTAATTAACGTTCTATAACTGCTTGATCGCATTAAAATAAACTGGTTCCCTCTTGAATTCGTTTTAGCTGTCGCATCATGCATTGATTTAATTGTGCAATCATTAAGCCCATTGGTTTTAGCTGTCGCATTATGCATTGATGTAATTGTGCAACCATTAATCCCATTCGTTTTAGCTGTCGCATTATGCATTAATGTAATTGTGCAACCATTAATCCCATTCGTTTTAGCTGTCGCATTATGCATTAATGTAATTGTGCAACCATTAAGCCCATTCATTTTAGCTGTCGCATTATGCATTAATGTAATTGTGAAACCATTAAGCCCATTCATTTTAGCTGTCGCATTATGCATTGATTTAATTGTGCAATCATTAAGCCCATTGGTTTTAGCTGTCGCATTATGCATTAAAGTAATTGTGCAACCATTAAGCCCATTCGTTTTAGCTGTCGCATTATGCATTAATCTAAATGTGCAACCATTAGGCAAATCATCAGGTATATCGGTCGTTACTTAGAGATCCCATTATGCGTTAATATAAATATGCAACTAAATATGCAACCACGAATAATATGCTCATCTTTAAGTTCGTATTTAACTATTATTTCATGTTAGTACATTTCTATAGATGACATATTAGTATTTCTGGTAAACAGAAAATTCATAATAAGGCTGAAAAAAGATTATCATTACGCTGAAAGAAATTAAAGAACGATCTATTTTTAAAACGTATGAAATGTACACGAATTTGGTCGAAACATCAGTCGAATCACAACAAACAACATAGAACGAATAAACAATGGATTACATAAACATTGCTGTTGATATTTCTTCTATTATTATGTATCGCTTTAACTAACTGTGTGCGTATATGCATGTATGTATCAGTAGAGTTCATGCCATAATTTTTTTATGTCAATAACAGCCGCATTTAATAACAACTGTCATTCATAACGTATATAAGGACACAGCGATTAATCTTTGTTAATTGTATCTCTCAGACAGATTTATTGTCTCTTGGACTTCATTGCGAATGATTTGTCTTTATGACGTAATTGCGAGTATTTCCTGTTTCAAAAACACTGATTCTGTAGGTTCTTCTGTATATTTCATCGTTTACTTAAACAGCTCCGTGTGTTTTTTTTTATTGTGGATGAAATTGTAACAGGATTGCTCCGTGTCCAAATAAACTGCTATTTAGACACCCTATTTAAACTGCTATTTAGACAACCTATTTAAACTGCTATTTAGACAACCTATTTAAACTGCTATTTAGACAGCCTATAGACACCCTATTTAAACTGCTATTTAGATAACCTATTTAAACTGCTATTTAGACAACCTATTTAAACTGCTATTTAGAAACCTATTTAAACTGCTATTTAGACAACCTGTTTAAACTGCTATTTAGACAACCTATTTAAACTGCTATTTAGACAGCCTATAGACACCCTATTTAAACTGCTATTTAGATAACCTATTTAAACTGCTATTTAGACAACCTATTTAAACTGCTATTTAGACAACCTATTTAAACTGCTATTTAGACAGCCTATAGACATCCTATTTAAACTACTATTTAGACAACCTATTTAAACTGCTATTTAGACAACCTATTTAAACTGCTATTTAGACAGCCTATAGACACCCTATTTAAACTGCTATTTAGACAACCTATTTAAACTGCTATTTAGACAACCTATTTAAACTGCTATTTAGACAACCTATTTAAACTGCTATTTAGACAGCCTATAGACACCCTATTTAAACTGCTATTTAGACAACCTATTTAAACCGCTATTTAGACACCCTATTTAAACTGCTATTTAGACAACCATTTATATGGCAAACATCAAAATTCTGCATATTGTGTTATCAATATAGTTTTATTAAATGAATTTGAACTTGATGTAGTATTGAATATTATCAGTAAAGTAGGCACTACCTAAGCATTACACATATTGTTGGTAAACAATAATTAAATATTATTATTAATTTGCAAAACAATTTGCTTTGAACTATTAATATGATCATGAATAATGCATGCAAATATGCAAGTTTAGGAGAAAACTGACGGGATGCCGCGAATTAAAAAATCTGATTGTTAGCTATATGTTTCCAGTCGTATTTTTGAATTTACTATTGACATATGTAAGTGTTTGACTATCTAGGTATTATGATATTTTAAATTATTCACATATATACTCAGTCGATACATATTTTGCAACTTTTCCAAACGTATTTTTATCTCTACCTATATGCATGATTGTTAGGAATTAATATGGCTCTGGCACTTATATATTTGTGAAAAAGAAGACGGTATCAAATAACTGTATATATTTATATTTATCCATATATAGTTTAATACAACCATTGAATTTAGCAACATTTTTATAACTCTGTGGTAAACGTGTTATTATCTGCTAGTATTTTAATGGCCTCTTAATGAAATTGGATTCATTCAGTTGTAGCAATACATATACATACATGTTAAGGTTATCCTAAAGCTATTGTATACTGAAAGGTAAAAAAAAACGCATAATCACAAAAGTGTCTATACTACCCTATTATATACACCTAATTTCACATATTATTCCAGATATATCTCAAAGTGTTTTGTAAGAGGGGCTACAAATAATTACAGAAAAGACAACTCTGTCATGTAGCAGACCTTTTAATCATACTATACTTTGTTTCACGAAATTCATACATGTTGAAGTTTCGCTGGAAAAAGTCAAGCAATTTCAGTATTGTGTCTAATGCTTAGAGATTGCAATGTTTAAAACCTGTGTTTGCTCACCTGCTTGAGTTAAATCCGCATTCTGTCGATAATGAAACTTTAACGGGGTAACCATTAGTGTGTTCGGTGCTGTTTAAAACTTCTTTCCAAAAGGATATCATTCGATTAACAGTAGCATATTAAACTGGTGGTTACAATTTTGTACTATTGATTTTATGAATATTGAGTTCTGCTCAACACGGGGCTAGAGGGCGTAAGCGGTAGCTAGCATATTTCACTACCGTTCATGAAAAGTCTCAATCAAACCGAGACTGTAATATTTCGTATATGTCGTGTTCGGCCATTTCCAAAGGTCCACTCTCATAATATTTTACAATATATAGCGGAAATACCCATTATTCGTTTTTTTTCCTTTCAGTATATCAATACTAGCCTGTTATATACAAGGCTATTATTATCGATTTATCTTCCTCTCTATCTTAATGTGTGTATGTTATATCAATGTATGAATATATACTGACAGCCAAAAGAAACGCACCACCATTTTGAATATACTAACTATGCATACTGTATCCAAAAGCATAACTTAACATATTTAGATAATAAAAACCGTTTCCCGTAAACATTTCCAACGAAGAAGAAATACCCATTACCTAGTTGAAATATCTCCACATATCAAAAAAGGTAACAATAAATCAATACTATTACAATTATAAAAACCGGTGCGTTTATGTTGGCGTTCAGTCTATGTAAGGCAACCCTTGATGATATTCATTAAATTTCCAAGAAAAACAAAACAATTTTTAAATGTCAATCATTTCTATTATATGTAACAAACACAATATTGTTTAAACTAAGGTAATCCTTTGGCATTTCTAAATAATGTTTGGCTATGTATCATTCCCAATATCTCGTTCAGTTATTGTTACGTCATCCTAGCATTACGCGCTCTAATTTCCCGCCAAAACGAATTTGCATTCAAAATCAAAAATGTTATTCGACATATTAATTGTTTAGTATATGGTTTAATTTGTATGTCTATTTCCATGACAAATGTCACTGTTTGATCAAATTGTCCTCGCAAACTCATTAAACCTAGAGCATTATATTCCTGACATGTGTTCCTCTATATTATGACACGTTTGTCTTTGTGTTTATGACACGTGTCTCTATCAATATTTAAGGCGATCCTATGGCCGCTATGTTAGCAGGCATGCAAGGAACCGGGGTAGAGGAGCCACTGGCGGTAGGTTCTAAGCCTAAACAAGGCTATAACCATTAATTAATAGTGTACATTATACAATTAGTGATGTCTGCTGTGGTACCAGGAATAGTTGTTGTCCGAGACATGTTACGTCATCCGAGGGCAATGTCAGAGATATACGTTACAGGTCAAGGGTTGCAATACTCATGCCATCCTATCAGACGATCAGTACTTGTTATATTATACCGAACTCAAATTACTGTTTTAGAGGAACATTCTTCGTTGCGTATTGAATGACTGAAAAAAGTCACTGCATAATTACTTCATAACACCAAACGTCATACCTTTATGACGTCAGAGAGTAGCATTAACCTGACATATCATTATGGGTTGGGACGTTAAGATCTAAGTATGTGCACGTCGGCTTAGCGTGTCCTATTAATACTCTCTAAATATGTTCTTATATCTAGCAGATAATTAACGTGAGGTATAATACTGCATTTTGAATACTGATAATAGGAATTACAACTAAGAGTATTTTAAAATTAATTATATATATATATATATATATATATATATATATATATATATGTATTTTGTATATCTCAGTGTTTTTTACTAAATATATATATATATGTATGTCATTTTACAGATAGATCATAATTATATACAACATTATGTATTCGAATAAATGTGAATAATAGGTTGTAGACCGTAGACCATTAAAATATATGTTTTTTTTTGTGTTCTGATCAGTTTATGGCATTTGTTTAATACGTATCTTATTTTGCAATGAGAAGGCAAATGCAACTATGTCAAGGAAATATCGCGTTTTCTCGTTTGTTTGCTCCATCCCATCAGCAGAGTTTTGTGGAGTTGTAGAATAACGTTGGTGTATTGCATCCTCAGTAATAAAATAAAATCGTTCCACGAAAACAGTATTTCAAAATTAATATTCAAGCATGGTGCTTATAATTATGACTGAGATTGATTTTCTCTCGCTATTGTTCTAAATGCTCTACAGATGTTTACTTACTCAATTTATCCTAGATTTGGTTAAAAACACATAATTATGCTTTACATTAAATTTTGTCTTTATATTTTCATGGAAAATGTTGCTCGCGAAGCAATCTGTCTCGCCATACATCTAACACGTATTCCACTATATTCATAACAAGTGTCCCTATATACTGATGACACGTCTTTCTCTATATTCATGACGCGTTATCTTTGTATTCATGACACGTGTGTATTTGTGTTTATGACACGTGTCTCTATCAATATTTAAGGCGATCCTATGGCCGCTATGTTAGCAGGCATGCAAGGAACCGGCGGTATAGGAGCCACTGGCGGTAGGTTCTAAGCCTAAACAAGGCTATAACCATTAATAGTAGTGTACATTATACAATTAGTGACTGTCTGCTGTGGTACCATGACTAGTGGTTGTCCGAAACATGTTACGTCAACCGAGGGCGACGCCTGAGGTATACACCACATGTAAATGGTTACAATTTATCATGCCAGGCGGTCATTAAGTGTTATATTATACCGAACATCAAAGCGAAAGTCAAATATACTCTTTAAGGGGAACAACATCTCTTCCTTAAAGGCAGAATATGGTTATTAACACATAAACTGAAACAGTCGACGAATCTCTCGGAAGCGTTACAACTTAAAGAATTACGCTAACAAATAAACTGAATAAAATTAAACTGTACACACTATGCCGAATAAATATGTGTGTACTAATTACGCTATATCCCCTACACGCTGCGCCGACGCTTAGCACAACGCAGGAAGTGTGCAGACCCAATCGGGTTACTTATAGCATAGGTAATGTTTATGTTAACACAAGAGTTAAAAAAGTCAGAGTACCTTTTTAACTAATCGTACGTTTCTAATGACGGCTGGGTACATCGGGGGATTTAATGCAAATTTGACGGTAATATTATACACAAATACTTGACACAAAGTCTCTATCATCTCTGTTAAGGTTAACAACAGCATATTCTGACTTTAAGTAAGTGAATAACTGAAAACAGGTGTCGCTTCACCATGTCATAACGCCAAACGTTACAACACATTACGAAGTCACATATTGTAACTTTAAGATCTAAGTCCATGCATGTCGGTTTAAAGCTACACAGTCTCTATATCAATCGATTTCTTCTTTGTAGGCCTTTCTTTATTTGTAACTTTATGCTCACCAGCTCATGTCGAAATCGGGTATTTAAGCAAGCAAATATAACGCAGGACATCATTTATTGTATAGCCATCAACCAGTGCACATCGTACCTGTACACAGCTAACATTATGAAATATAGAAGAAAAAAAGCGCCACTTTCGGGACTCGAACACACGACCTTCTGATTTCAGGTCAGGTGTTCTATCCACTGAGATATATTTGCGTGTTGAGAAAACGGTATACTAACTACCATTTATTAAGATGCAAAATAACGAAGTGTTTTCCATATGAAACTAATATTCCACCTCAAAACAACCTATCTCGACTTGTTATTTAGCGCTTGATGAGTTTGTGTGTGCGCTAGTTATTACGTAATGCCTATTTAGTGTTAAAAATGCTAAAACATACCAATAAATAGCCGTGGTCTATTGGTTAAACGTACATTGATCAAAACTTAAAAGCGCAACGTCTGTGGTTCAAATCCCTTTCCGGGCAAGTACTTTTTTATCACATATATTCTAAAGCCGTATATTTACCGATGTTACCCGTACGAAGGCTAAATACAAATGTGATATTTTAGGCATCGATTTTTGCCATATATACCGACTTTTGGGGTGTTCGTTGATTTGAAACAACTTCACACGCGACCCATTCATATTCATGCGTTATTACCAGTTAAATAGTGACTGTGTGGCTTTAACATGCACTATTAATATTTTCTAATATGATTCTGATAGTAGGATAATTAACGTGAGGTATAATATTGTATTTGGAATAAAGATAATGTGTATAACACCTGTATCATAGTATTATATCAATAATGTATATATGGATAATGTATATCTGTGTGTTTCTTCTGAAATATAAACATATGTCGTTTTATAAACAGTTAATATGTACGGCGTTGGTATTCGAATAAATGTAAATGGTATGTCATATATTGTTAATACATGGGTATGTTGTGTTCTCATCATGTAACGGCATTTTGCGTTTAAGGTGAATAATATCAATAATACTCTCGCATCTTTGCTCAATATCATCAGCCAATGTTATGGTATTGTAATGCCATGTTGGTGTTTTGTATACTTAGCCACCAAATAAAGCCGTTCAACGAATACATATATAAAAGTATTGAGTCAATTTGCTAAAGATCATTAAACAGGTTTTCTCGCTGTTATTCCTACAATTATTTTTTTTGTCTTTATTGTTGATCAATTTGAATTCTAGGGTAAGACTAACTATTAACATAGAAAGTGACCCATATGTCTGTATGTTGTAAATAATCATTAACTATTACCGGTTCCCACATTTGCATGCTAATTAATGCTATCCAGCTACATGTGTGCATTGTCTCGTTTGTGCATGTTAAACTATTACCTTTGAGGGGACTTTGTATGCGGGCTACAAACTCGTATCACATTAGAAATGGACTTTTATCGATCTTCGAATACATGATTGAACATATTTTGTCTTGCATTCACTTAAAACCGTGGTTAACAGCTCTTAATTCAGCGATTTGTAACCCGTAGTATCGATGTTAATATATTTTAGTTTCGCAATTACTATCTTATCTCTAAGAATCGCAGTAGTTATCTCTAATAATCGCGTTTGTTTCAGTTTAAACTATATGCTTTATACGTTGTTTTGTAAATACTAACATGTTTTATATTCATTATTGTTTAACTATTCTCGTGCGTTAGTTGTGATGTAACTGAAAACAGAAGTATTTAGAAGTAGGAACATATTTTCAGGAGTAACGAAATAACAAGGTGTGTGCAAACATTTGACGTCATTGCTACATGGTGGCATAGCCATCTTTAAATGCTTGAATGATTTTGAAAATTTCCGAATTATTTTCTTGACGAAGCATATTGAGCGGTATTTATCTGAAATATGTTTTTTGTAATGCTTAAAATTATAGCTCCAATAAAATTCATAACAAATAAAATATTATCCCACGATTTAGAATATCCATTTTATTTCCCTACATAAATACAGTGTATCATTGTTCGACATAAACAAAGACAGGTATTAACCATTAAAACACCACTTTAAAACGTCAACTTTTAAAGCGGACTGCGAAAATGATAAATTTTGAAACGGTGATGACTTGGAGACTCACACTACAGTAATTCTCTAACAATTTTGTTTTTGGTATTTTTAAAATTTATCTCCGGCAAAATGATTTAACAAATAAAATAAGGTTCTGAAACTGAGATCACTTGATGACCAGACCGACTCGAGGATTACAGTAGTTTCAGGATATAGTTATGTACGAGTAAAAGTTGAAGTACTATGGACTATCATGTTCAGTGTTATTACCTGCAATGTTTAGTTAAAATCTGAAATAGTAACATACCAATTATATTATTTTAGTTAATTAGACCGAGTACATAGGTATGTCTAATACGTATTGCAAATTATTATATATATTATATGTATTATACTAAGCGGTCTTATGGGATGCGGTAAAACCAATTGTTAGTATTTACTTTTTATCTGTCAATAATTGTAGATATACATTACAAGCATAACATGGTTGAATATAAAGGTCTTGGACGCCAATTTCTTGAGTTGAGGACTTTTTAATGTCATGTCTATGCTTATACGATAATGAAATCTCAGAGATCATTATTTCAGTGATAAAAGAGGCTTTCCCACATGAATAAACGTATGTTGGGATTATTTTATTCCAATATTTTTATGAGTGATTATAAAGTAGATATATAACAACACAAATGCCATATAAGACAGATTTATCTCACATGGGGGAGAACTCTTATAGCACACCAATATACGTATATGTACAACGTTTTTGTCACCCCGAAATCTTTTGTCACTTTTTTCCTTTGTTATATCGGAGAAAGCTCGACTTTTCAGTTCGTGTACTTATTGTTTATTAAAAGGCGGTAGGAACGTATAAAAGAATGAAACGACCGTCTATATGCTTCTCTAGGCGGTGTTCTTGTGTAGCATTTTTAAACGGGTAATGTTTCATTGACCAAAGTAGTGTTCATAATCATTCTCAGAGCACAGCACGTGAATCACATAAACCAAAAGGTGTTGGACCCTTCTTGAATTTATATATATATTTTAGGTAATCCTATGGCTTCGATGTTTGGTGGCATGGGAGGTTCGGGATCAGGTGGTAAGTTGTAATCGCTTTAATTGTTCTTCTACTACTAGTACTACCACTACTGTTAATTAGGGCATTAATTCACGAGAAAACTCACTTGAAACAAATTAATGACTTAACGAGAAAACTTATTTGAAACAAATCAATTTACCATGAGATTCTCAAATAGACTGCTCTTCCGTGCATGTTGGTATACGAAATGAATACATGCCGCACATAAAGGCATTACACATTGGAACTAAAACCTTCCCGGTGCTCATCGTCAGGTGAATATGTGATTAATGGTCTGTTTTTGTTCCTAGAATATATATAACGATTTTAATCTGGTTCATTGACTGTTCTTTAAAGGTCTACCTTTAAGTATTAATAATAGAATCTGACTAGGTGGACTGAGACAGTCGTTTGTTACTGTAAACATGTCTTGAAAAATGGCAGTAATATGAGAAGGTTATTCTTATAAGTTGATGCAAGATGTTTGTTGAGGATGTGTAAGAATATATTCTTCTTTAAGGTTTACCACCACCAATTACATGTAAACCTCGGTTTACCACCACCAATTACATGTAAACCTCCGAGGTGTTTCGAATGTAGTTCCTATAATAAAAAGTAATCCCTCCTTTTTCGATGGAAATGGGCATTACAAGTAGGGGAAAACTGCCCATTTCTATTCGATTTTGTGGTTATATGTATAAGAAGCGTATTAATAGGTTTTACTGGATCACTGATGAACATTTTCGAAATTTCGACTCTATGCTTACACTTTGTGAGCAGTGAAAACAGTCGATCAATAAAAACAGCTGTATCCTTGACCTGTTTAGTAAACAAACAAGAACTTTCTTACATGTCTTGTGACCCCACGTTTTCTGGTGATTTTTCAAGTGGAAAAATAGTTTTCTATATGAACATTACACTGCTGCATTATCAATACTTGAGTTGAATTTGCAGCAAATCATTAATATGTGACACTTTAACATTGGTGTCTATGGGGAAAATAATTAGTGCTTTCATACCTTAATACTTGTCATTAACACGTGTTTTTAACTTAAGTTTGCCTTCATGTGTTATGATATACAAATTTCTAAACTTAAATGCTGAAAATGGTAAGTTTATTGTTTGAATTAATTTGAAAACATATTGCCAGTAGAACATTGTGCTTATATATGCATTTAAACTATTTATCCAGTATGTTTTCTTGTTTATGTGTACCTATACAATATGTAGTATCATGAATATCTGAGTAGTAATTATTTTTTGAAGTAAACATTATTTTAGTTTAACTTTTAAAATATGGACTATTAATTTGACACAATGCTAGATAAAACGTAAATGTTTCATTATATTTTATTTTCAGAAGGCGGTATGAACGCAGCAAGTAAGTTACCTTATTATATAGGAAATTAAGTTGTGTCACATTTCGCAATCTGGAGGATCGCTATGCAAAATCGTACACTATATTTTGGTGGTCAGTATAACCCGGTTTTAACCCTAAGCAGTCATTTTGGCACTGACCGTTCAAATACGTACCCACATTATCACCTTTGCAATTGCTGTTTTCGGTTCATCTTTTTACACTGATGTCTCAAAACGAGCTGTTTTGTGGTAATACGTCTTAATTACTACATCCGAATAGTTGATATCCAAAATATATATGAATGGGGTTTTAATGTATGTACAAACATGGTAGGTTAATCACGCGATTGAAAACAAACATTGCAGAGCACTGATTTCATTCTCTGGGTCGTCCGTGCCGCACATTATGATAATGGTAAAGGTTGTTTCACTGTATAATATTATACAAAGCCTTTTGAAAAATACGCTTTTCCTGAATGTTATATTATACAAGATAGCAAGCAAATAAAACATGTTGAGGTTTTATTGAGTCTGTTCGTGAGAGGCAATGCACATTAATGCAACAACTCTCATAACCATAGTCGTTTAAAGTCATGTTAGGAATATAATTTTCTTGACTTATGATTGCTTTAGATTTATGGAATATATAATTCAATATTTTTGTTTTTGTCATGTTAGTGCTTACAAAGCAAGAGGTATATGTGTCAACAAGGCATATAATGCATGTGTTGTAGAATGAGATTTATTTAACCTTACGTTGTTTCACTGCCATGATAACAGAGGTAAAATAGCCACCAAATCAATCGCGGGTGTCATCATTTCACATCAATGATGCTATTCAGCATGTCCGAAAACAAATATTTGCAGCTATTATTGCATTTGGAATAATACAGTGAGTTGAACATGTTATTGTTGTCGTTGTAGTGCTACAAGCTATGATGGGAGGAGGTGGATCAGGTGGTGAGTGACATTTATAATTATTTTGTATTATCTATATAGCAATTACACCAGAAAAACATGTAACATTTAGATGTTTGCGTATATTAACCCATATTGTTAATCCTGTCACTGATTGTCTGTGTTGAAACTCCATCAGTTTTTATATTTTCACTAGTGTTAGTATTGTCACAGTCGTTTCTTAGCGGTTATGGATATATATTCTCGCCACTGTTAATGTCCTTTTCTAGGCTGCTACTACTGTATACATTCCTCCAGAGTTAACAAACTCTTTTATTATTGGTTATGACTGTAGAAAATCGTCAGTGTTAATAACATCACCAATTGTTTAGGTGTCTAAATTTCGTGGAAACGCGAAAACTGCAAGGAATTTAATACATATTGAAAGCTGGTTGACGAATATTGAATAGGATGAACAACAAGGTATATATATCCACTTTAATAGCATATTAAGATGCTATTTGTTTATATGATGTTGTTCATGTTGCAAGTATGATTGATTTATTGTATGCTGTTTCCTTGTTTACATTGTTGTAAATATAGATATCGAAATGCAAAGATGTGTTGCTTGCCTCTGTTTGTTTGACATGTTTGACACAATCGTCACACTGTCATGCATGCCATCGCACTGTCTGCTCTGACGTCACACTGTCCGCTGTGACGTCATACTGTCCGCTATGAGTAACCATGAAAACGTTATGCAAATAAAATGCTTAATGACCTTTTCAGACCTGATAATTTATGACCTCGGTCAATTTTGCCATGCGCTAATGCGGTCTAAAGGCGGGAATAAAACGGTGTAAAGTGTGTCTAATAAAAAAACGACAGTGAGGCTGTCTATATGCGTTAAACATAACATATTATCAAGACACATTTGTTTAAGGTTTAGGAGCTTTTGGAGGGGGCGGAGGTTTAGCTGCAATGATGAATCCAGATGGTCCAGGTGTGTAGCTTATATATATTAAATGCAATACACTGTACAAGACAACATGATCTGTGCTTCAAAACGTTTGTGCGACTCCTGTTTGTCTGCTTTAGACAAACCCACATGTGTTTACATACGCAGTGCAACACAGTTCTACATTCATTGTTATACGTACAGGGACGAAATATTTTTTGCCAATTACGGGGTTATCTAGGTAGGTCGGTGTTAGAGTGCGTGTATAGCATTTATATTTAAAAACTATTCACAGTCAGAGTAAACTAAACCACGTCTGTTCATGAATTTAGTCAGTTACAATATTCTAGTTGATAGTATAAATGTTTACACATTCTCAATTTTCACAACTTTAAAACGTTTTTTTCTTATTTCTTAATTGTATTCGTAAAATGTGTACACTAATCTATGATATAACAAATGTGGTTATCAGTAAACATTACTACAACAAATTGTATAACCTGGGTTCAGTTTGCTACAGTATTTGTTTTCAAATTTGTTAAAAGTTCGTTTTAACATAACTTTTCATAAAATAGTCATAACTTTAGTGTTCGGCTAAGCCATACAAATAATCTGACTTTACACAGAGAAAACCTGTTACTTACTTAGGACACCGAATCACAACATGTTTATTAGTAAATTAGTAAATACCATTGTAAATGAAAACAAAATGGCGTCCGTTTTAGCAATCTGCACAAACCGGATGTTGTTTAAAAACTGTAACCCATGTTATTTACAGGTAATAAACTAAGAAATAACCCTTAAAAATGTAAATAAACCGGAGGAATATACCATTGCTTAAATGTATATGCTTATATTCATTTTTGCTTTTTGACTTAACAACTTTTCAGATTTTCTTACTTCAGGTAGGTTTATTATGACTTTGTTATGTTTACATACTTGTATCTACCTTTTGCACCGCATCTTCTATCAGCTCTGGATTGCTCATAACTGGCGCATGTATTTGAACCTTGCAGACGACTCAGTTTGTTTATAGAATGCGCACATCCGTTCGGAATAACTGGATTGAAAATATATATGCATTTATAGAGGGTTACTTAGTTGGAAGATTGCCTATTTTTCATGAGGCCTTCGCGGATTAAAGTGTTCAGACATAATTTAAGACGTTGAAACATAACCATACAATACACAGTGATATAGCAACGCCACTGACATTGAAATGTCGACCTTGACCTACTGTTGACATACTTGATAGTATAGTTAATAATGTCATGGTATACTGTGTCGTATAATGATTATTGTAATGACATATCAGTGGGAGTCGTTTACATGTTATATTAATGACGGCAACATGTTGACCTCAACAAGTTTCTTTAGCGTACGCAGCCGTTTGGTTTTACATTGACTTAACACACTGTAACATTATGTGTTTAAAGCTGTATATGAGATATATTGACGTTCTGCTTTTGTCTCCATTTAGGTTTAATGAACATACACAGTATGCAAAATAAGTAATTTGTTCCAAGTCACATGAACGTAATTTACCACTAGTAGTACCATGGACAAAACGACGAAATGGTTGTTATCATACACATTTCAATTGACGTCAAACATAACCAGAAATGAGTAGAGTTAATTGACTTTTACAAACACATGCAGTGCTTATTGGCGTAACCATAACGACATCATGCCATGTGTTTTTAAGATTAACATAACGTGCCACGTCTAATGCTTATTGAGAAAACACTAATGCACCGCGATGCCTTGTGTCGTTAATACTTTATCAAGCATGATTGTTTTGCAACGTGAATAAAGAGTGTTTTGTTTTGTGTTAATTGACTGTTAACACATGTAATAACATTAAACTTTACAGGTGGAATGGGAGGCATGGGCGGATTAGGTGGAATGGGAGGCCTCAGTGCGTTGTTCGGCGGAGGAATGTAGACAACCATGACATTTATATTGATCTTGACCTTTAAAAGGTCACGCGGACATGCTGTGAGATGATAATGTCAAATAGTGATTGCTTATAAGCATAAGAACAGTTTTAGAGTCAGGAACATGAAATGACAGATGGACTTTTAGAGAAATGTCTCTGATCGCGTTATTCTTTTGTTTGTGGTATTCACAAGCATAGTTTACGAAATCAGCTTGTATGTGTGTGTGCGTGGTTGTGTGTGGTATGCGGATTTGTTTATTTAGACAGTAATTGACTTCTATAGAGTTCTGACGAAATAAAACAAAACAACACACGCCAATCCTTGTTTTTTTCTAAACAAAATGGCCTTCCAGGCGATCAGATGAAATATATTTTATGTTTTATGCAAATAGAAAATCATTAAAAAGTAAGAGAGATTCTACAATACGTTTCTGGTTTTTGTTGACTACAGTCCGAATTAGAACAATTGAACAAAAGCATCATGTATTGGCAAGCGATAACTCGTAAGTTACCGTTTATATCAATTTCAGCTTCTTCCAGTCAAGAAGTAATATATTCCAGAGGAATACATTTTTAAATCCTGATCCTAGAGGGTGTGTGACACGGGGTACAACTTCAAGAAATAGATTCAGCTTAATCTCATATTATTAAATGTTTACACTTTCTTCTCTCCGAAATTGTTGGCCTTTGACACAACTTTCTGAAGGGTTTCGAGTTATAATTCGAGATAAGTATCTTCATTTTAGCAGGAGCTGAACTAACTATCTTATAAATGGGTTTGAATATAATGGAATGCGCGGCTTAAAAATCACGCCCATAAGAACGTCGAAAATGTCAGGTAAATGACGATATTTCGTAAAAATACAAAAGTCGAAAAGCGACGTCAACATCCAGAATGTTTATCATTTGCTATCAGAGTCATGTGGAAAGCCCAACCTTAAGTATAAATGTTTTAATCGTAACTTCGGTAGATCCTCAGTCAGCTATACATCGAGTTAGAATTCATATAAAAAACTGATGTTGCAGCATATGATCGCTTGTTAGAATCCCGCGTCCCCTGCCTCTTTTTCTACTAGTGCGCGTACACATCAGCAAGAGCTGTCTGCGAAATTGAGGTGCATGCTTCATGAGCAATATATAACGCGCTTTTTATTTCTTATATATGTAGCTAGTATTTATATTTATCACATAACGTCCCTTGTTAGCAGTGTCGAACACCCATTTAAAAGGCTCGATAAAATTAAAATAATTCATAACTCGTTTCATAAATCTTATATGAAATGGGAACTCGTTTAAGATCCTCTATAAATTTAACATGTACGAGTATATGAGCAATTCACTACGAAATTACTCCATAAATAGCACGAGACGACGACAGTTAACGGAAAGGCGACATATTAAGCGCGAAAAGACAACAGAACAAAAATACGACGAAATCGGTGTGGAAAGACGACCAAAAGAAAACAGATCGATAAAAAGAAAAAAATAATTTTGAAATCTAACAGAAAAAATAATGACACACAAAGGAAAAAGAAAAAAATACGGCAATGAAAAATGTAGTTTTTGCGTAATTTAATTCGTATTTTCGTGGTTTAATTCAGACTGATCGTTCTGCCGTGTTCTGACTGGATCAGTCATCTTTTTGTAATGTCGTCTTTTCGGTTTTTCGATTTTACGTCTTTCCATATGTCGTCTTTACGTGGCGAAATACAGAACAATCAGCCAACATGGTTCGCAGAATGCAGCACCAGATGTTTTATACTATAGTCACTATTGTTTGATGTTCGTTTGAAGAGGGGTTATTGGAGCTTAAAGTTAGCAGTACAACATAGACAAACGACGGATACATACATATTAATGATATATTTTACGGATGTCCTGCAAGGCGTTTTAATGAGGAATCATTATAACGCTATTTCGATCAAAATAAAAGGATATATACGTAATCAATAACCTTTTCAAATCGCATTAATTGTCGAATAGTCTTACTCTTTGCTAAAATAGATGGCGCAGAACTATATTAGATATATTTAGAACCGCCCTGTTTAATTTCACAGTAGTTACAACATGATTTAATACTTCGATCGCAGTTCGAATGAAATGAGTCTCTTTATATATGCAGTAAAATTCAATTAAATGTGTCAAGTGTAAAACACCTGCTTCTTCGCATTATTAAGAATGTCTTATATGTTTGATAATGACTACAGGATTTACAATTTTCACTGGCATAATGTTCAAGTCCCGAATGTTGGGTTTGCGAAATTGTATAACCAATGTAAGCCGTCGTTCGTTTTATGAACAGGGTTGCTATACCATGTGACTTTCAGATTGCGTACGTGGTTAACAAAAGCCTCGATTTCTTCATCATGAATTCATGAATACTGATCAGATCGAGTCAGTTTTAAATGTTTGATTGACGTAATCTCCAAAAGTGCAGTAATCACTGATTTTAACATCTAATTTTCATCAAACATATTCGTTTCATCGTAGCAATTTTCACAATGAAATCAACATTGTTTACATCACGTGACATACTTTTTGCTGTTAGCGGCGGAGGAAAGGGCTCACTTAGAAAAGGTATGTGCGCTTTATTTGATCAAAGTCTGTGCAGTATTCACGGAGAAAAGTTAAAACGTATACGTGAATCGAGGTTTTTAGTTTGGTTAGCCGTGTACGCGATCAAAATGTCCCGTGGTATAGCAACCCTGATATAGCTAGAATAACAAAGAACTATTCAATACTGCCTGCAAAATCAAGTTTCGTCTTAGTTACATAGACATTGTGTGATAGTACACACATACTGGCCATTTTTTAATTTTTTTTTAATTTCGAACGAACATCACAATATGCAGCCTTTTCATCTATGAAAATAAATACAATAAGTTTCAGATCTATAAGTATTAAATTAGTTACTAGACGCACACAGTTGTTGTTGACTATTCACTTGCATGAAAAGTTCACTGCATGCTGTTAACGCATGCGCATAGCATGCGGAGAACTGTTAACGCATGCGCATAGCATGCGGATAAGGCAAGCATGCGGATAAGGCAAGCATGCGGCTTCACTTGAACGTTATGTCATTTCTAGGATCTCCATCGATGCCAAGCGCGCTTCTCCCTGCTGCGATAGAACAAAACGCCGGAAACGGACAAAACCTAGCGCCAAGCGAGCCAGCTAGCACAGGACCCAGCGTTAATGTTGGTAAGATTGCGCATATGATTATGGGTGATAGTACTGCACTATTTCAAATAACAATCTGCATGCAAGCTGCATGCAAGCTTTATTGCTATCCAACCCATCCCACCTCACGCCAAGCCAACCCCATATAATCCTATGTAAACAGTGTTTAAATTAAGTACATTGACGTCATATAAGCTTTCTTTTAAAAAAAAAAGAAAAAAAAAGGAAATAACACTTACGAATTTTTGTCTGAATTGTGGATAAAAACTGTTTGTCTAAATTGTGGATAAAGCCTTTCATTTTATAACAGTGTTGATTGAGCAAAAACGTGTTATATATCATACTTATTTTTAAAAAGAAGCAGTTGCAACAATAAGGAAGTTAAAAAAGCACCAGACAGTATATTTAAACTTTAAGTGCAGAAGAATTTACCTTAAAACACGCACACATTTATGTCACGTGGCTACGTATGTATGCGTGTATTTATTCATTTACCTTGTCATAAACTGTCGCAAAGAGATCTGTCATAAAATACGCGTACTGCAATTTTCTTGACAAACAAGGACACAGTATTTAAAGGGTCACACGGTAACCTTGATTTTTTTTAAAACTCGCGGCATAACGACGTGTTTTTTTCATACATGGATTATTTTCAAATCATTATTGATAGTTGTTTAAATTGTTCACCAATAATATGTGAACAATCTGTAATAGAATAGCGAAGAAAATAAACTTTAATATTTTTATTCCAATGATATTTACTTTAAATGCAAGCCGTTTAAGTGGACATTATATCCAATTAATAAATCAAAATTGCCGTGTATCTTTTAATTAACAGCTGCATAACTATACAATAAACGCTTTTTAAAAACGTATATTTTTAAATCTTATTTTATAAATTTTCATAAAGTTATGTTAACCTGTCAGGCCACTAGTTTTTACAAATGTTTAACACACGAGTTACGCCAATTTCGTTTACATCGATGAAAACCAACGTATCATACATTAAGTAATTTGATTGGATAGTTGTAACTGTAAAGCAGTAATTTGATTGGATAGTTGTTACTGTAAAGCAGTAATTTGCTTGGATAGTTGTTACTGTAAAAGCAAAGCTTTAATTGGCTGCCGAGACCATCATTGATGCATGAACTAATCGGAAGCCAGCAAAACCCTTATTATACTGACAGCATGGTGAGTGATATTTTATCTATATTTACCTTTTGAAGTATAACACGATAAACTCTTAAAATGACCATAACTACCGTGAAGTAACACATTATATGATTAGACAATTATCTAAATGTAGCAATATACTACAATCTTGAAATGACCATGACTTCAGAATAGTTTAATTACCCCTAATTGCCAACTTGTGGTTTATTAACTCTGCCACAACTCCTTAAATTACTCAGGGTTTCTTCTAAAAAGTTATGGTCATTTCAAGAATTTTACTTCCATCTTCGGAATAAGATAGCTTTGTAACTAAACTTCCATATTAACACCGTTTTATTCATCAATCAGCAACTGGCTTGATGCTATGCTCTTATCACAAGCTAGTTAAATCGTTGCAGCTTTGGTATTCAACTGAACAACACACTCAGTAATGTGAACACTTACATAGTTATTATTTTAAATATAATGTACTTTAACCATGTATGCATGTGCTTATGTAGTCAAATACCTTCAATAATACAACTGGAGCGAAAAACGTGCATTTTCTCTTTTAGCAGCAGGGTCAGCACCGCAGCCTTCACAATCTAACAAAAGACCATCTGATATTCCGCCTCCAATATTTAATGATGCAAATATAAATCGTCGGCCAGCAGCGTCCAGTCCGCCAAGCCCTCGACCAGAAAGACCATCACGACCATCAATACCAAGTCTGCCAAATCCAAGTACATCTGGACAAGCTAATCAACGTATGTACTGAGTGATCAATATGTACAGTTAAGCTATATATATCTGCATCTATTACTACTTCCATCTCTATCATCTCTATATCTATTAATATCCATCTTCATTAGTATTTCAACATACATATCTCTTCACTCACCATCTCTCTCTCTCTCTCTCTCTCTCTCTCTCTCTCTCTCTCTCAATATATATATATATATACATATGTTTCATTTTATTTAATGTCCTAATGTATTTCTTTCATCCCACGCAGCAGGTTTTTTCTTCTTTATCCATCTCTTAGTTAAGAACCTCCAGTCTCATAATTTTCGACTATTTTGAATTCTTTTAAAATGTACACATTTATTCTCCCATAATTCTGTCATCTAAAACGATACTTATAAACTCTTAACACTCTGCTTTTCACTTGCAATTACACGTACCTCCTATACTAGTTTACCGCTCTTATTGGAAATACTATTCGATAAATATACATTTATGTTTCAAGCACCGCTTCTGCTATACGTATAGCTGTCTCTTCTCATTGCTAGTTTCAAAACAGAACCGCTATCCACCGTCAGCTTTACAGGTTCGGAATAGAAATTCTCAAGGTATTTGTACCCTTAAAACGAATACTATGCTATAATGGAATATATGCTTATGCAGGTACAAACTATGAAGAAGTACTAAATAAATATATAGCACGGATACATATGTATGCTTAGTACATTTAAAAACGCACCATTTTTGATTTTTGTTATTTTTAGTCCGCTGTTTGTTTGTTCAAACCAAGATAGCATTTTATATTCGTAAACAAGTAACTTTGTCTCAAAGGTTAACATATGGCGATAAACAGTTGCATATTAGTTGGTCTACTTCTTTCGTTTTAAACACATTTAACTTTAACATCTCTAACATCTCTAGGAATTAAAAGAGCACAACTGTTGTGTTCTCAAATGTACTGAGTGTATAACGTGTATGTATGTATACACGCAGTGTTAAAACAATTCGGAACACTCTATAATGCTTAGCTTAAAGGGAATCGGAGGCAGAGATGAAACCAAGTTTAACAGATATATATATATATATATATATGCCTTATATGTACGGGGTATAATGTGGTTTGTATATATTTTTCCGTTAATTACATGTTCAATATGCTTGTAAAATAACTCACCTACTAACATATTCGTGACTTATATGCGCTACAATATTTAATTTTACTCCCGTACGGATATAGTGCTTCTCAGTGATGCTTGAAGAGTTTATGGATCAATCCTGAGCCAATTATGAACGTTTTGTGCATGCACCACATTTTAATGCGCATCAATATTACCGTGCAAATAGGGGGCATTTAGTGTGGTTGTGGCAACAAATTCATTCTACCAGTAATTTGGCATGTTGTTGATCGGGGAACACTCTCCCACTACAAGAACAAGAATGTTAAATCATACACATTGTAATATACAATGTTATACAGATTATATTTAGTTTTCAATATTAAAATACATATAAAGTATAAGGCATTTTTATTTTCCTGTTTTGTAAAAGTGCTTGCTTTTGTCGTGCTTTAGAGCTTATTGTAAAACCTTGAAGATGAACTTTTGTTTAAGTGTGGCTTTTCGGGGTAGGGTGCTATGGGTCTGACTTAAAACTATTAAATAATGAACCTATAATGACTCCTTTTTTCCTAGGAAATTCATTCTACACAGTCATATTTGCTATCACACGTTACGAAATAATATTATTTTATGCAATTCACGCCCGACTTCATTACAACTATCGCGAATTAAAATTTTGCACATGAACCCGGTGTTCACCCCATACTTTGCTTAATGACATTTGTATCATGAAATGGAATATGTTTAAAAATGTTAGATTTCTTATGTACGCACTTAAATGGGATTGAAAAAAAAAAGATAAAAATAATAACAAAAATACTTGTTGGCAGTTCATTCTAGCTTTATATGACGACACACATTGTCTGGATTGGCAGATATTTACCGACGAATTTATGATTCCTCCGGCTGATCATGCAGTTATGAACTACTAGGTCTTTACGGAGTCCTGAAAGCTGACCCCTATCTCTTTTTACATGCTATTATTTATAAACTGTTTAAGCATATACTACTTAATATCGTATACTATTCTAACATGATAATGTTTATAATCTTGCTCAAAAACGAAAAACAAAAAAACAAAAAAAGTACAACAATTACAAAGAAATATAAAGGCAAAGAATGCGACACACATTTTAGTCTTACCTTTCCTTTTTATGTATTCGCACTGTTTCAGGTTTTGCTTTTGTTCACATGTGCAGCGTTGGTATTGGTTCGACGCTTTCATTAAATGCACTTTACGCTAACATTTCTATTTGCGTTATTACATGTCAAACTTTAATATCATACTAAACTTACAGTCTAAACCGGAAATCTCATTTGCAGTTCATTTAGTTAAATTGGACTGCTGTTTCTAAAATACATATAAAACGTACGTGTTTTAGTATATGTTTTGCATTTCATTCTATTTAGTGTTTAGTAAATGGTAAAATTACTCACATTTTCAAATGCGTGTTTATTCACGTTATGTATGTATGGTCTCGTCTGTTGATAGATGTACACTGGCGCAATCCATCCGGAGCTAGAGAAACTCCACCCACAGGCGGTAGTGCAAATTCAAATGCCCCTACGCGTGGTAACTCCAATGCCCCCACGGGTGGTACCCCAGGTATTGTATATTTTACAGATTTGCGGAACATTGTATTTAAATAAAACAGCCTACTCGCCAATGAGTTTCGAACAGAAAGAAATAATTCAAAATAAAACCCATCATAAAATATATTGCAGATAAGGGGATACTACTGAAAAGGAACAAAGACAAATAAAATGAAATAATTCTATCGCAAATTGAAGTTTCGAAAAAAACTAACAAAAAAACAACAACACCAACAACATTACAATATGCAATCGTCATATAGCAGATGACGTTTTCTAGACAGAATCAAATGAGAAACATTTAAATAAAATTAAACTTGCATAGATTACATTTTGTAAATAAAGGCAGTAGATAATAATTTCATTGCAATACCGCTCTTGCAAAGGATAGTTGTAACGTTTAGGCCATCTAGATACATAGGTCATGCCTTTGTAAGATTTGTTTCCCGTGTGTCAGACATATTTCTGTCATTGTTACATAGCCTTATTTGTTAATAGATACGCAATGGAACAACCAACCCCTTTCGCAACAACCGTCCTCCAGAATCCCACAATCGACTTCGCAGGGTGGCAATTTCAATGCACAAGGTACCAAAAATTAGCCGGTCGGCTCATAATGTCTCATTTATTCATATTGACAGAATAGTTGATATTTGAATGAAATGAAGCAAAATAGATCACACAAAACAAAAAATCTAGTGTAAAACCTGAAATCAGTATGTAATCCATAAAGTTCTGGTGGCAATGGTGTTTGTTTAATTAACAATTGCACATAAATGACGGAGGACATGGTATAGGTATACGCGTAGGTATAAACGTGGAACAGGAAATGTAACGTTCGCAGAACACACATTACGTGGTCCGAGTACGAACTTTCATACCCCATCCAACCACTTCTCCAAGATGCGAAAACGGGGTTGGCTGGGGTATGAGATAAAACCTTAATTTGGTTTTAATTGTAAAATTAAAACATTAAATAGGTAATTTTAAACGGGTTATCGCATTTGTTTCAGTAAAAATAGTTTTTAAAACATGTTGTGGTGGTGGTGGTATGTGTGGGGGTGACAGAATGCCACTGTTTGCCCAGGAGCCTATCTCCTTGATGTAATGCAGTGCTATTGCATACACATTAACACAAATCTAACTCTATACCGAACTATATCGTGTAAAATGTTCACAATTTTATTAAGTCATTGCTACTCTTGAAAAATAAATGCCAGCGGCCTTTTTTGCCACTGACCGTTCCAAGGCGGTAGCCCTATTGTCAACCTTTTTGTGTGTGTGATGTCTCATATGGCATTTTATTCATCTTTAAATTTGTTCTTTGTTTCTGTGTGTATTTGTGGTTGACTGTCGTCCTTGAATGCTGCTTTTCCTGTTCGACTTTCATATCTATCATATCTATTTTGATAAATATGTGAATTAAAAAGCCTTGTTATGACAATTGTAAACATTAAACTTAAAGTAGCGATCCCGCCATCGACAGCCACATTTTGCAACATATGAACACATCTTCTAAACATACTAAGACGATATATAGATATATTTATTACATTCCTGTGAGTGAAAGATTGGAATTTCTCAGTGAAAAAATATTCATAAGCGCTAACTATTAATAACTAACTCCGAATACAAAAATAATTTGTGACGTTGAGTTATGAAATCAATAAAGTGTTGCTTACGTCGACGTCATCCACTGATAACGTTCAATAAAGCGGATAATTTAGGTTAACGTTATACATAGACCGATTTAGAATGTAAGAAATAGATTATTTAACTGCTGGGTTCGATTATAAAGAAAGCCACAACATAAACGGCTTTAACAAGCCAAGCCAGACCAAACCCCAAAACCCGAGCGTCGAATTAAGAGTTACCAAATCATAAATAAGTGTACATACATCAATCACGGATGTTTTAATAACCCGTGAATATACTTTTAATCGGCACACATGGATTAGTATATAACCTGAACATCTGGATAGAGTTTTGATAAGGTTTTTCGTTATTTGGCGGGTAACCATCTTATTATTGAGAGTTCTGAAAAACTTGAATAAGGGTGAAAGATTTATCAAAATTGGATGATAAACAAAGAATCTATGATCATTTGAAGATTCAGTTGAAATGGATATGGAAGCGGCCATTTTGAGAGCTATGACATCACCATATATAGAATATTTATAAATATGAAAAGTTACTGATATATATAAACATGACAGCAGTTGTATGAAAAATATATAATACTTAATGGTAGTAATGCTTTACCAGTAAAAAATGCATTCATTTCCAGTGATTTTCTTCGTTTTAAATGATATTTATCAATATTCCATATATGGTAATACGGAACTATGATGTCATAGTTCTACAAATGGCGGCTCCCATATTTGTTTATCATCCGATTTTAATAATTTTTTCACCTTTTCCCAAGTTTTTCAGAACTCTCAATAATACAGCTGTTTGGCTGTCGTTACATTCGTATGAACGTAATCTTGAATAATTGATCTTCCATGTACATTATACAATTATATTTGACGTCTATTTTTATCCATTATATATACATCAATTTTTTAGAAAGAAAATTGGGACTTGGAACCATTACATGGTCCCGTCTTAATTCAATTAAGCGATGGGAAAGCTAATATTAGAGGATTTTATAACGGATATTTTGACAATAAAACACGTTTAAAAACATGTTGAACAATGCGATAACCTTTTTAAATGTTTTAATTTTACACTATGCAAGTTTTTTAAGCCGAAATTAAGGTTTTATTTCATACCCACAGCCAACCCCGTTTTCGCTTCTTGGAGAAAGCTTGGATGGGGTATGAAAGTAAATACCCGGACCACGTAATGTCTAATGTAATAGTAAATGACTTTCATCATTTCATCACGGTTTATACGAAATGGGATACACCCCTTATGCTACAGTTGGTATCTTAAAATACCTTTACACATATACTGACGAGATAAAGAAACGCCTCATCGGGAATTTCCGCTATATATTGTATGTACACTATGCTGCTGTTAATCGAATGGTACATGGCTACGTAAGACCTTTCTTTTCGGAAAAAATACTAAAACAACACAAAACACAGCAAATAGTATTTCTTCAAAGTTTGATTATTGGCAGAGTATCTGTTTGGCTCAAACATGTGAGCAAACTTAGGATGCAAATTTCTGCAAACTCTTTACGTTAAATACAGTACTAAAATAGTCAATTTTTCAAAGAGGAACTTCAATATTTATGAATTTCTTGTTATAAAGTGTACTGTGATTAAAACGTCTACAACATCACAGTTGTGTCCTTTCTCTAACCAACTGCAACTTTGTTTTAGAAAACATCTTGGGATTTCTTTGGAATATTATGTGGCATTAAGTGTGCGGTATATACAATATATAGCGGAAATTCCCGATGAGGCGTTTCTTTATCTCGTCAGTATATGTGTCCTTGGAATTATAAACGTTTATCTCTTATTTGATTGTACAACCAGTGCTACTTACTTACTAAATTCGAAAGTAAAGGTATATATTAGTATATATCTTCTTTCACACTTTTTTTTTTTTTTTTAAATTCCTGTTTAATTGTATGTGTTATTAGATCCACAACAGAACCCGAGTTCAGGTTCTGGGCCTACATCTTCTCAAAGCGGAAATACGAAAGTTCAAGGTATATTTACCTAAAACACGTAATTGTAGGTTATTAGATTTGTAGTGCGATATATGCACTCATTCTTCGGCGTATTAATATTGCGCGACTTTAGAACCGCAATATTTATCCACGGAAGAATGAGTGCATATATCCCAATACAAATCTAACAATATTTTTTATTGCATGCGCATTTTTAATAAAACAAATGAATATCTAGACCAAAACATAGGTTATAACATTTTATTTTCACCAGAATCATTTACTTGAAACAAACATATTTTCGTAACATCGTGGGAAATATCCACAACGAAACCAAAAATTTGTTTTTATCACGTGTCATACTTCCTGTGACGTAATTTATGTTACTATTCATTTCACCAAACCCGAATGAGTATGCAAAACATTAGTTCCAAGTACATTGCACATCCAATATTACAATACCACACGTCGAATACGGGCGAATATTCACGTTTCCAGTTACATAGAAAGTAAACGTTTGTAAATAAATGCGTATGCAATAATTAATACCTATTGCCAAAGTATGTGTACTTTCAAAATGTACTTAAGGTGTCTCGTGCTTACTTCGAATGTTCATCTAAAGGTTTACATCAATCATTTAATAAAATGTATTTCTACTAATAACGATTCTCTAATTTAATATCAAAATCATATCAAATAATATCACAAGTTGTTAAATACGTATGTGCCAAGTATACTAACAATCATATTAGTAAGGCCTCACTACACAGGTACACAGAACACATTTACTATATTGGCTGTATATGAATAACGTATACTGGGCCTTTCTAAGCAGAACATTTCCATGCTAAAAGATACTTTTTGTATGAAACACACTTCTTTGGCCTCACAAAAGTTTACAACATCTTGTACATTGACCTTTTTGTTTTAATTTGAGCTGTTGGGCATTCACTATAGAGCTGGACCAGAATTCCTACTTGTTCAACGTCATATTTTAGTGACAGTATCGTCTAGTTGCTGCACATCCAAAGTCTTCCTACCTGTAACAACAATAGTTTTGAGAAATTATAATAAATAGATGTAATAATTTATTACATCTATTAAAAGCCGAAGAACAAATACTACATTTTATGGCGCAATAATTATCATCCCGTAACTTTTAAGGGAGCTAGCTGTGTAGTGAGACCTTCAATATGAATGAGTAATATGAATGCCCCATAAAACATTGTGTAAGTCTTTTGCTTAATACGGATATTCAAACATGCAATAAGGTAGTCCTTTATGAAAAATGTGCCAATTATATTGTTCATTTTAAAAAAGTCCTTTGATATATAAGAAATTCCTACAAGCACGTCATGGGCAATCTGTTATCTAATAAGGTCGCTACTAATTAATTACAGTAAAGTAAATTTACAATCACGCATTTGTTAACGGCATTCATCAATAAACGTGACCTAAATCCTGTTTTCACCATAGCGTGACCTTCCTTCCATTTTCTTCCTGCGTCTATTTCTTACTTACCTTATTTTTTTTTATTTCTTACTGACTTTTCTGTATTACTTATATACATACATACTAAAAGAAGAATTGTTTGTTTTTTGTTATCTATTTTACTAAACTTACAATGTGTCAGACATTCTTTAGGGGACCCAGACTAGTGCATGACAGGAGGTATAACACACTACCGAGTTACTTATTAATTACGTACTGACGTTTTTATTGTCTTACTTAATTACTAACACACTTGACCCCATTGAACATTAAACTATATTAATAAACGTTTACATTTGCAGGAGGTTCTACAGGAGGTGCGCCGCAGGCTGGCATGATGGATAGCATGATGCAGATGATGATGGGTAAGTTATGTCTTAGGGTAAGTTATGTCTTAGTGCAAGCATCATTTTTATTATACGTGTGTAAATATGGTGACATAGAAACCGAATGTAATTGTTGACCTTATTAAAAATACATTTTTATTATTCGTACTATACGAACTTTAAGTGATACGCAATATACATTTATGCCGTACTGTTGTATTAAGTTTCATCAATCATTGTCATTTTTCTTTGGAGGTGGGTCAGGCGGAGCCGGTGGAGCAGGGGGTGCTGACCCATTTGCCGCAATGATGTCTGGAATGGGAGGCGGAGCCGGTAGTGCAGCCGGATCGGATCCATTTGCCGCAATGATGGGTAGCATGGGAGGCGGGGCAGGTGGTGCAGCTGGATCGGATCCATTTGCCGCAATGATGTCTAGCATGGGAGGCGCAACAGGTGGAGCAGGGGGTGCTGACCCCTTTGCCGCGATGATGTCTGGAATGGGAGGTGGCGGTAGTAGCGGTGGGTTAGGCGGTCCTGGATCTCGAGGTGGAATACGTAGAGCAGGTGGACCGCCACGCTTGACTGGGGCTGGGGGAGCACCAGGACTCGGTGCTGCTGCAAATATGCTGAACCCAATGGGCCCTGGCCGACCTTTTATACCAGGCACGTTTTTCAATTATAAAATATTGTGACAGCAGAAAGGTTTCTCCATTTTTTAATACATACATAATATTACCCCCTAAACATCTATCCTATATTTATGGTTGAGCCAAAAGGTTTACGACCTGTTCAGAAATAATTCAATCCAGATATACATATTTAACACATTCCAAAAAAAGGTTTTAATAGTGCAAGATAAGTGCATTTGTCCACTCTAACGTGTTTAGAATATTCACCTGGAAATGGATATAATGTGTTAAAATAAAATAAATTGAAAGAGCTATGTTCTCAACATCTAGTTGAGTTGACGGGTGGGCGCACTGTGTTCCCCCGTAGTAATAATAAGTAAGCTAGTTGATGTAACGACTGTGCTTATAACACGGAAGATATTTTTAATTATAATTAATAATATTCTTCTCACAGGAATGACCAAAAACTATGTAGCTGATTTAATGGGTGGGCATCCTGGGCCCGTGCCAATGGATATAGCCCAAGAGGCATTGATGATGAGGCAGTTGGGCAGCTCTCCAGACCAGATATCGGATATACTGGGTGACAAAATGCAACTACGACGAAGCATGATGGGTAGGGTCGGAGCAATGGCAGCCTTAGGAGGTAATGTAGAATCGACACTAAAGCTTAAATTAGCTATCCCACCAACAGCAGTCAACTTTTACAACATATGTACATGGTTTCTAAATCTACAGACGACGAGCTTTAACCAGCCAGGCCAAACCCCAAAACTGGAGCGTCGAATTTAATACATATTCAATCACGGTTATTTTAAGAATCTGTGAATAAACGTATTCATTTAATCATCACATATAAATTATTATATGACCTGAATACCTGGATTGAGTTTTGATAAACGGTTTTGTAGTGTAATGCTGCCATTAACTGGCGGGTTAGTTTCTTGAATAATGATTGTGATACACCAAACCTATTAGCCTGTTTTTAACTTTCGTGTTATAATCAATGTCATAATCAAGTGACTTACGAAGGCACGCCATTGATTGACGTTCTAACCGTTGGGAGTGACAAAAGAGTCCATTGTCAGGCACTATGTTTGGTATTAGAATAGAAATAGCACCTCGTTTACGGTGATATATCTTGTAACACTACTTGCAGTTCAAAAGGGAAACAAATAAATATCATTCACTGTTCAGGATCGTGAAACAATTGTTTTCATTTGAACTCTAAAACTGAATGTAATACACGATATTTCACTGTGTTTTGAATATAACACGCGCACACCGTGAAACATCTAAATGTGAATGTTAAAAAGCATACAGGTTTATTAAAATTCCTACTTATTCCTTCTGGTTATATGCAGAGTAATTACAATTGTCAATGTTATTTCAGTTGTAGGTAGCAACCGTTAGCCATATGCATGCCATCTTCGGGATGGTTAAAATTTTGTTCTGTTGATTTTATGAATATTGAGTTCTGCTCAACCCGGGGCTAGAGGGCGTGAGCGGTAGCTAGCATATTTCACTGCCGCTCATGAACAGTCTCAAACAAACCGAGACTGCAATATTTTGTATGTGTCGTGCTCGGCCGTTTCCAAAGGTCCATTATCATACTCTTTTTTTTCTTAGTATGTATTTTGCTTTTAATAGCAAAGTACTGCTAACAATCAAATCACATTAATCAGCAAATCAAGAAATGTTGAATTATTATCAGTCGAATACCAAAACTGTGGGTTAATACTGCGTGCATGATATATCACTAATGTTGGTATATAACATTCATTGAAAGTATGCCAAAGTGCAAGGTCATAACTATGATTACATTTTAACAATTACGATTACATTTTAAATATTTTCTTGTCGTACCCTTAGTTGTTTGTTCTCTTCTTGCTCTGGCTTCTTCTGCCAAGTAGTTGAGTACATACAATGTGACTATTTAGACGATTGTTTTATATATATTCATATACACATGATCATCTATGTGTTATGCTTATATTGTCTATTAATGCTGCATAGTTCGTTAGAGAATATAGCCTGGCGGGCGGGGATTTCTTTATTTACACTGTCACCTTTGAGTGAGATTTGATGCACCCTAGAACCTGGTTTAAACCCCCAGCGGCCATTTTGCCACTGACCGTTTCAATAGCCCTGTTTTCAGTCTGTTTGTGTTTGTGATGTCACATGCTTTGTTTTGTATTAACATTGTATTTTTTGTTTGTTTTAGTGCGTGTTCTTTTTGTGATTGTTTTCTTACTTTTTCTGTTCGTCTTTTATACCTATTTTTAGTTTAGTTGGTTGGATATGTCACTCTGCTGATGGTATATTTTCCTTTCTAATTATTGTTTTGTTTTATTTTTCCTATCCAGTAAAAAAAAAGAGTGACACTTATACATTTACAGGCAGTCGTTCGTCGTATTTTACAGCACTGTTTTTATAATTTTCAGGAATGCGTGGACTTGGTAACATGGGCGGACGTGCTGGCACCGCGCGCGGGTAAAACGCTGGAAAATATTATCAAAACGTTTTTGTTAAAGGATGAGAGATTGATTTTGTTCTGTGTCATATGTTGTATAAGAAGAAACGAAATGAACGTGTTAAGTTTTTATTTAATTTATTTTATTTTCAATGTGATGGATGGTGAAAATAAAACGTCTTTTTGATAAATAATTTGTTTCTGCGTTTTTGTTTGATATTGAATCGTCGGATATACCTGCAAATCCAAATGACCATTCAATCTATAAAATATTTAGACCAGAGTCAACTGAATAACTTGGTGATATGTCTCTATGTTTTCATCAAAGAATTTATTTGCATTTTATTTTCGGTGTTGATGTGGTTTTAAACGTCGGTAGTAAATTCCATTACGTGTGTGAGCGGAGTTTAATATCACATAATCTCCAAAAAGATGCAAATCAATTTTTACATTTTCAATATTTTACCGTCACTATAGTACCAACAACAGTACCAACAATAACGTACCTTTGGAGATTGACAATGATAAAAAGTGTGAGACAAATACCGTCAATATATATAAGTATATTAAGACAGTGGAATAACCATTTTCTATTGAAATACATTGGATGCATGCTCCTTCTATTTGAAATGTGACCTTGTTAATATAATATATATAATCATGATAATATATAGCATCCGTTGTGACTTTAAAGTAGAGCCGGTTTTAAGCCGGTGCTAGGAGAGGTAGAAGTGTTGCACTCGACATTACCTCTCATGAACAGACTCAATAAATCCGAGTCTACTATTTGTATCTCTTGTTTGTGTTTGTCGCTTCCAATGGATCTTTTTTCAGTATATATTGATACTTATGCTGATATAGCTACGTTTTCATTCGGTATTAAACAGTCTAATATATGAGCCACCATCGGTTGAATTACTATAATTCATGCGGTTTTAACCACCAATTCAAATGGTTTTAACCACCAATTCAAATTTCAAATGGTTTTAACCACCAATTCAAATGGTTTTACCACCAATTCAAATGGTTTTAACCACCAATTCATGCGGTTTTAACTACCAATTCAAGCGGTTTTAACCACCAATTCATGCGGTTTTAATCACTGGAAGTAAGCGGCAAATTCCACAAAGGGCGTTAGCGGCGTTTAAAACCACAAAACGCCGAAACACGCATCCTATTTATCTCAATAGAAAATGGTTTTCCCTATGTCTGAAAATACACTGGCACTAGTTTTAAAAGGAAAAATGTTGAGCCAGTGATAAGACAGTGAAATTTTAAAGTTTGTGTTGCAGACACAGAGAAGCAGGACCTCATATATAGACTAAGGCCTTCATTTTGACCCTCCCTATCAGGCGGGATGAGTACTCCTGTTCCAAGAGCATTCTATTTGATAATCAACATGACCTTATTTGGAAAACAATATGGTTGACCCCGCCTACCCCATCAAGTAGGACCGTCAAAGTATGACCAAAGGAGCGCTCGCAAACACGTGGGTCCATTCTCATACTCTTTTACATATGTATTGACCCAATTATTGAAGCAACGATAACACATACATACGCTTACAGTTAATAAATACTGATAAAGGTGATCCTTTGGGAGCAAACAACACAATTAAGAGAATAAAGCAGCAGACTCGGTTTTATTGAGTCTGTTCATGAGAAGTAATGAAAAAAAAAAACCTCTCGCGCCCCCTAGCACCGGCTTAAGCGGTATTCTACTTCAAAGCCACCTATATTGGGCTCGTTGGTCCCAAAGGACCAGTAAAAATAACACTACTGATTCGTACTTTTTGCTTTACTTTATGTAAAGTCATTCAAACACACATCAGATATATACTAAGTTCTGTCTATCCCCAACACCCAAGATGCCCCTCGGCATCAGTCCACTCTTATGGCATTCAATTTAATATGCAAACTATATTACTCCGCCTACCCAACTAAGTCCAGCCCCCAGGGTTTCCTACGCAAAACAATTATCTAGACCCCTTTTAACGATTTATAACTTTCACAATTTCACACTCCCACGTTTTATGTAAAACTAAACTTTTCCGCTTAGCCTTTCTACCGAGGGAGGTACGAACATTTTAATACACCCTTGCACATCTAAACTTATATGCCAATCTTATACCACAATAGCCTAAATTCACACTATGCATCGTGTAATACCCGAGGATATACACAGCATATGTTAGTTATTGTGGTATTAATACAATAGAGCATGAGTCTTGCACGTGTACGGACGCTAACGCTCGTGCATTATCTCCCCGTACACGTGCAAAACTCATGCTCTATCCTATACTTGTACCGTAGCTCTAATGGTATTCCCTTGTTCTTGCCTATTATATAATTTTCAGAAACCTGAATGTCTAAGCCTAAACCGTGCTATAAATGCCGGTATATTTCAGCCGTGCTATAAATGACAGATTCGGCAGTTATACCATGGTCTACTCAATTTTACGCGAGCACAGTTGTAATATTTAAAACAACTAAACCGTTATCAAAACAGCACTCCTTGACATTGCATTGCCCAATAATATACAAAGGCGACTGGCTGCAATAATCAAAACATGGGTCATGCTCATGCCGCGTGATAATGCTACTTCTCGATTGGATCGAGCTGTTATTTTTACTGTAAACTGCAACGCCCTAAAACTTCTTGCACGCGCGTACTTGGATACATGGCTAAGGTTCAAACATTTATAGCATATTTTTCTCGTATCCGATTTATACTGCACTCGAGAAGCAGTACAAATCGCATATACTCGAAAAGGTATGCAATAAATATTACATATACCAGGTTTGTTCATGAAACTGTGTTGGAGGAGATAGTTACACGGACGGACGGAAGGATGCACGGACATCCCAACCGATGGTACCTTATGATAAGTGGTTTTCCTTTGTTTAAGATCAAAGGAATGACCACTTAGGCTTAAGTGGATACGGAATAAATTGTATTGAATTTCTTTTGTGTTAAGTAACACCTCCTATCATCTAAGGTAATGGAAGTGTGCGCGGACGCACAAACGCATGGATGGGATAAGATTATCCGCTGCATTTTCGAAAAAGAGAAGCCGGGGATAAACACATTTGTTTTCATAAAGTTGATATAAAAGTTGGAAATGCCTACGAAATGGGTCGTAATTAATTGAAATGGGAGTGTTTGTGGCACTACAAACACCTCAATATCTTGGATTGTATTCAAACCAGCAGACTATGTGCAGATATGGTTGCAGTAATTGACATAACAAGTTAAGCTGCTACAAGACCTTTGTTCAAATCCATGCACTTAGTATTAGTTAGAGGCTATGAAGTGAAATTTTAACAATTAAGAAACCCTAAGGGAAGGAGCGCAGCGACTGACCGGGGTTTCTTAATTGTTAAAATTTCACTTCTTAGCCTCTAACTGACTTAGTGTTTGCCCTACTTTTCCCCCGCGCTTCTACGAAACCACGCGTCTTAACACGTTCGCGCCAAAACAAGCGCGTGCCATTTAGTAAGCGATTACTTAATGATTAAATGGTTAAAATCGGTGATCGTTAGAAATTAACATGAATAAGTTCGCCATTTTTTTAAAATTCCTCACCGTCTGATAGGAGGAAAAAGTAGGGCAAACACTAATATGTCTTATAGCAAACATATACGATTTTAGCATTATACAGTTAGAAACTTGAGACACCACTTTCTTTGTGATGGTTATGTTTAAATAGTCTATTTGAATTACTCGCTTGTCATTGCGCATACATACGATGCTGCCTTGTTGGTTAGAGATTAGATCATGGCGGGGATTTCTTTATTTAAAAGTTCATGTTTTAATGGGATGACAGTAGGGTAAGTGTGAGGTTTGGCGCACCCTAGAACCGGTTTAAACCCCCAGTGGCCTTTGTTGCCACTGACCGTTCCAAGGCGGTAGCCCTATTGGCAACCCTTTTGTGTTTGTGATGTCGTTTGCATTTTTTATTACTTTTGCCTTCTCGTTTGTCTGTTTGCGTGTTTTTTTTTTGTGTTTTGTGGTTGACTGTCGTCCTTGAATGCTGCTTTACCTGTCCGATATTTTTTATCTTTCTTTACATACCAATTCGAATCCAGAAAAGGTGATTTAGTTTTAAAGTACGTTATGGCATAATCCATTTCGTTATAAATCCATTTATATTTTACTTTAATATGAAAAAGCATTTTTCATACTAGTATATGATGTAACACGCAACAACATAACAATTACAAGCACATATACTCTAACAATGCCTTATACATATAAAACAGTATACCAAAAAAAGACATTGCAACTAAATTGATTTTTTTTTCCATTTGTATCAGCCAATCACCTCCACCTGCATTCTACACTCATCAGTCCATTTGAAAACGCATCACTTGATATTTTTTTAATTTCTTGATATGTTAAAGATATTAAAGTTAAATGAGTTTGAACTAAAAGATGTAGAGCAAATCTTATGCAACTGTTTATTGCCATATTCAACCTTTGGGATAAAGAGACTTGTGTGCTAACATAAAATCAACAAAAATAAAGGGAAAAAGCAAAAAAAGCGGATTAAAATAACAAAACATGTTGCTTTCATAAATGTACTCAGTATATTAAATCCAAATGATGTTTATTTCAACATAAACGGAAATAATTCAGGTTATGTGTCAAATATTAGTCTATAATATTACCGTCATATTTGTATGCGAACTTTTTAACTCTGTGTTTACATAAACAATATATTAATGCTATAAATATGATAAATATACCATTTGGCCCAGCACACTACCTAGTATGTTATGCTTAGCGCAAATGTGAAACTATATATTTGGCGAAAATTTAAATATATTAGGTCGATTAAATTGGATCACGTAATTCCATAAGTTGTAAGGCTTTGGAATAATTCGTCAACTGTTTCATTTTACACTTTAATAAGCATACTCTAACCTTGGGAGAACACGGGAAAAATTCAGATCAGATAAATATAAAACAGGGTTAACAGATTCAATATTGTATCATACTTTCACGGTGATGATCATGGTGCACTTTTCTATTTCCTTTATTTGTTTAGTGAACATTATCAGAGAGGTCCGTAGAGAGTGAGCGATTGTTTTATTCTCATTGTAGATCTACTTAATTAGTTATGACTAAACATTTGGTAACTAACTTCCAGTAAAATTATAGTACCAATAACACTCATTTGGTGAAATTAATGTAGTCTTGTGTTTTACTTATATTGCCTATTGATGCTGCCTTGTTGGTTAGAGATTAGATCATGGCGGGGATTTCTTTATTTACACTGTCCTGTTTTAATGTGATGACAGTAGGGAAAGTGTAAGGTTTGGTGCACCCTAGAACCGGTTTAAACCCCAGTGGCCTACTTTGCCACTGACCGTTCCAAGGCGGTAGCCCTATTGTCAACCCTTTTGTGTTTGTGATTTATTATTGCTTTTGCCTTCTTGTTTGTCTGTTTGCGTGTTTGTTTCTGTGTTTTGTGGTTGACTGTCCTCCTTGAATGCTACTTTCCCTGTCCGATCTTTTTATATTTCTTTCTATTGTCATGATGTGAATCACATGGATACGAAACTGCCGTGTAAACTTGGATGGCTACACAATGATGTTGTCATACATTAGTAAAGTAACAAATATTGACATCATTTAATGAAACAATCAAGTAATCGATAGTTTGCGAACAATGCTTTTTTACAACAGTATTTTAAAAATTGCATTGGACAATTGATTAAATTTGGTCGTAAATGACAACTGAATCGCCTCCGTCTGTTTAATATATCTGAAGGGAGTGGGGTATTTTCACATGCATGTATGGAAACAATTATATCAAATTGCTTAAAGGTTAGTAAAATAGTTTTTATAAAATCCGCCATGATCTGGAAACGTCAATTTGTGCACAAAATATTCAGAAGGCTCTCAGTTAATTCATTAATTTGACCGTCAATAGAGCTTGGCATATGAACATAACTAAGCGTTAAATACAATGTGCTATTTTTATATCGCAATAAGTAGATGTATTGTCCACTTTTGTTCAATTCTAGATTATGAATATCTCCTATGTTAGAAGTTTTCGAAAATATAAGTTGTATTTCTGTACTGATTTGTCCTAGGTCTACCGTAGAATATCATTTGAACCCTTGTCCTCCGGTTTTAAGTCCACGGTTCTATAAACTTGGCCACGCCGACCTCGTAATATAGCAATCATTTTACAATTAAATAGTTAATTCTTAGTTTTAATGCTGAAATTTCAAAATTAATTTCACATGTTATGTAAACAATTTTAACGCTTTAAGTAAGTATCTTAAACACAAAAGCACGCATTCCAGTGCAATCAAAATTGCGAATATTCCTTCTGCGTTGACTGATACATCTCTAGTTGTTATGTTTTGAGAAACTGTAATACTATTGTTGCCATCGTTGCCGATCCCACTGTTGCGTTTTTTAGTTTCCTGAAAATAGCAATTAATATGTATGGCAATGTGTGTTTCAGAATGGTGTTCTTATGCTTTGTTTTCATTTAATGGTAGTTCCTTTTTTTGTAATGTTATTGTATACAACCTCTGCTCCTCATTACGAGGTTGTCTACAAACACATTCGTTCTGTGACCCCGATATGTTTTCCTACTTTCTAGTATACGTGAGGTATTGTATACATAGAGGAATCTATAACAAAATATAAGGTTGAGACAATGCTAATGTATAAAGTTTTGCGAAGTCAACCATTCTATCAGTTATGCTTCTATATCGACTTGTTAAACACAACGTTCCACTCGTTTAATACTGTATGAAAAACACCTCAAAGGTACCGCTCTGAAACAGAAACGATTCTGGAAACCAATTCTTATTTAGCTTCATTCGATGATTCCTCGCAGATTGCTTTGAGAAGATAACAATTTGTAGAGCTATTTTTATAAATTCAGAAATTTACATAAAATAGCCCATCCCCCCACCTCTACACACAAAATATCCAAAATAGTCTGAGGGGTAAAAATCTACTGGTGAAAAGGGAGCTCATACATACATTAACAATTGAAGGAAAGTGGTGTATGAATTCATTATTTATTAGTAGTTAGGGAAACCACGGTAATTCCAAATACAGGGATCATATTCAATATTCCTATATCTTAATACGTTTAAAATAAACGAAGTATCACTGTAAACTGCAAGCCTGTATCAGAAAAGTATTTTTTTTCTATTTATATTGAGGTTTAGTCGCTACTTAACTATTAAACACATTCATCCAAAATGGTCATATGATTCACAACTGATACAATTTGCCCTGAACTGAAATTCGATACGACAGCCCGTATACATACACATTAGTTTCGTCCCGATTTGTCAAGTTGTTGAACAGATAAAAACAATGAATGGTATTGACCTTGCTCTTGAGACTCGATAGTTCAATGCTTTACACATATGGAAGGGCAAAAGAGTCAACATTTTGCTAAAATGCATTTTCATTTGTCTAATTGTCAGACACGTACTGCCTTTTCATTAGATTATTTCTCTTTTTGCTATAGTCGTCTTGCTGAATGCATTTTGTTTTGTTTATTTATTTTTTTAATTTTCAGAAAATCATTTTAGTCTTTATTGTATCTTTTCTCTTTATACTATAAACCTGATATTGTTTGCCTATATATAGAAAGTGCAACTGCATTCTTGCATTGTCCCATTAGAATAACGAATTAGGTAACCTATGCTACAGTAACTAATTTTGTATTCGTTTATTTTTAGCATAAGATTTGATTTATTATAAGTTGCTTTCCGCATTGTGCCTTACGCTACGTGCCTTACGCTATATGGTAGTTGCTCAACAAAATTCGCTTACGAAAATAAAGGCTAGGTTTTAGTGACATCACAGATAAATTGTTTAAAAATAGCGATCACGCTGTTGTTATGGTCATTATGGCAAAAAAAATGTTTTAACTTCAATATTGACTATTGTTGAAATAATTATCGTTAATTTTTTCGGTGATTTTGTGATTTTGTACAGGGAGTAACACACGTTGACTGCTTCACTGCGCATGTCCCGTTTTACAAACTCAAACAAGCGACAGTCACAGGCCAAATTTTGAAACGGTGAATTTGATAAGAGCATTGCAACTGCGATAATAGCCAAGAGTCTGATCTACGTTCTCTAAAAAGATCTATAATGTTGGCCTTTCCCTAGACTGTTCCACTGCGCAAGTCTCGTATATCAAACGCAAAGAAAATGCAGGTGGTTTTGATGTTTTGGTTTTCAAGTGGGGTTAGGGTAGTATTTTTGTAATTTTCATGTAAGCAAATGAGGTAATGAGGTCGGCTGGAAGGATTTTCGATGTGTGTTGGGTGGCGGTAAAGGAAAAAGGTCCAGGGAGGTATTTCCGGGATGTTTTTATATACAAAAATCCATGGGGATATTTTGTAGATTTTCTAGAGGTTTATGGTTTGAAGAAACGCTTTCCATGGTAGCGTTCGTTTGTTTCTGTAAAGGCCAACCGGTATCTTTGAAGAAAAAATGTAGGGGTATTTTGTTGACTTTATATGTGCGAGGTCTAAATCCAGAGGGTGAGGGTTGTGGTGGTGGTGGTGGTGGTGGTGGTGCGATGGTTTGACCAATGGATGCCCTTTAGTTCGATCACGTGTAGTGAGTGTAGACAGTCGTTAATTTTATTGACGACTGTGTAGCAGTCTACACGTCGTCATGTTAGGAAAAATGAACGAGGCATGAGCACAAACCAGTTCACATAAAGTAAAAGGTCAACTTCATTTATCAAATGATTGATATAAACAACAAATTTATAACAAAAGTAACATCAAGAGGAATTAAAGTTTGACAAATGTATTAGCAAAACGAAATTATAGTGAAAAGGGAAATGCTTTACAGAAAATTATATAAATGAAAGTGCATTTTAGTAAAAGAGATATAGCTGAAACAGAAATAATATGATAAAAAGGCAATACCAGCCTGACAATTGGCCAAATGGAAATGCATTTTAGCAAAACGAATTGTCCAATAACAGATGTAAAATTGTGAACTAAATGTATATATTGCTTATATAAGATAGAGTTCAAAACAACGTCACAACGTGCTTTGCGAGCAGCTTTGCGAGCAGCCTCGAGACCATGCCATTTGTATGGATGGCGTGTTCAGTCAGGTACACGTGTAGTGGCTGTATACATTAGTGTAAAAATGATAAGCCCTTGTCACAGAATCGCAAACTACTCTCTGGGGTAGTAGTGACCGGTACAATCACGACAGTGGCCGTATAGATGCAAGGAGCGCAGGTAGAGCGTATTGTCGGGAGCGTGGCCTACGGGGTCGTAGATGTGGAACGCCGCATCATTCGCTATTTGGGCGACAGACCAGGCGGTAGCCACGGGGACGCAAGGCAAGACGGCATAGTTACGTAGATACGAATAAGGTCACCGGATGTGGAATACCGGGACTGGACGGAAGTATAGTACCAGGACGAATAGCAATCGCTATGAGGGGCGAGCATATAACGTGGAAGTGAATTCGCGGAGGTGAAGTATTAGTGCCGGACACTGAACTGTACAGGAAAGACTCTGCCAGATATAGCCTTGAGATAAAAAATAACTTTGATATAGCTTTTTTTAAAGCTTTAATTCACAAATACAGAAATTCATTCTGATTAAAACCGAACAGTATAGATAGTGAATAGCGATTCATATAACGCGTATAGAAATTTGAAATTTTCTTTAAAACGTTGATATTTCTACTTTGTCATTGATGTTAATTTATATATATATTCATTTTATTGCAAATAAAATTGTAAATTTATTTATTCTTGATTCTCTCAACTTGCTCCATTTGTTATCCAACATTTTTAATGAAGTTTTACTCTAGCCTTGGACACCCGGCCTGCTTTTGATTTCTTCGCTACACTATGCTACACGAATTAAGTCAGGGGAAACATCATAGAGGCCTGGGTGAAATGGATGGTTGAAATTGCCACTTACGTTGGGGAGATTTTGGAGCGACTTTAAGAGAGTTTATGTACAATAGACATATTTTCAAGTTAATTTAAAGTTTTAAAATTTAAAATGTCTTACTTTTAACTTGTCAGAAGCAGCGCGTGATGGTAACACGTGTAACTAAAATGTTGTGTTATGCTGTAATTGGCGAAATGTATGCTTTGTTATCTGTTAACATAATATGGACTGTTATCTATTATTGGAGAATTTAATGTTATCTCTTTTTTATTTATCTTGTTCCCAAACCCTTTCTCTCCCCCACCCCACCTCTCCCACCCTCACGTAGCTTTATTTATCATACAAACGTTGACTTTTATGTGCGTGAAAAACGGGTGAATACAGTTGGCGCTTTATTTGGTCTTATCTACCATGACCGATATTTGCCAGTAAGATGCATGATACCGTCTGCAGAGCTGTCAAGGCCTAATGAAAATCAGGTCTGTTTCCCATTGGTTAGAGGTTCCGGGTGAAGTCCTCTGAATCCCAAGACTGTCTGCGGTTGCATTTTACGAATATTAGCTTAGACTGATGTTTGGGACCCTATTCAAATTGCAGAAATTTGTATCAACACCCCCCCCCCCCCACCCCACCCCACCCCACCCCACCCTGATGTAGCTTTATTTACAACATACCATCATACAAACGTTGAATTTTATTTGCGTGAAAAACGGCCGAATGCAATCGCTAGTGGGCTCTTTAATCGGCGTCAATCTGCCGAGAACGATATTTTCAAGTAAGACATATACGAGATATACATCATACGGTTTTGGCTGTCCGAGACGAATGTCTCCGTGGCCGAGGGATTAATGGCGTTGCGTTGAAAATGTTCTCTCCTCTCACCGCTGCGGGTTCGAATCCCACTGGGAAGTATCGATTCTTACGGATGGCGGGAGGTGTACAGTACTGGTTCTAGCCAAGAAAATCGGGTGGTCTGCCTCAACCACAAAGCAGCTGAAAATGACGTAAAACACCATACAAACAAACAAACAAACTGTCCAAGACTAGAATACACGTAACATAGCCTAGCAAAGAAATCAGAAGCAGGCCGGACAACCGAGGCTAATCATTCCGATGTAAATTTGATTGAATTAAAACATGATTTTAATTCGAATTGTTTTATCAATTTTGAGATTTTAAATCGACATGTTTATATCACATAATCGTCAAACTGTACATTGCTTGCAATAAATATATCGTGAAATACAGATAATACTCATTACGTCGAGTAGCTTTATATTGATATATTTTTATTTGTTTTGTTTCAACGCGATATAAAGAAAAGAAAAATATGTCAAGTTCACTAAAATCAATTTATTGTAAAATAAAGAACCATTTGGACGTATTTGTTTTGTATTTATTGAATTAAATCTTGTTTTGTCGACATACATATGTTTATAGATATATATCATAACAACTCGAGTTATTTTAAATTGAGAAATTCAATATAACCCTTCAAGACGAGGCACGAATACGCTTCCGTACGAGAATGTGAAATTTATTTCGCAATCTCGCGAAATTTAAAATTCGAGTTCGCGATGGTCCTAACAGGATTCCATAATTAGATCACATTTTCCAATATCACGCTTTGTAAACAAAGCTGAAGTACTTCCACTTTTGAGTTCGCGTAATGGAAATCTATGCTAGTCCTATTTTTGTTATGAATATGCTCATAAACCAAACTATGCACTTGGTGTTAAGTATTAAACGAAATTATCGCTATTCGTAATACATAAATAAACGCACATATTCTAGCATTATATACTTCAGTATGTAATATCGTTATTTGCACACAATAAACGAACACATCTTGCATTTCTTAAAAAATCTGCTCTTCAGTTAAATAATTAATACATTTTAAAAACGTTTGGTTTTAAATCTTAAACATCTATCAAACCAAATATCCCAAGACAAATGTGAAGTTTCATATAACTGGAAGCATTTATTCATAATTAAATTTCACGACTTTTTTAAGTGCATACATGTCCATTCATTTTAACTATTATGTTGAATTGGTCATATATTTTGTTTAGTGGCATTAGCATATAATCAGTGAGTATACATTTAATTTTACCATGCTTTTCAAATCCAGTGTCCTCTCCATCAATTATGACGTCTCTTATACCAGTATCTGGTAGGAACAACACTCTAGTCTCCTTAGTCAAACGAAAATGGATTCAATTAATACAATTTATAAATCCTGTCAACCGGTACGGTTTGCGTTAGGCCATTGACGGAAATATTTATTTTGTAGTTTCGTTTTCAAGTTACATGCGTACTGAAATAACTTCGATAACGCTATCTGATATCAATTTTGTACAATTAGGCACAGTTACAGTAAACGATCACATTGATAATACACTAGATTAGTTTATAAACAAGTACGCACAGTTACAGTAAAAGATCACGTTGATAATACAATAGATTGTTAGTTTATAAAAATGTACACTCCTCAAAATAATGTAAGGACCACAATAATTACTTCTTCTTTAATACTCTGTATTTCATATCCATATACAAAGTTAATACTTTTGAGACACGTAACATTTGTCAAAGGCACAATATGCTTTAATAATGTTAATACAAGATATATCAAGCTGTATATATATTTTTTCAAAGGAAAAAAGAAACATAACTCGGGAATTTTCGCTCTACGCTTAAATTTCCACGTAATATTTCAGAGAAATGTTTTGTGAAAAACAGGCTGCAGCTAGTTAGAGTAAAGACACAACTGTGCTGTTGCAGACATTGTAGTCACAGTAAGGAAAAAACTGTGCTGTTGTAGACATTGTAGTCACTGTAAGGACACAACTGTGCTGTTGCAGACATTGTAGTCACAGTAAGGACACAACTGTGCTGTTGCAGATATTGTAGTCACTGTAAGGACACAACTGTGCTGTTGCAGACATTGTAGTCACAGTAAGGACACAACTGTGCTGTTGCAGACATTGTAGTCACAGTAAGGACACAACTGTGCTGTTGCAGACATTGTAGTCACAGTAAGGACACAACTGTGCTGTTGCAGACATTGTAGTCACAGTAAGGACACAACTGTGCTGTTGCAGACATTGTAGTCACAGTAAGGATACACATGTGCTGTTGCAGACATTGTAGTCACAGTAAGGACACACCTTCCGTTTTGAACATCTGAGTCATTTTAGTAATGTATTAATTATAAAGAAATTGCAAAATTTAAGCACCTGCTTAAGGCAAACGCGTATTCTATCAATAATGAAGCTTTAAGGGATAATAGTTGATGTTTTATGCGTCAATTTAACCTTTGTTTCAAAAATGAAAGGTCTAATGTAGCCATGTACAATTCGATTAACAGCAGTATATTATACAAACATTATATAGCGGAAAGTTGCGTTTCTTTTGTCCTTTAGCAGAGAGACAGCAGTATATTATACAAACATTATACAGCGGAAATTTCAGTGTTGCGTTTCTTTTGTCCTTTAGCGTGGGGCGGGTGTGGGGTAGGGTGGGATGAAAGGGGATGGGGTGGAGCGCTATTGGTCTAATGTGTACAAAATGGCGGATCACAACATTTGACAGACGATATCGTGAGTACATTTTGTTATTTTCTTCACTTATGAAGAACTATTTCTTTTATTCATTGCGTCCATCATGTGGAGACATGGATGCAGTTTCATCGGCTGTCTTCATTGTTATGGTTAGATAACAATGCAAGAAGTTATTGAAGGAAAACTACATCGGTTGAGCCTTCGGTGAAATCACATGCCTTCATTTATAATCGTTTTATATCGGAACAATTACCTATTTTCATACATCAAATATTTAAGAATAGCAAATAGTACGCAAGTAGGAAGCATTTATTTAATAGCCTAGTTGTCGTATTACGTTTATCGTCGATAACTTCGTTTGTACGACACAATTAGGTTCAGGAGTTGACTATGCGACGAAAAAAGTTTAATGTGCTAATTATTTCAGTTCATATGTATGGTGGCATATTTCTGCCACGAGATAGCTAGATAATTATCAAGATTAGTTCGAGATAGTACCATATATCTTTCGAGATAATAATGAATTTTCTAGAGAATTATCGCGATACCCGTATAATGCTTTCTTCGAGATAGTATTTGCATTTTCACAAAAATATCTCAGTTACCTTGTTAAATGCCGCGATACTACTGATCATGATAGTTCTGGTTTCGCGATAAATAATGTTATTGAGTTAACTATACATATTTACGAGATAGTAACGTGAATTTTCATGATAATTAGTCAGAATTATTACGAAAACAAATTTCAAATGTTAACTATTACGCTAACGTGATGACAGAAGTGGGCAGTATCACAGCAAGTTTTGTTAGATAAACTTGTTGAAAATTAAAGAGAAATTGTAATATTATCGCGAAAAATACACGATAAATTATCTAGCTATCTCGTGGCAGAAATATGCCACCATACATATGTTTATTTTAGGTGTCACGCAATTTTGTGTTACAAGAAGAATAATCCACTATGTCCTTATATCGAATAATTTAAAGGAAAGGGACTGTTTTATCAAAGCCAGAGATCGGTGAAGAAAATACGCACTATGTTATGAATATAATGAAGACATACAGCAAAGGGTCAATTTTTAACAGAACCTTGGATATTAAAATACATTTTCAACCCTGAGTATAGACAACGAACTATTAACAGACACACAACCGGCGGCATGCTCTTGGTAATACATTCATAACACGTCACTGAGAGGAGACTGGGGATTTTTAAAACCAGAAGACGGTTATTGGGCGGCCAGTTAGATTCATGAAATGATCTGAATCTAGATAAATGCAACACAGGGCGTATTGCAGCATACGCAAATTGTAAATGTTTAGTAACAAGCTTGGAGGGCTGCTTGAAAACCCGGTACTGCATGTGCATGGACTACACTATCATTTACATTGCCCACTTCACGGAAGCTTTAATAAAGACAGATTTTTTGAATTGATCTGTATTACATTGTTTCTCTTAAAACATGTATTAGTGATTGTCACTCATATTGTTTGCTTCGTAGTATTTTATTTTGCATTTATAATACGTTTCGATCTGACTGGCATTGAACACTCCTGAGATATAGTATGTACCAAACATACGACCACTTTCTAGTAGAACACAATCTACGTTCGTACTGGGAAGTTAGGTCCAGCTCTACCAGCATCATCAACACGCCCTACCCTTCATGGTCTTGTAGTCCTCGGAGATAAATCTAGCTGACTGATTTTGGATGTGGTCCAGCATATTGATGTCTTGTAGAGGTAGGGATAAAAAACAATCGAGGCATATTCTATCACTGATGTACGCATATTTTGGGCTAGAGTCTGATACTCCTTCTGAAGAAGCTTACTATGGATCCAGTATTGGGTTCACACTTGAGGTCCTCTAACATATTTACTCCAAGAGAGGGGTTCTGGTTTACTTGTTATACAGCATACATGTATTTAGTTAATATATGCGGCTAGATTTCTTGTTGATGCTCAAGAGGTGCCATTTGCTAGTGCTAAATCGCATGCTCACATAGAGGTACAGATGCCCACATACAGGTACGCATGCCCACATACAGGTACACATGCCCACATACAGGTACGCATGGTCACATACAGGTACGCATGACCACATACAGGTACAGATGCCCACATACAGTTACGCATGCCAACATACTGGTACGCATGGCCACATACAGGTACGCATGCCCACATACTGGTACGCATGATCACATACAGGTACGCATTCCCACATACAGGTACACATGACCGCATACAGGTACGCATGCCCGCAAACAGGTACGCATGCCCACGTAAGGTACAGATGCCCACATACAGGTACGCATGCCAACATACAGGTACGCATGGCCGCATAGAGGTGCACATGCCCACATTCAGGTACACATGCCCACATACAGGTACGCATACCCATATACAGGTACGCATGCCCACATAGAGGTACGCATGCCCACATACAGGTACGTATGGTCACATAAGGTACGCATGTCCACATACAGGTACGTATGGTCACATAAGGTACGCATGTCCACATACAGGTACGCATGCCCACATACAAGTACACATGTCCACATACAGGTACGCATGTCCACATAAATGTACACATGCCGCATATATGCACGCATTGCCACATGAGTAGTATAGAAAGGGCGGTTCGAGCGCAATTTCTCCTCGCAGGGAATGAGAAAAACTAGTGAAATATGTCAGGGGGGGACTCAGGCGTAACTTTTATAAATGCAAGTCAAGCCTATATCAACACCAACATATTTCAACAGTTTTCTCAAACACCCCGCTCAGGGAAACTCGCTCGAACCCCTCCTTTGTATACTACTAATAAATCCGGTTTGTCATTTTAATAACATAACATTTGCAACTCGTAAGGAGAGCGCAATAACTTTATTTTATGTCTACTTTCGCCGAATCTACTTTCGGCGAAGTTTTTCAATAACATTTGCGACTCGTCAAGCTAAGTCAGACGGAACCGGGCAGTAGTCTTCATCATCGCTCTGCATATCATTTTTTACCATGGAGTATTGTATTTCCCTACACTTTGCTATTTTGTATTTCAGTTCAAGAAGCTCTTCTCTGTTACTATTCAGCTCGCGTTCATAATTATCCATTTCAACCAGCAATCGTCTTTTTTTAGTGTCCATAAAATCATCACGATCTACTTCATATTTTACTTGGAGTTGCCTGCTTCTCATCAATTCTCTTCTATATTTATCTTTTAAATTGTTAAGTTTTCTGCAAACCTTTTCTAATCTTTCTTGTCCCATTATATAATAATACGAGTATTATATGTAATTATTTTTACGAGAGCGCAATAATTTTATTTTACAACTTTCAACGAACTACTTTCAACGAACATTATCCAACCGCACAACACAAAAACATCACCAAAATAGTCGCAAATCTCAAAGAATAATATCAGACCATAATACATATGAGCGAAATGAGAAAAATACGAGCAAGTATAGCAGCTGGGACAAGATGAGGAAAAGATGTCTGTCAAGGAATTACAAGAAAAACTGAAAGTTATAGTAGCTGAAAAAGCCAAGAAAAAAAGTAATGAAACAGCAGCTGGAACAAGACAAGGAAAAGATACCAACGAATCACAAGAAAATCTGAAAGTTCTGGCAGCTGAAAAAGGCAAGAAAACTGATAATAGAACGACAGCAGGGACGAGGCGGGCGGGGAATGCCAATGAATTACACAAACAATTACTCAAGGATGACGAAATATTTGTTGGCGATGAATGCCCAAGTAACCCTGAAACCCAAGTAGCAGTACAGAAGAAGACAGCATAGACAGGTTGAGAAATAGATTTTTGATTATCTTCAAACAAAAGTCAAACAAAAATATACAGAAAAGAGATGATCTATGCAAAATAGCAGACATATCTAGACAATTGGAAAGACTTGAATATATAGCTGAAAAAAAGATTGCAAAATCAATATAGATTAATCATTGAAAGTAGAAATTTAATATAATCCTATAGTATATACAATGAACTCAGAAAAAACTACCGAAGAAAGAAACATGAAGATAGATGGGAGCACATTAGGAATTCGATCTAGCAAATATCTAGCATACTACATAGCGAAAGAAAATGCATATGATAATAACCTGGTATCAGATATCTCAAAAGTGGACTATACAAAGGGAAATAACGGGGAAAAAAAGTTGAGATCTATTCCAGGGATAGAAAAAGCATTCATCTATGATATATACGTATTTGGATATCTAGGAAAAAGGGATATTAAAGCAAAGCAAGAAAAGGTGATGTTAACCGATGGAGAAACAGGTGCCGCAAAAAATAGTGTACAAACAATAGCAACATTTGTATCGAAAACAATTGGACGTGGACACAAGTACTGCAATGTTAGAATCTGTAATTGTACATTGAACAAAAATCAGAGTAGCAGCATATCAAGAACTATAGAAATAATTGAATCGCATACAAGTAGTAGAGCGAAAAAGAACTGGGAAAAAATATGGAAACAAGTCCCAATAGGAAATGTACTTGCGAAAACAGATGCATCAAACATTCCTATGGATGAAGTAGAAAAGAGGAAGAAGACTCTATGCCAACTGCTAGAAAGCGTAGGACTAGGAATATACTCCATCGATTACACAAGAGATTATTCTGGAACAATGAAACGCTCTAATCTAGTCAATTTTTTCAACTATGAAAGAACAAAAATCCTACTTTCTGGAATGGGAAATGATGAACCCACAATTCTAGAGAATACAAAATCAGTTGGAAATAATGTCTTCACTACTATACAAACAAAAGAAGGAAATGTTATGAGAACAAAAATATACAACAAGATCGTCTCAAACTTTGATTCAGGAGATGTACAAAAAGTATTTGGAGGGCATCTCGCTGATTTTGTCAATTCCAAATCTGAACGTTTGCGAAACACATTTTCACATCCAGATGTACAAAAACGGGGATGTACTAGAGTTGAAATATCGATATACGGAGACCACAATCATTTGTCAGGAACAGGCATTCTAGAAGAAACTGTAGAATAAATTCCACGCATACTCTATATCCAACCAGCAAAAAATCAATGGGCAAATATAGCAGAGAATATTGATAGAAATATGATTATACTAGACAGAGTTCAAAATACTTTGTACATTGTTTGGTATTGTAACACACACACTGGTAGAATTGTAGGGACTTCATTTGCACCAAAAGTATCATGGAAGAAAGCAAAGAAGTATGCTGTATCAGCATTTGGCTTTCGCTGTTGCCCAATATTTGTACTTGATATACTACAATGCGAAGATGGGAAATATCTATTTGCTCCGCTAGAATGCTACACCAAAGGAAAAGAAACAAAAACAATACTCTGTGATCAAAATCCTTCCAAAGCCAGAACAACAGAGATAGAACCAACAGACTACCTCCCACCAACAAATTGTGTAGAATGGATATGAAAGGGAAAGAATAGAATAGGCGATGAAAAGGCGCCATTCCAATTTTTCAGACAAGAAACAGATAGGAAGATATCTTTGAACTCCGCCAAGAAAAGAGAAAAGATAATTGCACAGATACTTGAAGAAGAAGAAAAGGTAAAATGGGTAGACGTGAACAGAAAAGTACAAGAGAAAGTTTGGGAGGAAAAAGAAAAGGAGTTGGGTGAGTTGAAAAACACACACCCAAAAAGAACAAAAAAAGAATAGAAAATATTAGAAAACGGATAGACCATCTGTATTGTGATTTTTCCGAGGATATAGAATATGTTAGTCGCATACCTATTGGAAAATACTATTTGGTAGGATTTGCGGATTATTTCAAGAAGAAATATGATTCAAAAATGTGTTATTTGAAAAACGATTCCAGTCACTACATGGTATATGCTACTGAAGGATTGAAGAGGATTTGCAAACAAGTAGAAGAACTCAAACTCACAATTGATGATGACTGGAACAACTCACGTTCATGTATACTAGACAAAGTAATAGTAGAAATCTTTCCCCCAACTGAAAATACATGGGGTGGAAAAACAATACAATGGAATCCGACAAAGATATTGGAGGTTGACTGTAACAAAAAGAGAAAAACTATACTAGACAGTGAAAAGGAATATCTAGAATCAAATAAATGTTTGTTGGACTGGGATGAACAAGTGAAAAAGGCAGTGAGATGTACTTCTATACCAGAAGGAGACTACATGTGCAGAAAGTGTGTACAGTACAGAAAGAAAACAATACCATGTTTGTACTATGAAGAAAATGATGTCCCTGTTTTTAGATACTATCTGGAGAAAGAAATGAAGAAAGTTACAGAAGAAACAAAGTTACCAATTGTAGTACACCTTGGAAAAGAGAAGACAAAGCCTTCAAAGATGAAAGCTAGATTAGCAATTACAGTACTAGACGACATAGTAGTTACTATTGAACAAACAGCTCCTCCGTGTTTTACAAAACATGCCAAAGATATTCCGAAAACAACATACAAAGTACAAAAATATTCTAGAACAACATTTCGAGGGAAAGATAGAATATATCTACATGTGATGATTGACAAGAAAGAAGTAGGGATATATGGATACTTTTTGCAAAACGAAATGGAAAGGTATCTAGAAGATGGAAAGAAAAAACATATCTTGCTTGGTATCGGAAAAGATAGATATACCTCTTCAAGAAATCCCGATGTTGAAGTTACTTGGACAGAATGTTGAAATATCATCTAGTCAGAGATAACAAAAATGCTGAAACAGCATCAAATCAAAAAATACTGAGATATCACAGAATCTAGAATACTGACCTAGTAGCAAACAAGAGATATTGAGAAATAATCAACTCAAGAATACTGAGATATCACAGAATTAAGAATACTATGATATCACCAAGAATATCGAACTAGCAGCAAACCAGAGATATTGAGATATTATCAAATCAAGCATACTGCGATATCACAGAATCAAGCATACTGTGATATCACAGAATCAAGAATATTGAAACAGCATTGAATCAAGCATACTAGTATATCATAGAATCAAGAATACCGAAACAACAGCAAATCAAGAATACTGAGATATCATCGAATCAAGCATACTGAGATTTCACCAAATCAAGCATACTGAGATATCATAGAAACAAGCATGCTGTAATAGCAGCAAATCAGGGATACTAGAATAGTAGCAAATTAGAGATACTAGAATAGCAGCAAATCAAAGATACTGAGATATTATCAAATCAGAGATATTGAAATCCATTACAGAATCAAGATTACTGAAACAGCATCGGATCAAAACTATTGGAGTAGCGTAGAATCAAAAATACTGAGATATCACCAAATCAAGAATACTGAGATATCACCAAATCAAGAATACTGAGATATCATCGAATCAAGAATACTGAGGCAACTTGAGATATCATCAGATCAAGCATACTGAAATAGCAACAAATCAAGAATACTGAGATATCTTGAGATATCATTAGATCAAGAATACTGAAACAGCATCGAATCAAGCATACTGGGATATCATCAAATCAAGAATACTGAGATATCTTGAGATATCATTAGATCAAGAATACTGAAACAGCATAGAATCAAGCATACTGGGATATCACCAAATCAAGAATACTGAGATATCTTGAGATATCATTAGATCAAGAATACTGAAACAGCATCGAATCAATCATACTGGAATATCACCAAATCAAGAATACTGAGATATCTTGAGATATCTTGAGATATCATTAGATCAAGAATACTGAAACAGTATCGAATCAAGCATACTGGGATATCACCAAATCAAGAATACTGAGATATCACCAGTTTAAGAATACTGAACTTGCAGCAAACCAGAGATATTGAGATATGATCAAACCAGAGATACTGAGATATTACAGAATCAAGAATACTGAGATATCATCAAATCAAGAATATTGAAATAGTACCAAACCAGATATATTGAGATATCATCAAACCGGAGATATTGAGATATCATCAAATCAAGAATACAGAGATATCACAGAATCAAGAATACTGAAACAGCATCGAATCAAGCATGCTGAGATATCACAGAATCTAAAATACTGAAACAGCAGCAAATCAAGAATACTGAGATATCATCAAATCAGATATACTGAGACAGCATTGAATCAGAGATATTGAGAAATCATCAAATCAAGAATACTGAGATAGTAGCAAATCATGAATACTGAAATAGTAGCAAATCAGAGATCTCGATATATCATCAAATCATGAATACAGAAATAGCAGCAAACCAGAGATATTGAGATATCATCAAATCAGAGGTATTGAGATAACACGGAATTCATCACAGAATCAAGACTACTGAGATAGAATCAAATCAAGAATATTGAAATAGCATCGAATCAAGAATATTGAAATAGCATCGAATCAAAAATACTGACATATCATAGAATCAAGCATGCTGAGATATCACAGAATCAAGAATACTGGAACAGCACCAATCAAGAATACTGAGATATGGCAGAATCAAGAATACTGAGATACATGTATCATAGAATCAAGAATATTGAGATATCACAGAATCAAGAATACTGGAACATCATCAAATCAAAATACTGGGGAAGCAAAGCAGAAATATTGAGATAGCAGCAAGTCAGAGATATTGAGATATCATCAAATCAGAAATATTGAGATAGCAGCAGATTTGGTGATATCTCAGTATTTTTGATTCTATGCTACTCCAATAGTCTTGATCCGATGCTGTTTCAGTAGTCTTGATTCTGTAATTGATTTCAATATTTCTGATTTGATAATATCTCAGAATCTTTGATTTGCTGCTATTCTAGTATCTCTAATTTGCTACTATTCTAGTATCCCTGATTTGCTGCTATTTCAGCATGCTTGTTTCTATGATATCTCAGTATGCTTGATTTGGTGATATCTCAGTATGCTTGATTCGATGATATCTCAGTATTCTTGATTTGCTGTTGTTTCAGTATTCTTGATTCTATGATATACTAGTATGCTTGATTCAATGCTGTTTCAATATTCTTGATTCTGTGATATCACAGTATGCTTGATTCTGTGATATCGCAGTATGCTTGATTTGATATCTCAATATCTCTGGTTTGCTGCTAGTTCGATATTCTTGGTGATATCATAGTATTCTTAATTCTGTGATATCTCAGTATTCTTGAGTTGATTATTCTCAATATATCTTGTTTGCTACTAGTTCAGTATTCTTGATTCTGTGATATCTCAGTATTTTTTGATTTGATGCTGTTTCAGCATTTTTGTTATCTCTGACTAGATGATATTTCAACATCCTGTCCAAGTAACTTCAACATCGGGATTTCTTGAAGGGGTATTTCTATCTTTTCCGATACCAAGCAAGATATGTTTTTTCTTTCCATCTTTTAGATACTTTTCCATTTCGTTTTGCAAAAAGTATCCATATATCCCTACTTCTTTCTTGTCAATCATCACATGAAGATATATTCTATCTTTCTCTCGAAATGTTGTTCTAGAATATTTGTGTACTTTGTATGTTGTTTTCGGAATATCTTTGGCATGTTTTGTAAAACCCGGAGGAGCTGTTTGTTCAATAGTATCTACTATGTCGTCTAGTACTGTAATTGCTAATCTAGCTTTCATCTTTGAAGGCGTTGTCTTCTCTTTTCCAAGATGTACTACAATTGGTGACTTTGTTTCTTCTGTAACTTTCTTCATTTCTTTTTCCAGATAGTATCCAAAATCTGGGACATCATTTTCTTCATAGTACAAACATGGTATTGTTTTCTTTATGTACTGTACACACTTTCTGCACATGTAGTCTCCTTCTGGTATAGAAGTACATCTCACTGCCTTTTTCACTTGTTCATCCCAGTCCAACAAACATTTATTTGATTCTAGATATTCCTTTTCACTGTCTAGTATAGTTTTTCTCTTATTGTTACAGTCAACCTCCAATATCTTTGTCGGATTCCATTGTATTGTTTTTCCACCCCATGTATTTTCAGTTGGGGGAAAGATTTCTACTAGTACTTTGTCTAGTAAACATGAACGTGAGTTGTTCCAGTCATCATCAATTGTGAGTTTGAGTTCTTCTACTTGTTTGCAAATCCTCTTCAATCCTTCTGTAGCATGTACTATGTAGTGACTGGAATCGTTTTTCAAATAGCAAATTTTTGAATCATATTTCTTCTTGAAATAATCCGCAAATCCTACCAAATAGTATTTTCCAATAGGTATGCGACTAACATATTCTATATCCTCGGAAAAATCACAATACAGATGGTCTATCCGTTTTCTAATATTTTCTATTCTTTTTTTGTTCTTTTTGTGTGTTTTTTTCAACTCACCCTACTCCTTTTCTTTTTCCTCCCAAACTTTCTCTTGTACTTTTTTGTTCACGTCTACCCATTTTACCTTTTCTTCTTCTTCAAGTATCTGTGCAATTATCTTTTCTCTTTTCTTGGCGGAGTTCAAAGATATCTTTCTATCTGTTTTTTGTTTGAAAAATTGGAATGGCGCCTTTTCATCGCCTATTCTATTCTTCCCCTTTCTCTCCCTTATCCATTCTACACAATTTGTTGGTGGGAGGTAGTCTGTTGGTTCTATCTTTGTTGTTCTGGCTTTGGAAGGATTTTGATCAAAGAGTATTGTTTTTGTTTCTTTTCCTTTGGTGTAGAATTCTAGCGGAGCAAATAGATATTTCCCATCTTCGCATTGTAGTATATAAAGTACAAATATTGGGCAACAGCGAAAGCCAAATGCTGATAGAGCATACATCTTTGCTTTCTTCCATGATACTTTTGGTGCAAATGAAGTGCCTACAATTCTACCAGTGTGTGTGTTACAATAACAAACAATGTACAAAATATTTTGAACTCTGTCTAGTATAATCATATTTCTATCAATATTCTCTGCTAGATTTGCCCATTGTTTTTTTGCTGGTTGGATATAGAATATGCGTGGAAGTTCTTCTACAGTTTCTTCTAGAATGCCTGTTCCTGACAAATGATTGTGGTCTCCGTATATTGATATTTCAACTCTAGTACATCCCCGTTATTGTACATCTGGATGTGAAAATGTGTTTCGCAAACGTTCAGATTTGGAATTGACAAAATCAGCGAGATGCCCTCCAAATACTTTTTGTACATCTCCTTCTTCAAAGTTTGAGACGATCTTGTTGTATATTTTTGTTCTCATAACATTTCCTTCTTTTGTTTGTATAGTAGTGAAGACATTATTTCCAACTGATTTTGTATTCTCTAGAATTGTGGGTTCATCATTTCCCATTCCAGAAAGTAGGAATTTTTTTCTTTCATAGTTGAAAAAATTGACTAGATTAGAGCGTTTCATTATTCCAGAATAATCTCTTGTGTAATCGACGGAGTATATTCCTAGTCCTACGCTTTCTAGCAGTTGGCATAAAGTCTTCTTCCTCTTTTCTACTACATCCATAGGAATGTTTGATGCATCTATTTTCGCAAGTACATTTCCTATTGGGACTTGTTTCCATATTTTTTCCCAGTTCTTTTTCGCTCTACTACTTGTATGCGATTCAATTATTTCTATAGTTCTTGATTTGCTGCTACTCTGATTTTTGTTCAATGTACAATTACAGATTCTAACATTGCAGTACTTGTGTCCATGTCCAATTGTTTTCGATACAAATGTTGCTATTGTTTGTACAATATTTTTTGCGGCACCTGTTTCTCCATCGGTTAACATCACCTTTCCTTGCTTTGCTTTAATATCCTTTTTTCCTAGATATCCAAATACGTATATATCATCGATGAATGCTTTTTCCATCCCTGGAATAGATCTCAACTTTGTTTTTCCGTTATTTCCCTTTGTATAGTCAACTTTTGAGATATCTGATACCAGGTTATTATCATATGCATTTTCTTTCGCTATGTAGTATGCTAGATATTTGCTAGATCGAATTCCTAATGTGCTCCCATTTATCTTCATGTTTCTTTCTTCGGTAGTTTTTTCTGAGTTCATTGTATATACTATAGGATTATATTTAATTTTTACTTTCAATGATTAATCTATATTGATTTTGCAATCTTTTTTTCAGCTATATATTCAAGTCTTTCCAATTGTCTAGATATGTCTGCTATTTTGCATAAATCATCTCTTTTCTGTATATTTTTGTTTGACTTTTGTTTGAAGATAATCAAAAATATATTTCTCAACCTGTCTATGCTGTCTTCTTCTGTACTGCTACTTGGGTTTCAGGGTTATTTGGGCATTCTTCGCCAACAAATATTTCTTCATCCTTGAGTAATTGTTTGTGTAATTCATTGGATTCCCCGCCCGCCTCGTCCCTGATGTCGTTCTATTATCAGTTTTCTTGCCTTTTTCAGCTGCCAGAACTTTCAGATTGTCTTGTGATTCGTTGGTATCTTTTCCCTGTCTTGTTCCAGCTGCTGTTTCATTACTTTTTTTCTTGGCTTTTTCAGCTACTATAACTTTCAGTTTTTCTTGTAATTCCTTGACAGACATATTTTCCTCATCTTGTCCCAGCTGCTATACTTGCTCGTATTTTTCTCATTTAGCTCATATGTATTATGGTCTGATATTATTCTTTGAGATTTGCGTCTATTTTGGTGATGTTTTAGTGTTGTGCGGTTGGATAATGTTCGTTGAAAGTAGTTCGTTGAAAGTTGTAAAATAAAATTATTGCGCTCTCGTAACGAGTTGCAAATGTTATGTTATTAAAATGGCAAACCGGATTGATTAGTAGTATAGAAACTGCGTTACGGGGCGGAGTTTTCCAGAGCGGGGTTGCTTGAGAAACTGTTGAAATATGTTGAGGTGTTGATTTAGGCATGACTTGCATTTATAAAAGTTACGCCTGAGTCCCCCCCTGACATGTTTCACTAGTTTTTCTCATTCCTTGCGAGGAGAAACTGCGCTCGAACCGCCCCTTTTTATACTACTCACATGCCCACATACAGGTACACATGGCCATATGTCCACATACAGGTACGCAGGATCACATACAGGTACGCATGGCCACATGCCACAAACAGTTACGCATGGCAACACACAGATACACATGCATACATACAATATAGTATGCTGGTAATATATCAGGTTTTAAATAATATATTAAATAGCCATTTATATGTTTCACTTTTATTTTCGCTAGATAACATATGACTACTCAATGATTCAGTTGCGTCAAACGCTTATGGAACAAGACTGTAAAACCAGTGCAATGTGGAATTCTTGTAGCAACGATAAGCAAATATCGATCATCAAGAGTAACTTACCTGAACATTCTTTAGTTTAATTTAGTCTAAACTTATTTATTTTACATTGATTGTAACGAAAGCTATATGAACTTATGTGAATCACTCTCATTGTCTTCCTGGTTAGTACCAGTACTAAGAAAATGCAGATAAAGTGTCTTGCTTAGGCACACAACGCATATGGCAATGGTGGGAATCGAATGCACGACCTTTCGATTACGGGTTCAATGCGCTACCACTAGACCACAGTGACAGTACTACACAAGCAGTCTTTATATACATGTAGTATCAAATCTATAACGTTTTATTTCTTATATAGACAGAAAAAAACATAAACAATAAAACGGGTAAAATAAATAAAGTTATTAACGTTTTATTTGTTATATAGACAGGAAAAAACATAAACAATAAAACGGGTAAAATAAATAAAGTTATTAACCGATTAATAAACAAATTAAAAGAAAGATTTATTTCCTACAGATCATTTAACCTAAAATTCTAACCTGGTATAACCTTGGGATTGTAAGTTATATCAAAGAGAAAACCACACCACTATGTGTCTGTACAAAACAAATCATTGAGACAATATATTACTATGTGTGAATGCAAACTGGATTATTTGATTATTTCAGGTGGTACTCTACATACAACACGGATGACATGAATAATTCTAAGAATTTATTTTGTGTATAACAGACATCAAACGTGCAAAAATGTTTACAACACAATAATTTTAAATGTCTGAATCTAGAGTTATATGATAATTCTGTCGATTTCATTTCTGAAAACACAATAGTCAACATCGGTACACTACAAGTTCTTGAGGAGAAAATACGTACTATATGCTTTTTTGTTTTAAATATACTCCGTACGTTTAAAAACGCAACATTGTTGATTTTAGATTATTTCAGTCCTCTGTTTTTTTGTTCAAATCAAGCTAGTATTTTATGTAAGTACACAAGTCTCTTTATCCCAAACGTTAACATATGGCGATAAACAGTTGCGTACGATTTGTTTTACTTCTTTCACAAAAAACATATTTTGCACGAGGACTTTCAGTTAAAACATATTTTGCACGGGGACTTCAATTCCATACTAGAAATTAAAAAAAATACCAAATTGTTGCGTTTTCAAATGTAATGAGTGAATATAAATAAAATGATATGCTTTTTAAACAATTTTATTAATGAGGAACTACTTTTCTTGCGCTATTGTTATTTAACCGAGTTTGTTTAAAAGGACATAAGGCAATCTTGAACTTTTTATATTAATTTATTCAACATTAATCCAGTCTTTATTTTTTAATTATTACTTGAAATGTTTATTTATATTATTGGTTCACTATTATGAGTAGCTAGTAATGAAAACGATCAATTTGCTTTGATCTTTCTGGTAATTTAATGTAAATGATTGTAAAAATGCAAGAATAATAACGGGTTGCCGACAGTTTAAACAGAGCAAGATTGCCGTGTGTCCGTTTACATGGTGTTCTCAATCTTAAAATGTATTTTTTAATAAAATGGTTAGAATTATGAGGATCAACTTTGTTTTTTATACATTGTGTACATATGTAAAACTTGATTTTTTGGCCAAGTTTAACATTAATCCTTCGTATTATTTGATTTGTGCTTGATTCTGCAAAATATAAACACGTACAAACTCACTAAAAATGTATTAGATTCTATAGTCTTTTTAAACTGTATTTATTATCAATTATGAAACATTACTATTCATTCACTCAACATGTTAGTCAGGTCATGATCAAACGTAACAGAGCATTTCTAGAACGCAGCTTCTAGCCAAAAACAAACACTTTAATGGAGAAATCATGTAGGAGAGATCAAAAAAGTACAAAAGTGTTAATAAATGAGTATCATATATTCTGGACAATTCATTGATGTCTTGAATTTGAACTAATAAGTAGTAAATGGTGCCCAATACTATATACTCAGCAAAAATAGAAACGTCCCTCTTTTAAGCTGTGATTTGCATAGGGTTGACTTTGTTACACTTTGTACATCAATCTAGATACAATTTCATCATTTTATACTTATCACTCAGTCATTCTGGTCAATATTAATAATCATCAAAAAACAAAGTTTGTCTGTTGCTGCTAAAATATGTTTTATTCAAATTGCGAAATCACTATAGTTTTATTATAAAGGGTGGTAATCTGAAAATATTCGTTCTTGAAAGCTGTATGGCGCAAAAATGAGTGAAAAGATCACCTTCTTTTCTCTGTTTTCTGGGGATGAGGTCATTCGCTGTTTATTTCAATATAACAAAACTGTGTTAACTCAAAGTTTTAACCACAAGACCTGGAAATGCTGTTTAAACCAAAACAAGGGGAATAAGTTTGCCCACAAGTTTGATTCAAAGAAAATTGTTTTCATGACAGTGCTGGCCTTTAACAAAGGTATTGGCATATAAGATTGAATACAATATAATTTCATTGTGTCTAAATCTATGGGTAAAGTTGGGGACGTTTCTATTTTTGCACAGTATATATACGAACTGAGCTACCTTGATCTTATCGTAATAGAAAAAATAACGTGGACCTTACAGAACATTTAGGTAAAACAACTCATTGTTGACTTATATTAGCAAACAAAATATCTTACCGTATTACCACAAAGGTATACAGTACACTTATTCTGTAATTACTAGCATTTTTCAAACGAGCAAAAAACAATATATATACCAAACAACAATATTACAAAGCAAACGATTAAAACATGACGTAAAAAATAATAATCGAAGGACATCAATTAAAAGAAAATAATCATTGATATATCGCCTTTAATAATTCATCAGTAGCTGCACTGGTTAAAACTAACAATTTATTTTAATATTAGAATCTAAAATTATCTAAACCTGATACAGACAATCAACGGCAATATTAAAAGGTTCCAAAAAGATCGTTATGCTCTATATAGACTATAGCATTACGGCCAAGTGTTGTACCTTGTCGATGTATCAGCTGTATGATCTGTGAAATACCACTATATCCATAATAAATACTGAAAATGAAATACGCATTAAATTTCAAACATCAATGTCTTTCTTTAGCAGACGAAACACTAGCACTTGCTTAATACCGTGGTACATACCAAAGGGATCGTCCATGGCTAAGATGAAACCATAGCACATATTCTTCAAAATACATAATCTAGGTCATCTCTGGCTTCTGCCAAGTCATTCAGTACCTTCTTTGTGGCTTTCTAGGCTATTGGGTTTTGTATTTATATATACACGAGCATCTTTATGTTTTACTTATACTGCTTAATGTTGGTTAAAGAATAATTCATGGCGGGAATTGCTTTATTTACACTGTCCCGTTTTATTGGGATGAAGTAGCGTAAGTTGGAGGTTTGTTGCACCTTAGAACCTGGTTTAAACACCGAGCGGCCTTTTTTTGCGACTGACCGTTCCAAGACAATTGTCAATTTCACTCACTTTCGGCATAGATGCATATGTACATTAATTATTTTGAATTTATTTCTTAAAGGCATAATATAAATATCTATTAGTTGTATAAAACATAACGAAGAACACAACCATATTAACAGCTTTGTATTTACTTTGGTTTGATTCAACAAAATACCCAAATGTTAATATGCCTCTTACAGCAATTAAGAGCATCATTCAAGTATCATTGCAATCTAATCTATTATCACTTTCAGAATTTTGTTTTGCTTTTCTATTTTTTGGATTTTCCAACTCTTATTAGAAAATGTGTTCAAAGCGTAATCATTGTCTCAGTGAACCGGTGATGCACGGTCTCTTAAATATCCACGCATGATATACCTAAATTCATTGAAAATAAAACAACAAAATTTTCCTTTAAAAAAGGGTTATCATAACGGATTCTTCATACAAAGAGCGTTTTTATGTCATTATGTCTGTTACAAACTTACAAAATATATACAATGTAAGCTTTATGTTTATACATTACATAAACAGAATGGCCATACTGGATACGATAAAATAATTGGCATGAGCACCGGTTATTTATTGCGAAAATAAAATGCTAAATTACGTAAAAACATTCCAGGGGTCGTTAATCCACTATCCATTAATGTCGAAAAGGGGATTTAAATAAATCTGCATAAGCATATCAAAGTTAGGTGATTTTATCGATTGTTATCCAAATATGGTTCAAGAACTGTCATGTAAAAATTGTGATTGTTGAATGTGTCGTGTTTAATATTTGGAATTGAGCGTATATAATCAATAGTCTGGCATCTCAGTGTGTATGTTTTTGAACGGTCTTCAGAAATCGCCTAATATTGTTAGATTGATTGTCAGCTTTGGGTATCTTTTCGTGAGAATGTAAGAGTTGTGAACCGATTTGAGAACTTGAAACCGTGTGTTAGCAACAGGTATATTCATTTCCTGTACTGCTACAATGTCATTAAGGTATAATTGTTTTGTCTAAAATATAGAAGCTCTGTTGTTTTTAATTGTTTAGTCAATCTCATTGTATTACAGACACATGGAAATATCAAACTACTTATTTTGTTCATTTGTTTGTTTTCGCAATGGATTTTATGGACATCACATTTATTGGCCGTCATCTTAGATTTTGACGTTTTCTTTACATAAGGATGAAGTCAACATAACAACACCGTATACAAATAAAAATATAACCACCTAACGTGCCGATATATACTGAAAGAAATAAGTTTAGTTAATAAATAACATGGTAAATCCCATTGAGCAGATTCAGCCGCCATTAACAATATAATTATAATAATTAACAAGTACATGCAGGACATTATTTTCAAACGATATCTGCTAAAAAGTAGCAACATGTGTTAATTTACCTGCTTTACAGAAATTATAATTTCGTTCTTATTTAAATATAAAGGGATATAATTTTAAATTTAAATTTTACATACATTCTTTTTATTTCCGTCTTTTAATTTCTGTTCAAAATTAACATTTTCTCTTTAAAATCCGTTTTAACCAAATAATCATGTACTTTGTAAGAGATTGTGAAACATTTTAAAACAGCATACCTTGTTGATTTCAGCGAAATTCAAGTCCAACATAAAGATCGCACATGCGCGAAAAAGCGCTATACCATTTTCAATTAGAGCACGTAAACGTGTTCTATTACATCAATTAAAAGAACGGCTTTCTTTAAAGAAAATTGCTACAAACAGGCGATAAATACTATCATACCGCATGTTGGCCCCTTACAAAACGAAACATAAAATTACATAACGGGTTATTACGAAGAACCATTATATAGACATTAATGTCGGGTTCGATTATAAGGAAATCCTTCGCAAAGAGATGATAGGTGTTTTGTTTGTTCAAGAACCATCGAATGGGAGTGAGTGAAAAAACAAAACACGCCTATGAAACAGGTTTTAGACTGTACATAAATATTTAAAAATGCATAATTCGAATATAATAGAACTAAATGGGAACTGTCCTCTTTCAACGAGAGCTTTGACATTTTAGATTGGTCCTGAAATAAAAAACAACAGCATAAAAATATGATATAATATTAAAATTGAATATAATTATTATTAATCACGAAGTATTAACTAATGAATGGATTGATGATAAGCAAACTTTCAAATTTTCAAAAAAGCAACTTGTTTATTAAATGAAACAGTTAAGTGCTCTTAGTCTATCAGTTTATATTTATTTATTTCGAAACCCAAAAAGTGCATTTCATTCCTTATATTTACATATTTACCTTTAAAATGGAGTTGATTTTTTGTCTATATTCGTCAGATTTACTATTTATTTCGAAATAGTTTATTATAACGGGGATTTTTATGGAGTAAAATATAACAGCCGTTACGATCGGCAACCTTTTAGACACACCCATCATGCGTGATATTCTATTAAGTTAAGCTCCGCCCATCATTCAATGAAACCTGTTAAAGGGCATATCATGAAGTATTCCGAAGGTAATGTTATTCATCGTAAAATGAAATGCATATTGACAAATAAGATTCATAGTAGGGAATGCAATAGTGATGTTAATATTAACTATACTACTACCAACTAGCTGATGAAAATAAAGCAAACTTACAGATGCATTTAGGTATTCCACAAAACTCCCACTCTTTGTCCGGATTGGTTGTAAAACACCAAGGCGCGACATCTCCATCTGGAGCCCTACAGTAATTCTTAGCATCAATCTGACTTCCTTCTGGAAATGTAGAGTCATTATGCCATGTATGTGAATGAGGTATGTCTAGTGCCCAGAGCTGGCATGTTCGACCACTGATTGTTTGGGAGACATTGCCATTCCACGTTGTTGGGTCTGTGAAACAATCTGAAAATTTGGAATTTGTTAAATGAGCTTTAAATGCTCTTTTAATACTATCGAAAGTGTAATCCTTAAAACAGACATAACACACGTTTTGTGTGTTTCTCTGTGTATCCTCGTCCGGTCGATGTTACATTCCTTGCTCACGTTGGTCTCTGATGTAAAGCCGTGACATAGATCTTTTCTAAATACCAAGGTTGTCGCTTACTGAAGTTATATGATTTTCAAATTTTCTGTTATCGTACATTGAAATTTCCTACAGTTGTTTTGAAAGTTGCCGTTTTGATTATGGCTGTCTCTCAAAGCCGATCTGGACAGACTACAGCAGTGGGTGTAGGAATGGCACATGGACTTCAATCATGACAAATGTTAGCAAAAATGTATCACCAGCAAGAGGTATGACATAGATGCACTTTACTCCATCCACAATCAAGTACTGAAACAGACAAATAAGGTAAAGTATCTGGGAGGCGCCATTGACTCATCAGTTATCCTTTCCAGCAGGGATCGGGTTGTGAAACAATTGCCCAACAGCCGATGCCCAATCCGTTGACATGTTCATGTCAGGGGTTATGGTAGTCTTCAGATAGACCAAGACTGATGTTTTATTTTGGTTTTTATTGTACATAACACTTTAATTCTACTTCAAGTGTGCATAGTCACTTCAATGTGCGAGTATGATCCCGAGGAACGCATGTTAGTAACGTTAAATTTGGTTTGAAGTGTCGCATTATTTGTAGACGGACGCATTTACAGCCGCGTAACGTAGCGACGTCATGTAAACAACAAAACGATGTCAGGAATTCTCTTACAAATTGCCACCGTATATAAGGTAAATTGACAACATTAAAGTGAAACTATCGCGTTGTAGGTGTGTTAGTTGATAACCAGAATATTACTTGAGCGACTGTGTATTATTGACTTTTATAAACACGTTGGATTAAAAGATAGGATGCTCGGGAGAGCCGCGTTTCCTATCAATTTATCCAACTCGTTGATTAAAATCAATAATACACAGTCACTCATGTAAGATCCTCTATATAAAGTTAGCAACATATATAAGTACAGCTTTAGCTGTAAGAAATATAATCTTGAAAGGTGTTGAATCTTTTAATTACCTCTCATGAACAGACTGAATAAAACCGAGTCTGCTACTTTTCTCTTTTGTTTGTGTTTTTTGCTTCCAACGGATCACCTTTTCAGTATTTATTGATTAATTAACAATGTTTAGCGCTTGTATATTTTCATCCTTTTGTATTTTCATCCCATGCTTTTGTCTAAAGTTACTTGACTTATTATACTTGAATTGACATGATATTATACATGAATTGATTTATTTACTGTTTGAACAACATAGTTTCAATGGGATTGTACAAGTTTTGTATAATACATTATTAGCGATAGGAAATCAGATAATAGCTCTACATGACTGCAATTTAACTCGATACATCAATGGTGTACTACATAATTTATTGCCAGTTAGATACTGGAGAAGGGTGTATCAAATAGGATAACATTATAATCGGGAAATAGTGAACGTAGGACTTAAAGTAACAAGTCTGAAAAATAGTTTGCCAGAATGATAATATTTAAAGAATAATATATTTTCGGGGAAAACAAAACAACACAAAACTTATTTGTAGATGATATGATAATACTTATGCGGCAACAGTCAAGACGTTATGTCAAATTGATAAGTCAATAGGCATTGAGTATAGTGTTTTCCGGTAAAATATGGATAAGTTTCCTTTTACCTAAAATGGAATTATACACATGAGCAGTTGAATATTTTTGCGTAAGGCTGCGGTGCAATATTATGGGTTCTGAGTATAGCTGGGTATAACTGCAAAGTTGAATACGTTGCAGATATGAACATTTCAGTTACTGTCTCGTATGCCTTTACATTCTAAATCTCAGAAAACCAAAGGGTATGATTCGAATATAAATGATAACAACTATGTTGATGCAGACGAAAAACACACCATTAGACTAAAATGATGAAATAATGAGTTTAGATATCTTTATTCTTACATGATTATTGATAAGCACAAGAATAGATGGTTTTATTTTGGAATATAATAGTAAGATACATACAGGTATACAGGTAAAGCTACCTGTGAGATATTAAAAGGGAACTATGCATTTGAATTAGTTGCGTTAAGGAACTGTTTTTATAATGATGGGAAGTAGAATACATGTTATACTGTTCATGTGTACATAACATTAACTTAAGTTGATGTAATTAAAGGCAGAATATGTTTTACGATTGCAGATGAGGTATCGGCGTTTCTTAATTCGTTATTCGCTCATGCGAGTGTGGGTGTTTAATATGAGAGTGTGGGTGTTTATCTAAGTTTGAAAAGTCCAAAGTTGACCTTAGAAGAGAAAGTATTCTCCTGCATCGACGGGAAAGGAGAGACGAATAGACAGATGCGTCGTGGAAGTTCATAAATTGAACTGGTGACATCATCAATTGATGTTGCTACAATTGTGAAACAATATTAAACGTGCACGGGTACATAGTCGGAGTTTGTAACTATAATCAATATATAACCTGTAGTGCGTGGACTTGTATCCAATGTATTCATGTCTTTTATTTATAACGAAGATACTTTGTAATTCATCTATCGGTAATTGGACATAACATCAAGCGTTATCAAGATAAGAGGGTCTAATAAACATCATTGACTTATCTTGTATTTGGCATTATGGGGTATATTGACCTTGAAATGGTAAATAGATAGGCGTACGATAAGTTAAAGTGGAACTGCGTTTATTGGAATTATTTAAGCATTAAACATTTTCGAAAATCGAGGTATCCTGAGTACGACTCAACAATTCTCGGATAATCACCGGATCTAGATGGAGCCTAACTGTATTACGACGGAGCGATGTGGCTGCGGTGAACGATGGATAATCATTGATCTTAGAGAAAAGACCATTTAGTTTTGTTAATTTGTTAATATGTGGTGTTATATTTACTGATTTAGAAAGACATTTTGCAGAGATGGAAATATATATGAACGTTATGCAGAAATCACAGTGATGAACCTTAGCAGCGCAGATTATGTTTAATTGTAGTGAAAAAATCAGTTAGAAATCTTTTGATTGATCAAAATATTTCATCTTATTAGGGAAGGAAATGTAACACTAAAGCCTCGCCATTGTACTTAACCTAATAACAGTTTATAACTGTAACACAATTAGAGTTCAAGTACACCCCTGTTAATCCGTATCATACCTGATCATGCAATTGGAGTTTCCTAATACAGACAGTTAGTTGTTAGTTATTCATCTGAACACCTGTTACGGTTTACCTGCTCTAAACTTAGTTTCTCTTGAATTTTCTGGACAACTATGAATTCTGGGAGTGAAAAGGTAATGCCATATTAAGGGAGACCATTTGCCGAAAGGTATTGTGGGTAATATGCATACAATGATGTAATCACCATGGCGTTAGCCTGAAGCTACACAGGTCGATGTCCATATGTGGGGCATCATTAACTGCCAAAGGCAGTCGGGGAAATCTTCTAGTATAATATTGAGCGCACGGTATGTCTAGCAGAGTAGGAAATTCTGGAATGGAGAGTCAGTTTCAATAGTCAGACGGATCCCCGCAGTGTAAGACAGGGTGTGGGATAAGTTAAACTATACTATGAAAGCTAGTATAGTAGGGCGGTTGTTCAGCGTTACATAATAACTTGAGGATTTGGACGTTTCTACTATTATACTCTGTGAACCTATGACATTTCGTAATATGGCCTATTTAAGTAATATTTACCAATTAATTATGAAAATCACATCGCGCAGTCCTGACCTTGGGCTAAAGACTGTCGTCCTTGAAGTCTACTTTTTTCAGATCGATTTTTGTATCTATATTCAATGCTCAAACATCTAAATGCTGCTTAGGTAGGTCACTTTCTTTAATATTCGACCCTTACTGATTGTATTGTATAAATTACTCAATAAAACATTAGCTTGATTGTTAGTATGGTATTTTACGTCATGTAAGCACATGTTAGACCATACATGACAGTCGATTTGTTCGAGGTATATGCAGACCACTCCATTTTGTAAGGCAGAAGAGTACTATATACCTCCCGCCATCTGTACACTTTCGACACTTTCTCACTTGACAAGTCGAGTTTCCAGTAGGAGTCGAACCTGCAGCGGCGAAATGCTAGAACGTTTTAGACGCAGCGTCATTACTATCTCGGCCACGGAGGCGCTATAATAAGCATAAACTCATCACAACCTACCTTCACACGCAGTGTGTGGTTCCCATTCTCCGGCTGATGAACATGTCGTGTATATGTTCCCTCCTACTGGTACGTAACCATCGTGACACGTGATCTTCAACTTTGATCCAACTTTATGCATGTTTCCGGAAATAAATCCATGATCAATGGAAAGCGGTTGACATTCTGAATAATTAAAATACTTTTTAAAAGAGAGGATATCGTCTATTTGCTAGTTTATCAGTTGTTGATCACGGGAAAAATATTTAACTATTATATTTGTCCTTCAGCATGACCTAAATGGGCGGAGACAATAGCTAAATGACCGGAGTTAATACTTACATTTAAAATTTAACATATGGACGATACCGTTATGAAATGCGAATGTTATGTCCTGTGACTGCTTTTGAAGCCTTAAATAGATAATTCAATGTATCGATCATTTACTATTATATCTGTGGTGCATCAGAACAAGCCTATTGATACAAACAAGTCGAGAAGTTTTTCTTTTCTGTTAATGAGAAATAATATAATATATGTTTTCCGCACACATGTAAATGTGGTAAACTTTTCCTTTTCTAGATGTATATGGAGTTCTGTAAATAGATACGTCTTTCAAAACATTAATGAAATGCATAAATATTTTCCTATCTATATTTTAAGCACTGTTCAAATCAATCAGTCCAACAACTGTTTCGAACATCGCAATTAGTTGAATACATCGAACAGGAAATGAAACATATACATAATACAGTCGACCAAAAACACGCATAAAACAAAAAGCAATTACAAAGTAAAGTATGAGACACCACGCATATAAAATGGTCGACAAGAGGGGTACCACTTTGTAATGGTCTATTGAGAAAAGTACGCTGGGTGAACAAATATTCACTTTTACCATATTGTCATCCCAATAAAACGGGACAGTGTAAAGAAACCACTGTGTAAACTGTTTGTAACACCTTAAAAGTGTTTCTCTAAAGTTCTAATGAAACCTACTTCAATAACTCTTGATTTCCAAACAAATGTAATTAGCGCTCAGGCTGTATAATTATATTCTAAGCCAACTACCTAAACAAGCTGAGCCATCCATCCTTCTGATCAGCTGTCGGGTCATTGCATTTTGGTTACATTATCAATAAAGTAAATCGCGGGCTCTAAATAATATTGTAAATAAAAGAATACGTCTTCACACCTTGTTGCAGTTGTTTTACACATCAACATACTTTCATGAATACAGACGCACTTGTCCCCTAGTTGGTTTAATGGGCTGCTAATTGTTTGTTACTAGCATTATTAAAAAATAAAACGAGCTTGAAAACAATAATTGATTTACATTGAAATAAAACAAAACGAAGAAGAGATCTTCAGTTTAAAAAAAAAATTGACATAATTATAATCATATCATTTAAGTTAATATGCAAGTAAAACAAATATATCTCACTTATATGCATGTAAAACAAATATATCTCACTTATATGCATGTAAAACAAATATATCTCACTTATATGCATGTAAAACAAATATATCACACTTAATGCATGTAAAACAAATATATCTCACTTATATGCATGTAAAACAAATATATCTCACTTATATGCATGTAAAACAAATATATCTCACTTATATGCATGTAAAACAAATATATCTCACTTATATGCATGTAAAACAAATATATCTCACTTATATGCATGTAAAACAAATATATCTCACTTATATGCATGTAAAACAAATATATCGCACTTATATGCATGTAAAACAAATATATCTCACTTATATGCATGTAAAACAAATATATCTCACTTACACTTATATGCATGTAAAACAAATATATCTCACTTATATGCATGTAAAACAAATATATCTCACTTATATGGAAGTAAAACAATTCAATCTCAGTTAAACAAACGCTTCTTCCGTCCACCTTTCAAAAACAATGTACGTGTATAACAGTACAAAATTGAATCATAGAACTATTAGATTTTCTACATCGGTGTTTTCTGTAGGTCGATTCATAACCCATGTCAATAACAATGACCTACAGTAAACAATGATCGTTTCTCTAGCGTTTAGAACACTCTACTAGGCCCATTCTGAATAGTTTATCGATGTTAAAGTTCCCCGGCTATGTTTAATTTCATGAACATGTATTTAAATCTAAATCAATATACAACAATAGATATTTGAAAATTCACACAATATCTGTAAAAAGCGAGAATAATATTTTATTGGATGACGTAGAAAACTTTGAACAGGTAAATTAACCAAAGATAAATGTATTAATCGATTATCTAGCAATAGTTGTGCAGCTATACAATTCGGATTTATCTCATTTCCCCGTGTAGTCACGCAGTGGTAAAAGTAGTATCTACGTCATGCAAATAATGCTTATTTTTACATACGACTTAGTAGCGGTTTTAGAATTATGTTTCCCTCCGGGAATATCAAGAAATGTTCATAAGTTAAATTTGTTAATTGATGATACTACAAAAAGGGTGTTGAGTCATCTTTAATAGAGGGTTTGGCCAGGAATGTTCAGGAATGTATATTTCTGTTCGCACCATATAAGCATTTTGTGTTTGTACGTCGTTAAACCTAATTCAACGTGTCATACGTAATGATGACACGTACGGTTGATCAGTCTGGCCTTGAGTTCAGCTGAGTCAGTTGACACGACTAGATAAACAAGAGACTTGATAAATGAGAAGACTTGGTTTTATTGTACTGTGATGAGTTTGGAATAAACTATAAAATAAAAATAAATGTATACAAGATATATACTCCTTCCCATATGTTCGTTTATAAAGTACACAGTTGAGTCGATTGCATGAAAAGGCATTGAGCAAATTTTAAATTAGTTAATCAGGAATATATAGCGGAAGAGGCGTACACTTACTAGGATATAACTAGTAATGTAACGCTTAGACATCGTTAAAATACAAATTAAAAAGCATCCATTGTATTAATTAAACATGTGTTATTGCAATAGAGTATTGCGTAAACATTGGTAGGGTGTGTTTCATTGATTACACGATTGTATTACAATGATAGTAATAGTTTGAGGATCGCATTGAAAATACTTATGCTGTCAGATACCAATAAAATAATTATAATGTTTTGGAATGTTTGCACTTAATTTCAAAGTCAATATACACATTTGCATTCGAGTCAATTAGACGAAAACGGGACCTTATCACTTGGAGTGAGTGTACATCTACTTAAATAATTTGTAAAAGTCTTAAATAGTTTCAAATTAATTTTCTACATATTACTATTTGTTCATCACAATGCTAGTTATTTTTAATATAGGTCAATTAAAAATACTCCACAGTGATTTCTAATTGGATTAAGAGTTATTATCGTTTAATTATTAGAAATACAAATGCATGTGTTCAATTATATGAATATTTCCTCGTGCTAATTTCTAACGCAGTCAGAAGAATAGTTTCGTTTTTCTATTTACTGTTTAACTCAATCATTATTTCTCTTTTAAACATAGGCGCTGGCGTGGCCTATTAGACAACACGGTGAACTACCGGAGGACTCGGGTTCAAGTCTTAAATGTGCCACTAAATTGTGACGGTTTGTTCTTAAGCAATCACTTTCCCTTGCCTAGTCCGTGGGAACCGTGCCCTTCTCTTACTATCTTAACAGATGAGTATGGCTCACTAGAAAATTCTCTAATACACAGGAACGCAATGTGTTGTCCCGTTTAATAAATGATATATACAAACTTACAGTTTTTCCCAAGTTAATCAAGTGTCAAAATAAAATCTGACACGGACACGTCAATTACATGACATTGACCAGTGTCCTTGACAAATCCATTATATAAGTGGGTATGCAATAATGAACGGGAAACAACCATTCTACCAAATCAATAGTAACAACTCTGTAATATCGAATTTGAACTGAAATTCCGAAATAGTTAACTAAATTTATCGTGCTCACAAGGAAAATAATTCTTTAACGCACGTGCCTGTGACCGTGTTAATGTTTGGGGTTATACACGCTTGGCTTAGGTACTCGGGGTGGTCACTTCTGTGGGGCCTGAGAAAACAATCAATTCAGAATGTAGCTCAACTTTCTTTTAATGTATCACGTTGGGGTATAAGGGAGCAAGGGATCTTTAGGTAGCTACATGCCATTCAATGTGATTATTTCTCAGAGTGGTTGTCATGGTGAAGTGGACACTTTGACCAATGAAAATCTGTCCAGGCTATTTGCTGACCTGTAACCCTTGCATATATTTAAATACTGACCAGTATATTTCGCCGGAACTAAATTGACTATGATTGATTAGGTCCGTAGAAATTCTCAGAGATATGACAAAGACTGCTACCATGGGGTTCGGCAGCTTCCTGTATTCAGACAGGGAATGGTCAATTGATTAATGTGTGGTTACCTTGAAGTTCTTAAGGTATACATATTTTTCTATTAATATCTCTTTTTGGCTAACCACTTGATAGATAAGCCTGGTGAGAAACTCAGAGAACGGCCGTTCAAAGTTAAACTATTTGTAAGGAGCACTGAGTCTTAATATTAATTACCGCTGCGTATTCGCAAATAAAACCTTAAACATAGATAACTGCAAACTACAATTAACACAAATCAATTTCTAATGACTATATATATATATGTATATGTAAATGAAAATGCAATATTAAAGAATTGAAACAGGAAAAGAACATGCACACAATACACTATTAATTATAGCTGGGTAACAGCCGAATGTTCTCAATGCAGATCTTATAACCCTTAAAGTCAAAGTTCGTGAACATCGACATTGTTTTCAAAAGTCATTTCGGTCACAAGACTTGGGAGAAAATTATAATTTTACTTTGAAAAGGGAGGATTGTAAAATAATAAGACTGATTCATGCGAAATATATTGGTCAGCGGTAATTGGGGTTAACTGCAGTACAGGTATGACACATACACATGCACTTGTTTTATGTTATTAAGCAAGGACAGACCGTTAGGTAACTGTGAGTGCAAATACTTAAACCGGGTTAATTAGGAAACGGTGGTCGTACCTGGCATCTGTACTGCCTATGCCTGACACTTGTATTGGTCAAATTATGCATCACAATTATTTTTAGCTTGAGATGAAAAAAAGACTCATTAACTAAAATATATCGTGACACCGAGGTCCTAATGCCAGAGTTTGTATAACCCCGGTCCAGGAACCAGGTTAATTATCTTGTTTACTGCAAAATGCTGAGAGTTGTACTCTTAGGATAGTTTGGACAGCTTTGAACCGGTTTTAATAGTCATGTGCTGTATGCCTAAATGTCACGTGGCCGTCGATATCTGGGTCATTATGATGATATAAAAATGTGGCTGATGATATATAAATGTGGCGTGAGCCAGCATTCGTCAGTTCAGTAGAGATCAGCTTGAGGTTCAGAGCGAGATAGACTGAAGGTGGGTCTCCTTAAGTGGAGGCTTGGCCTGTCCGGGTCGGGCGGTAGACCCGGTCCGGCGGAGACTCGAACACACGCACGTTTAGATAGTAGACTACTTGCACATGGTTTAAGACGATTTATTCAAAGTAACATATTTTACTCTGGTTTCTTAGTTTGTATATTGTGAAAGTAAATTAATAGATAGTAGTTTAATAATATATATATTAAAGACTGTGTTAAGTATTTCACTTCACTATAGTACATTAGCTTGGACATCGACGGACAGTGGGACCTATCTTAAAGTAGCTATTTCATGAACAACAGCTACATTTTACAATATGTACACACCGTTTCTAGCACATACTGGCGACGAGGCATATACATACATATAACTTACATAACTCTGTAGACACAATATAAACGACTTTAACCAGCCAGGCCAATCCCAAAAACTGAAGCGTTTGAATTAAGAGTTACTAAATCATAATTCATTTTACTCATATTCAACTACGGATATTTTAAGTAGCCGTGAACAATCCTATTCCTTTAATCGGCACATAAACATTATTATATGCCCACTTTAAAACTACAGACGATATGTTTAAAGTGCAGTCCCCTTTGAAGACGTGTCTTTATTTGTAATTGTATGTTCACCAGTACATGGCAAAATATGGTATTTAATCGATCAAACTGAACGCAGGTCATCATTTATTTTATAGACATGGAGTTGTGCACATCGTATCTGTACATAGATAGCATTCTACTTCCAAAAAAAAGTTTGCAACTCTCGGGGTTTGAGCCATCGTCCTTCTAATTTATAGTTAGACATTCTGACCCCTAAATTAAGGGGACTTCTAGAGAACGTGGTGTATTTAGTACATTTTGATGATGCAAAATAACTTATTTGAAGGCACCTCACGATGTATCAGTACATAGCCCATCACGTCGAACAGAAAGTAAAATTCCTTGGTGAAATACACTATATTATTAAACTGAAATTAGGATTCCGTCTCAAAACAACGTTATATTGATGTTTTACTTAGCATTTGATACTTAGCAGTTGCTCGTGAGTGCGCTAGGTATTGTGTAATACCAACTTAATGTTAAAAATGCCACAACTTGCCAACACGTATTATTGGTCTAGTGGTTATCATGGTTATACGTACATGTACCTGTACGAAGGCTTAACACAAATGTGTTATCTTACGAATTCTGGTTTATGTACATTAATATATATATTTATAATTTATTTACCTTTAACCGTGCACTGTCCACTGTCTATGTCGCAGACCTGCCCTTCCACACATTTACTTTGGCAGACATCTGCAAGCTGTGAAATACACGATAGAGGTTGGCATAGTGTCTAGAAATGTATTATCTGATTAACAGAGGTAATTTAAGCAATATTAATGTGAGAAATATTGTTAAAAAAGCATGAAAGGAGAAATTTGGAAATCGCCGAACACGATAAATATAAAATATATTGCAGTGTCGGTTTGACTGAGACTGTTCATGAACGGTAAAATCAGAATATGCTTATTGTTAACCTTAACGGAGATGATAGAGACTTTGTGTTTTGTATTTGTGTATAATATTACCGTCAAATTTGCATTAAATCCCCCGATGTACCCAGCCGGAAATAGAAACAACTAAAAAGAAGCGTATGTTTCGATAAAAATGCACGCTAACATTTTAAATCTTGTGTTTACATAAACATAACCTGTGCTATAAATAAACCAATCGGGTCTGCACACTTCCTGTGTTGTGCTAAGCGTCGGCGTAGCGTGTAAGGGATACAGCGTAATTAGTACATAAATATTTATTTGGCATAGTTTGTTAGTTAGTTTCATTTTATTCAGTTTATTTGTTAGAGTAATTCTCTAAGCTGTAACGCTTCCAAGTGCTTCGTCAACTGTTTCAATTTATGTGTTAATAAGCATATTCTGCCTTTAACAACACTATATATCATACAATACTAAACAGGATTTGAATACAAGTTTTCGAGAAATCATTTCGTTATAGTAAATATTAATGCATAAGATGTCTGACATTTTAAATGTATAATAACTTTTATGTTTATATTACATTTCATGCAAAATAATATGCAATTCTCTTTTTTTTGCACTCACTAGACTGTGTCCAAGTCATGTTAATATATGCTCTTTAGTCTCTATGTCCATCATTAGTACCACATGTGAGCCTGGTCTCGCTATGACCGTATCCAGTTATAGAGGTACAGGCATAAGAACAGAGAGAACCAGTAACCTGACATAGGGGGTATCAGAGTATGGTCCAGAAATTTGCATCATACATAGATCTCCAATCGTCATTAGTCGATACACAAGTCGAAAATGAAAGGTAGCATTTACAAAACGCTTTCTACCAAAATCACGAGTTCAATAATGCAACAATTACATAAACAAAATATACAACACAACATTCATAAAAAGATAGACAACAGGGGTACCGCCGTAGAACGATCATGGTTCAGTGACAAAGGGTGACTGAGGCTTTTAACACTGTCCCGTCTTATTGGATTGACAGTAGGGTAAGTGTTTAGTTTGAACATATTTATTTTACATCGATTGCGAAACAAGTTCTTGCAACTTAGATTAATCACTCTCGATGGCTTCCTGGGTAAAACCAGTACTAAGCAATGAGGACTAATTATCTTGCTCAAGGATAAATAACGTGGCCGTGGCGAGGATCGAACCCAAGACCTCTCGATCTTGAGTTAGGCGCTCTACCACTAGACCACGCACTCCATTCTGGGTAAGTGTGGAGTTTGGTGCATCCTAGAACCTGGTTTAAAACCCCAGCGGCATTTTTTGCCACTGACCGTTTCAACTCGGTAGCTCTAATGTCAACCCTTTTGTGTTTGTGATGTCTTATTTGGCCTTTATTAATCTTTCAATTTGTTCTTTGTTTCTGTGTGTGTTTGTGGTTGAATGCTGCTTTTCCTGTTCGATTTTTATATCTATATTTACCCCATTGTCATCTCAGTTAAACAGTGTAATAGGGGATGTATCATGTAAACATTATGCAGCATCAATGGGAAATATAAGTAAAACTCAAAAATGATCATGTATATATGAATATATAAAAGCAATTTATAACAATTTTGTAAAGCGTTTCTTACAAACATGGATATAACAATTCTACCATTTATAAATGCAGTATTTGCTTTATCTGCCTTTTGTATCTACATGTCTAAAAACGTGAGGCGTTTTAAATTGATAAATTACATACATGATCAGAAACTTATTTGAATTAGGAATTATATTTCAGACTGCCTTATACGAGTAAATAGTCCACAGGAAGAAGTCTCAAACAAAATTGGTCAAAGATAATTGCATACATACTATGTTTGTGTATATATCGCGTCTTTGAATGTAGACACATGGACCTGTCCGTTCCGTGGATTTAGAGAATGTCCCATCAGAGAGTAGCTCACACACTTTCTGATTTTTCTTGTAATTTACCGCTTGGCATTGTTTTCTGATATCGCAATCCACAGCACAATCTATTAACGCTTTATTGTACAATGTCAAAAACATAGACTGCGTATCCGAACACGCATTATGATTTGCGACTTTTAAATATTTATTTTCAAATGCATCACATATCACAGCCTTACGCAGCACAACAATTGAAAACAGAAGTTCCAGAACACTGAACCTTTTAATCAACATGTTTCTGAAAAACTGACAAGTACAGAATATAAGAATATATAAAAGCAATGGTCACAATAACAATTTTGTAAAGCGTTTCTTACAAACATGGATATAACAATTCTACCATTTATAAATGCAGTATTTACTTTATCTGCCTTTTGTATCTACATGTCTAAAAACGTGAGGGTTGTAAATTGACAAATTACATACATGATCAGAAACTTATTTGAATTAGGAATTATATTACAGACTGCCATATACGAGCAAATAGTCCACAGAGAGAAGTCTCAAACAAATTTGGTCAAATATAATTGCATACATACTATGTTTGTTTATATATCATGTCTTTGAATGTAGACACATGGATCTGTCCGTTCCGTGAATTTAGAGAATGTCCCATCAAAGACAAACTCACACACTTTCTGATTTTCTAGTAATTAACCGCTTGGCATTGTTTTTTTTATATCGCAATCCACAGCACAATCTCTTAACGCTTTATCGTACAATGTCAAAATCATAGACTGCGTATCCGAACACGCATTATAATTTGTGACTTTTAAATATTTATTTTCAAATGCATCACATTTAACAGCCGTACGCAGCACAACAAAACGAAAACAGAAGTTCCAGAACACTGAACCTTTTAAGCAACATGTTTCGGAAAAACTGACAAGCACAGAAACGAATAGTATCATATCAATCAAACTATATGTACAAAACGCAATGACATCCGATTTATATCGCCTATTGTGAAATTATCAGACTTGGAAGACGCACTTTGATTCTTTGTATAAACATGCTATTGTAGTTTTGTTAAAGCCCCATTAGTCAATCAATAATACATTATAATAAACTACATTTGAAAAATCTCGTTAATATTCAAAGAATACAATGTTAATTGATATTTACAGAGTTACTGTTTGATTTAAGTTGATGCTATTGTCATATATATTGGAATTGAAATAATTTATTATGTTTTAGGGACAGACCTACGTGAATAGGTCTTAACGTTTGGATCAATTTCTAGATCTAACTGTTTAGACAGCTTAAATATTTAACTTGTATCGATACAATGTTACACAAAAGTAAAGTATGCAATGATATGTCCTTAACTGGATTCATTCATATACAATTTAAATAAAATAAGTTCAGTAGTATTTGAGAAGCTGTAGTAAAAGGCAAAATACTTTTACACAAGGTTGCAACAGCTCACTTGCTAAACGAAATTGTCTTATCGCTTTAAAGGACATTACACATGATTACACTTGTCCCTATTTATTTCTATACAAATACTGATTTTCTATACTAAAGGACCCAATTTAATGAATGTACCGACTTATTTATAACAAAATTCATTTTGCACAGTAATACGTGCTATCCTAGGTCACCGGGATAAATAAAAGCGTTTACGCCGGATTCTATTCAAAATATATTAGTCCGGCAGTAGAGGACAAAACCCAAAATTATCGTCCACACATTTGATGGTTTTAATATATTTCAGGTATACAGATTCTGAATCTGTCAAATTGGCATCATTGGGGAAATTGAAATATCCAAGATGGCCGCAAAGATGGCTGCGTGACATTAAAATGACAATATCTTGGCTTCTGCGTTAGCTAGGACGATCATTTTGGTGTCTATGCCTAGTTTTTTGGGAACAAGGAATCCATTTCTGACTCCATCTTACGTATACGCTAAACACAAATATCCAAGATGTCTGCCAAGATGCTGCCGTGACATTACAATGACGATATATTGGCTTCTTTATTAGCTAGGACAATCATTTTGGAGTCTATGACTAGGTTTTTGGGGTCGAAGAATCTATTTATGACTATACCTTACCTATTAGATAAAACGAAATATTCAAGATGGCTATCAAGATGTCTGCCCTGATATTACAATGGCAATATCTTGGCTTCTGCGTTAGCTAGGAAGATCATTTTGGTGTCTATGCCTAGTTTTTTGGGATCACGGAATACATTTCTGACTCCATCTTACGTATACGCTAAACACAAATATCCAAGATGTCTGCCAAGATGCTGCCGTGACATTACAATGACGATATCTTGGCTTCTTCATTAGCTAGGACAATCATTTTGGAGTCTATGACTAGGTTTTTGGGGTCGAAGAATCTATTTATGACTACACCTTACCTATTAGATAAAACGAAATATTCAAGATGGCTATCAAGATGTCTGCCCTGATATTACAATGACAATATCTTGGCTTCTGCATTAGCCTACGACATTCATTTTTGTGTCTATGGATAGTTTTTTGGGTCTAAGAATCCATTTCTGACTTTTTCCAGAGCTTATTACTATTATTACTTATAAGTTAAATACAAATATCCAAGACGGCAGCCAACAAAGATTAATTAACGTTATATTGAATTCTAGATCATCTTGGACACTGCTTTTGGTGAGTTTTACTAGGTTTTGAGGAAATCTTGGTGACTCAACTTTTTAATTAAGTTGCTGCCTTAAATAGAAAAAACTGCACCCAAATGCATGTATACGCCACTTATAGATATGGTGTTATCTGGTCCAAACACAATCATGACTGCTATGGCTGAGACGCAAAAACTAACCTAACAATACAGTGCGGACATAGCTGATCAACAGGTTTACCGTTTGATGATTAATATTATTTGTGTACATCCTACATTGTTCAACAATTTAATTCCAAGTCTTGAGGATATGCATATACTAACGAACTGTGTTGGTTGTGTAGGTGTATTAATGGTTAATAATGGATGAGAAGAGGTTCTAAATGCAGCTTTTGGAAGCAGAGCACGTATGTTCCCTGGAAAGAACTATCCACAGAACAGTCAGATAGTTACCGAGGAAGTCTTGCACCGCTTGCTAGAATGCATCGAAAGTCACAAGGAAGGATTTATTGGTGTTATTAAAGACTAGAACTGCATGTATTGAAATATATAAACTTGGTTAGACATAGTAAGCCTGGGCTAAGGAATGCTATATGGTCAGATATATTTATCGAAACAACATGCATGCAAGTGGGCTTGTTGGTATTACACTCAATCCATCTGCTCTGAAAACGTAGGACGAAAAGGACTATACACAACGCAAAGAGTGGTGAAGACGGGGTTACCGACTTGGAATGCTCAGTAGGCAATATAGCTTAAATCAATTTTAAGTGTACACAACCTCGCTATTATCCTGTATTAAGCTCTCAAATTGACAAGGCAGTGTAAATAAAAAAGAACAATCAAAAGGAAGTCTCTAACAATGAAGTTTAAAAACAAATTAGGACACGATACACGTATATGTTATTGCAAAACTATAGAAAACCTAATTAGAAACACCTCAGGATGTTTCCAGTAGTGTACTGACCAAACACGGCAGTTGCAGCCAAAGAGAAAAACCAAACTAGGATACGACCACAAAACCCGAGGAACGAAAGTTCATGCACCAGTCTCCCCTTTCAGGGTTTCAGAGGGGGCAATCATGGAGTCCCATGAGGTTGTCCGGTCATCTGTACATGGGATTTGATACGAGCTGCATTTCATCCTTATGGTGTGTCTTGAACTGGCATGTAAATTTGTTGTGGATTTTTCGAAATCAAGTTATTACAAGTTAACTTCTTCAGCAAGGTTTTCGTTATCATAAACTAGGAAGAACTTTTTCAACGTTTTATCGCCGCAACGAAAACCTGCTGGAGAAGTACAACACCAACTTAAAAACTTTTCTGCAACTAGGAATATCACAACTTTTATTCTTTGCAGTTGTGATATATAAACTTCCGAAATTAAAGAGGTGTGACGGATTTCCCGAAGACTGTACAACATTAATCAGGAAATTCGTCAGTACAGTATTGGATCTTTAATATTACTTCATGCTTGGTGATTGACCCTCTGCAGTCAGTCACTACGCTTCACCTTTCTATTGTGCAATATAAGAGAAGTTAGTACAAACTCGCTACAGGTTACAAACATGAGAATAAATGGTCCTATAGGCATCACAACACCCAAAATAAATGGCAAAATAGGTCCGCACTGTACCACAAACAAAGAGCAAATTATACACTTAATGTTCAATGAGTCTAAACTTTTATAGGCAGATTATTTAAATTGGCATGTTTATATGTGGTCTCACAGGATTAATATTACGGTAACAAGGGAGGGCGTGATTTTTCAATAATAATTATAATAGGTGTAAACAAAAGCTGACACCGATTCATATGTGTGGTTAAATTAATCAGAATTCCTTTAACCATTCTATATTTTCAGAATTTCTTGAGCTGGTTGAGAAACTATTAGTACACAAGATTGGTGGCCTATTCAATCAAAGTGGTGTTGTTTGTTCATAGTTGTATGCCTTCTTCGTTCTGAAACAAGAACTCTTTACCCACATCCTTTCCCTAATCTACCACTATACACATATAACGTGGCACGAAAGTATTTGTGTACAGTGTTACTTCTGAAACAAGAAATATTTACCCAAATCCTTGCCCGTATCCACGACTATACACATATAACATGGCACGAAAGTATATGTGTATAGTGTAACTTCTGAAACAAGAAATATTTACCCACATATAACGTGGTACGAAGGATGGGGGCAACACTTATGCTTTCGTTGCTACATATGCGTGCGTGTGTGCGTGCGTGCGTGCTTGCACGTGCATGTGTTTGTGTGTGCGCGCGCGCGTGCGATGGGGTAGGTGGGGCATTGAGTTGTTGGTGTGGTGGGTGGTAAGGGGTGGGGAGGGGGTGGGGGGTGGGGGGGGGAAAGTCGCTTTGTTCAATTGCTCAGTAATATTACGATGCGTAACAGTAATTATCGACGCAACGGGAGGTTGACCATATATCACGGACTTAGCTGTGTATTAAAAGTCACGTGTTATGGAACAGTAATAATCGATACAGCGGGACATTAACCCATATATGACGTAGTCACATTGTAATAGCGTATTACTTACCAAAACTATTATAAATGAATGAATGTCCTATTCAACATCGCAATGTGAGAAGAACGGCAATCTTGCTCTATTAGAAGCCACAATTATATTGAAGGAAATAGTGTGTCCATGTTGTTCTAGTGAACAAACACATTTACCCAAAATGGAATTAGATCGAACAAATATACACATATTAATTAAGCTGGGCGTAAAGGACGTGTTAAGCAGTCAATCTACACACGCACGCACCCCCCACGCACCCCCACGCACTCACACACATGCATACATACACGCTTGGTGGACAAGCATTATAATAAATTATATAGAAGAACAATATACATACTAATCATTATTAATACACGTAGTTTAACTTATTTTATCTAAATCTACCCAAATCCTTGCGCAAATCTACCACTATATATAATGCACATATAACGTGGCACGAAAGTATATGTGTATAGTGTAACTTCTGTAACAAGAAATATTTACCCAAAATCTGCCCAAATCCTTGACCAGATCCACCACTTACGTGGCACGAAAGTATATGTGTATAGTGTAAAGAAGGATAAAAATATCGGACGGAAAGCAGCATTCAAGGACGACAGTCAACCACAAAACACAAATACAAACACGCAAACAGACAAACGAAAAGGCAAAAGTAATAAAAAATGCAAACGACATCACAAACATAAAAGGGTTGACAATAGGGCTACCGCCTTGGAACGGTCAGTGGTAAAGTAGGCCACTGAGGGTTTAAACCGGTTCTAGGGTGCACCAAACCTCACACTTACCCTACTGTCATCCCATTAAAACAGGACAGTGTAAATAAAGAAATCCCCGCCATGATTTAATCTCTAACCAACAAGGCAGCATCAATAGGCAATATAAGTAAAACACAAATATGCTCGTGTAAATACAATACAAACAAACAATAGCCTAGAAAGCCACAATGAAGGTACTCAATGACTTGGCAGAAGCCAGAGCAACAAGAGAATAAACCATTAAAGGGCACGACAGGAAAGATTATAGACAAACATCAAACGCCACCGTCCCAATGGGCTTTCGGTAGGCTTCCTCATAGGGTCCACAGCCTGTCCGGTCATCGTACAATTAAAGAGGAAAGAATAGTGGCGAACTGTAAAAGCGTCCACCAACAAGCATGCAGTACGTTGCAAAATGATAGGGTCATAACCTCTTTTTATAAACTTTTTAACAAGTTTAACAAAGATAGTATGAAAGTGATCATGACCAAGAATCTTACGAAGTTTATAAATCACATCACCATAGAAGTCAGGTTGTGATAGTCCTTGTCGCAGAAGAGTCCTTAGATTACTTTTATAACTATTAACTTCGGAAACAAGAAATATTTACCCAATTCTACCCAAATCCTTGCCCAGATCATGGCGATTACGCTAGGACACAGACCCGACCAATCGTTGCACTACTCTTTATAGGATGAACATTGTATGTCCGTCTTTCTGCCTGCCTGTCTGTCTGTCTGTCTGTCTGTATGTTACATGTCTGCCTGCCATCCTGCCTGCTGCCTGCCTGTCTGACTGATTGGTGGCCGTATTCACAGTCATGGTATAGCATCAATGCCCATAACCACATTCATGGTATATCATTGGTGCCGATATCCACAGTCATGGTATATCATCAATGCCCATATCCACAGTCATGGCATTCCATCGGTGCCCATATCCAGCCATGGTATATGATCGGTGCCAATATCCACAGTCATGGTATATCATCAATGCCCATATCCACCGTCATGATATATAATCGGTGTACATATCCACAGTGATGGTATATTATCAATGCCCATATCCACCGTCATGTTATATCACCGGTGCCCATATCAACCGTCATTGTATATCATAAGTGTCCATTTCCACAGTCATGGTATATATCATTAATGCCCATATCCACAGTCATTGTATATCATCAATGCCCATATCCACAGTCATGGTATATCATCGGTGCCCTTATCCACAGTCATGGAATTTCATCGGTGCCCATATCCACCGTCATGGTATATCATCGGTGCCCATGTCCACAGTCATGGTATATCATCAATGCCCATATCCACAGTCATGGTATATCATCGGTGCCCATATCCACAGTCATGGTATATATTCACCATCATTATACATCATCAATGCACATATTCACCGTCATGGTACATCATCAATGCCCATATCCACCGTCATGGTATATCATCGTTGCCCATATCCACAGTCATGGTATATCATTAGTGGCCGTATCCACAGTCACGGTATATTATCGGTGCCCATATCCTTCCACAGTTATGATATACCATCAATGTTCATATCCACAGTCATGGTATATCATAGGTGCCCATATCCACAGTCATGGTATATCCTTGGCGGCCATATCCACAGGCATGGTATATCACCGGTGCCCATATCCACAGTCATGGTATATCATCGGTACCCATATCCACAGTCATGGTACATCATCGGTGCCCATATCCACAATCATGGTACATCATTGGTGCCCATATCCACCATCATGGTACATCATATGTGCCCATATCCGCAGTCATGGTATATCGTCGTTGTCCATATCCATAGTCATGGTCACCGTCATGGTATATCATCGGTGCCCATATCCACAGTCATGGTACATCATCGGTGCCCATATCCACAGTCATGGTACATCATCAGTGCCCATATCCACAGTCATGGTATATCATTGGTGCCCATATCCACAGTCATGATATATCATCAATGCACATATCCACAGTCGTGGTACATCATCAATGCCCTTATCCACATTGATGGTATATCATCGGTGCCCATATCCACAGTCATGGTATATTATCAGTGGCCATATCCACCTTCATGGTACATCATCAGTGCCCATATTAACAGTCATAGTACATCATCAATGCACATATCCACAGTCATGGTACATCATCGGTGCCCATATACACCATCGTGACACATCATCGGTGCCCAACTCCACAGTCATTGTATATCTTCGGTGGCGGTATCCACGGTCACGGTACATCATCGGTGCCCATATCCATCATCATGGTAAATAATCGATGCCCATATCCACGGTCATGGTATATCTTCGGTGGCCGTAGCCACCGTCATGGTACATATCCTTCATCATGGTATATCATCGGTTCGCATATCCACAGTCATGGTACATCATCGGTGGCCATATCCATCATCATGGTAAATCATCGATGCCCATATCCACCGTCATGGTAAATCATCGATGCCCATATCCATCATCATGGTTAATCGTCGATGCCTGTATCCACCGTCATGGTAAATCATCAATGTCCGTATCCACATCATGGTAAATCATCGGTGCCCATATCCACCATCATGGAACATCCTCTGTGTCCATATCCACATTCATGGTATATCATCGGTGCCAATATTCACAGTCATGGTATATCGTCGGTGTCCATATCCAGTCATGGTATATCATCAATGCCCATATCCACAATCATGGTATATCATCGGTGCCCATATTCAAAGTCATGGTATATCATTGGTGGCCGTATCCAGAGTCATGGTATATCATCAATGCCCATATCCACAGTGATGGTATATCATCGGTGCCCACATGCACAGTCATGGTATATCATCAATGCCCATATACACAGTCATGGTATATCATCGGTGCCCATATCCAAAGTCATGGTACGTCATCAGTGCACATATCCACTGCCATGGTATATCATCGGTGCCCATATCCACAGTCATGGTACATCATAAATGGCCATATACACAGTCATGGTACATCATCAGTTCCCATATCCACACACAGTCATGGTACATCATCAACGCTCATATCCACAGTTATGGTATATCATCAATGCCTATATCCACAGTCATGGTACATCATTAATGCCCATATCCACAGTCATGGTATATCATTGGTGCCCATATCCACAGTCATGATACATCATCAATGCACATACCCACAGTCGTGGTACATCATCTATGCCCTTATGCACATTGATGGTATATCATCGGTGCCCATATCCACAGTCATGGTACATCATCAGTGCCCATATTAACAGTCATAGTACATCATCAATGTCCATATCCACAGTCATGATATATCATAGGTGGCCGTGTCCACCGTCATGGTGCATCATCAATGCCCATATCCGCAGTCATGGTACATCATCGGTGCCCATATACACCATCGTGGCACATCATCGGTGCCCATATCCACAGTCATGGTATATCTTCGGTGGCCGTATCCACCGTCATGGTACATCATCGGTGCCCACATCCATCATCATGATAAATAATCGATGCCCATATCCACGGTCATGATATATCTTCGGTGGCCGTAGCCATCATCATGGTACATCATCGGTGCCCATATCCATCATCATGGTACATCATCGGTTCCCATATCCACAGTCATGATAAATCATCGGTGGCCATATCCATCATCATGGTAAATCATCGATGCCCATATCCACCGTCATTGTAAATCATCGATGCCCATATCCATCATCCTGGTAAATCGTCGATGCCCGTATCCATCATCATGGTAAATCATCGATGCCCATATCCATCATTATGGTACATCATCGATGCCCGTATACACCGTCATTGTTGAAAAAAACCAAATCCCGGTCTGGGCAACTATTTGTTATCACCTGTATTTTGAAGCCGTATATTTATCGATGTTACCTGTACGGTGGCTAAATAAAAATGTTATATTTTGCGCATTGATTTCTGCCTTATAATCCGACATTTGGTGTGTTTAAAAATATTAAAACTTGTCGAAATAGATACTGTGTAGCGTTAAGATTGTGTTAGGAAGCGTGAGACGGACGTTTCAATGAAACCGCGTCTGCTACTTTTCCCTTATATTTTTAGTTTTTGCTTCCAATGGATCCATTTTCTCAGTATTTATTGACGTGTTAGGTGCTTTGTCTTGGCTCTCATGCCTACTAGCATCGGCGTCAGCAATATTTTACTTAAAATACACAAATAGTGGACTTGGTGACATATATTCCTTGCTTGTGATGTACCAGAATTGAAATATTTATTTTAGAAGATCTACTATCTTTTTATTATATGACCTTAGCTGTTGGTGCGACTATAAAATCCAATTCAATCAATCAATCACTTCATTATTGTAATATGCATACTTTGTAGTACTTCACAAGTCATATGCAAATCTTGTGATACCTCAAAAGTAATATGTATACTTTATGGTACCTCACAGGTAATATGTATACTTAATGGTACCACACAAGTTATATCTTTACTCTATGGTACCTCACAAGTAGTATGTATATATACTGTATGGTACCTCGGAAGTAATATGTATACTCTATGGTACCTCACAAGTAGTATGTATATATACTGTATGATACCTCGGAAGTAATATGTATACTCTACGGGTTTGAGTCGTATAGGGAACTCGACTTGTCAAGTTTTTTATGGATGGCGTGAGGTATACAGTGCTGGTTCTACCCAGGAACAAATGAGGTAGCCCGCTTTTACCACAAACAAATAGACTGTCATCAGGTATAGAAACGTTAAAGTGAAAAGTGTCACGTTCTAAAATGTTATGTGATACATATACTGAAATGAAAAAGAAACGCTTACAAATATTTCAATATTTGTTTTTACCTGATCTTACCATTGATATGCAACCGTTATATGATGACCCGTTAATCATTTAACCAACATCTAACAGCTTACGTTAACGCGTTGACGTCCCAGAGGATATTGTTAAACCCCACTATCCGCAAAATTCATAATATAGTCAGATTTTGGTTAAAACGACTTTTTCATTTCAAGCATTTGAGATGCCCCGGATGTGTTCTCATGGAAGACCTTTTATTAGTCATTCATGATCATACACAGACGCTTGCTAGTATGAGCTCAGGCTAAACCATTTACATAATAAACGTTCTAATGACATTTACATCTTTTAACGGTAAATCTGGAAACTATTCTCTGAAATGTGATATTTTACTATAAACGTGACACATTTCGATAACCGTTACTTAGGTACATATTATCGTGTAAATTTTGTTATATTAACGTTCAGTGTCGCTGACGTCTAAATTAACGTTATCACCTACAGTGGGCAACGATTTTCCAAACATGTCGTATCGAATCAAAAATGATGATCACAAGAGTGTTGAATGTTATGGAATAAAATAATGTCACATAAGACTCATAACTGCATAATTATCTCAAACCTCAGAATGATTTTAAGACCTTAACGCATCCGTAGAGCATCATTGTAATGGATTATTTGTCCTTTTTTTCATTTTCCAGTTTCGCAAAATATGCAATTTTGTGTTAAACATGCAAACGTCACCATACATGTTTATGTTAGCACAATTGTCTTGCGGTTTTATAGAGCATGTCAACGTGAGGTAAGCATACTGTGATATTCTAATAAACTTTGGAATACGGTTGACGGAAGAAAATTTAATTAAATCAAACAAGGACTTTCAAAACGTTCGTGATTCTCGTTCTCTAATGTAATCACAAAACAACACGCATTCGAGTGTAATGCCGTACACTCTTACGTTACGTTTTTAACGTTGAGTGACGTTTTGGTGCTATTGACACACGTTTCCCCAAATTTATGTTTGAAATCCTTTACTTGACACGAGCAAGCAATAATCCTCTGGTTGCTCTGTAAAAATGCGTGATATTCTGGCAACGGACACAATCCGTATCATTGGCATCGGATCCTGGTTGATAGATTGTTTTCTATATACCTTCAGATTAAAGAGAAAACGACGATCGGGACTTCGGCTCCACCAACAAAAAAACATCTGCTGGTTGCATGGTGTTTTACGTCATCTTCCGCACATTTTAGGTTATATATGATGGTCGATGTTTTCGTGGGGGAGGCAGACCACCCATCTTTGTGATAGGTAGAGCCAATACTGTATACCTCATAATATCTGGGCGCGAGCTGGATTCGTACTCACGACCGTAGCGGTGAACTTGAAACAGCGACTCATCACTCTGGACCTCTGGTTCTAAAATCATTCATGTGACAGCATGATGGAAAATAAAGAAAGAACAGCCGAATATTGAATTATTATATCGGTTATGGATGCAGAATGTATAGGGTGTGATCGTGTTATAGTGATATAATCTGGTGGTGAGTTTGGCTAAATGGGTCTATGTCGTACAAGGTACAAGACTAAACAATCGTACTCCGGACCTACGTTCGTGTATATACGTTTGCACCTTGAGATAATTCTCTCTTCACGACCTGTCTTCCGTCGAAAATTCCCTAAAAAAAACTATGGGCCCGCAATAGACATAAACCAAACTTACTTACCCCGCAGCGCGCTGCATGGCGGTTTTTGTCGCCGTTTAATGACAGTTTTCATATTAAAAAAAGGTTTATTCAAAAGTCCTTATCTTATACAATGCAGAAAAGGGTCAGGGGCTTAACTATGACTACGCAGAGCATGCAGCCGTGTACACATTGTCTCAGTCTGCAAAAGTCAGAATATAAAACAGTTTAAAAGAATGCAAGCAAACAAACAGACACACAAACAAAAGCGACGGGCGAGAGGATATAAGGATTCAGACTTTATCATCAACATCAATTTAGATGTCTGCGTCAAATAAGATATAAAATAGTAGGAAATATTCCCAAAATGAACCACAGATTATCTGGGAATAAAACAAGTTCATGGAGTATGCCCCTGGACCACGTTAGCAACTGTCTAGCTAAGCCCCTGATATGTAACAATTGTTTGATCATAAATAATAGTTTTTGAAAAAAATACACCAATGAATAAAAAATCAAATATTACAAGTAATACAAATGCAGCAATGTGAACAACTAATGACGTAGACTATATACATGTATGTTGGCATAATGTAGGCATAAATGTGATCAACTGCTGACGTATAGGCACGCAACAAATAAGAAAACGTTTTTTAATTTATTTTCTAAAATAACTTTTAATGTACATTAGTTCACACATTAATATAATTACGAACAGTAATACATTGAACACGCTTAGCTTTCCGTTTATAATCTCCGAATACTTAGGGATAATGTCAAATACAAGTTTTAAAATAGGCATCTACCAATGGTAAACTTTTAATTCGCCAGCTTTCATTATTTTATACATATAATATAACTCTAGAGAAAGATGCATTGAGAATGTTGCCCGTTTTGTTTGTTCAAGCACTATCGGATTTCGAGGGTATATGTAGCACCCTCGTCCTATGATTTGAAAAGGTTATCACATAATATTAAACTAAATGTTGTGTAACTGTTTATCAAGGCATTATATAGAATATATATAGCCGGTCGCCCGAAAGAAAGGAAGGATACATAAAAATCCGGGAAGCTGCCCTACTCTTACTAACGAATATATTCCTTTGATTATCAAATTGTTCCAAAGATAGTCTCCGAAATACAGAACCGGTGTACATACCAATCCGACGGTCGAGGCTAAGGGAACATGTTGTTCTCAATAAGAAGAAATTGGCTTTCACCCGGGTCAAATCCAACGTGCTATCAACTAGATCACGCCAGCCCCCTTGAAGAGTACGAGTTCCTCGCCGATGTTTGGAGGGTGAAAAATCGTTAAATGTGAATAAATAAAATATTTGTGTGCTTGCTTTGTTTAAAGAACAAGTTGACCCCACCCAGAGGTAAATTCTGAATCCGAGCATGTAAAACACGCTCTTATTATATATTAAACATGCTTGATATTAGGTTTGAACAGCACCTCGCAGATTTACCTCACCCCGCTGATATCAACCCGAGAAATCTCGAACATATCTAGTCGTGTTGTTTTTTTAAAAGATATATGCTTTCAACTATCAGCTAGGATCCTGAATCAGACTCAGAAGCAAACATGATCCGGTGCCATGAGCAACCCGGATTCGTTACTTTGCAATGCACAAAAAAGTTAACGCTTCTGGCAATCAATAGATAGTATTACATATGTCCAATGGATGTCATGACTGTAAATACATAATTCCAGACATAGCATATGCCAATAGTAGTATCCGTTTATGAAATAAACACAATTTTCTCAGAACTAGACGTTCTTTCACGCGTCGGTTTTTTCACGCGTCGGTTTGTAAACAGTGCGCGTTCTTTCACATCTAAAACATTGTTTTTTATAACACGTTCTTCATGAATTCAGACATACAAATGCATCTAGTGTTCCGTGGGTGTGATCATTTTTAAAAAGTGTGTTACTGGAAAGAAATATTAAATACATTTTAACAGCGCGTCCAATATTTTACGTGTTTTTACCCGCAAGGGTCCATTACAGAAGCAACCAGGATCAAGGTAACGCTGTTTTGAGCACCACGGTCCGTTACGTCTATCCACCGTGATATATATGCTCATTTGTTTTTCTTTATTTAGGAATTGACATTTATCTTGTAAATTTACATTCATCTTGTAAACCTACAGATATATGACATACAGCTGCGAGGTTACATACATGCATATCGTAAATTGAAGATTTATAAAAAAACCACAACACATTATATTCTATATTTTAATGCTCAATACATTAATACGCACGTATGTTTAACCAAAAAAATTATACTACATTCTGAATAGTAATGCTGGATACATTGAAATGAATTGAATTGAATGTTGTTTAACGGCTCATCAACACAGTATAGATTATTTAGAGCCGCCCCAGAGAGAGGGGAAGGATATATATACTCTTATTATCGAATAGATTCCAATGGTTACATTGAAGATTGTCATAATGTCATGATTAATTTAACGGAACGACCTCAAGCGAGACGTATTGCCTTGTTGCAATTAGGAATGCGATAAAATACGCTCATGCAAGGTATAATAGGGTATAATAGTACTACTCCAACGCGTGACATCACTTCGCTATGTAGTAGCACGTTAAATGTGCCAATTTTCCATTTCGTAAAATTTGTTCCAACTGTTCTCATATTATTCTTTCGGAAAAAATCCCGATTCAAGGCTCGAAACAGGATCCTTTCATGACACCCCAAAGCTCTATACACTGCTATGGCCGAACTGGTTGTGTTTTATTGACCATTTTCTGACCGAGTCATAATACTTTATTGCACCTCGCACAAAATCCTAGACATTTCATTGGATTAGAGCGGTCACATGGTGACCCTCTATTATTCTATATTGCGTCAGTAGATTTTATAGAGGGTCACTAAACAATATGGACTACAATTCCGATTCAAAGTTTAAATCATATGCAAATAGTTCTTTAAGGCGTTAGCAACAAACATAATAAGTAAATTAATACTGTTTTTAAACTGTACCGGTCGTGACGTCAATGTCATGACGTCAAATTGCGCGAACATTTCGATGACGTTGACGTTCCATTAAAATGGGTTAAATATCGGTGTTTGCCTTAAAAAAGGTGCTATGTGGAGTCAGTCAGATATATAGGGGGCCTCGGCTATTGCCTCGCACCCTATAAATCTCACTGACCACACATATTTCTGTAGGGGTTCAGTAACAATCCCAATAACTAATAATGGCGTACCTACTGAAATTAACAGAAACTCAATTGAAAATTAAAACTCTCTTCAAGCAGTTATACTAATTCTAATTCGGTCTAATTCAATTAAAGAACGGTATAATTCACTTGAAGAGAGGTTCTATTGAATTTAACCTCTCTTAACCTATCTTCAATTGAATTATACCTCCCTTCACATTTGAATTGGACCGATGTTCAAATTCACATGAAGTGGACCGTTGTCTTATTCAAGAAATGCTCGTTTCAGTTTCAGAGAGGTCCGATTCTACTGAAGAGAGATTTTATTTTTAGCCGTATACATAATAAAATCATATAATATTGTGCTACCTACACATTTGGTGTGAAATTTGAATGCAAGGTCGATTTTAGATACCAGATCAAGAGCATGACTTAAAAGGACACAGTAATGAATGAAATTAGTAGGTATTAAAATGTAACCTTTTTTATGTTAAATTAACAAGCTTGAACTAGTTAGTTTGTTTTCAAATCTTTGACGTTGCTTCAGTCACCAGAGTATTTTAAACATGTTACATTGGCTTTGATGAATAGCTTCTGATATGTGTTGGTAACTTCCGTGTAACAAAAAGAGAAAGAAAACAGATCCGAAACATATCGGGAGTGAAATCATATTTTTAAATCGCGGCAGCTGCTGCACTGAACCTCGAAAAGGTTGAATTAATTGAGTTAGTTTGGCGTTTGTTTGGTTGGCGTTTGTTTGTTAAGTGACAAACAGAAAGGCCTTTTTTCTCAGGTAAGTTATAATATTTATATATTATCGAGGGTTTTAATGTGTATGTAAACATTAATTATAATAATATCCTGGTATAACTTAAATAGGAAACTCTTAAACGACGAAATTGTGGTTCTTATCTCAATAGCACGCCTGCATTGTATGTCGCACGCCTGTAATGTCGTGCATTTCTCCCCTCCGGCTAAATCTTCTTCACTTTTATATAATACACTGTTTGTGTGCGTCGGGGTGGCGGTGTGGGTGTGGATGGGGTTGTAACACTACAGCATTGCCACTGTACTTAACCCAATAGTTACAAATGTAACACAATTGTATTCAAGTACACCACTGTTAATCCCTCTTATAACTAATCATGCAATGGGAGATTCCTAGTACTTTCAGGTAGTTGTTGGCTAATCATCTGAACTTAACACCTGTTATTGTTTACCTGTTCTAAACTATGCATTCTGGGAATTAATTAATATTGCCATATTAGTGGAGACCATTCGCCGAAAGGTCTCGTGGGTAATTTATGCATACAATGAGGTAATCACCATGGCGTTAACCTGTAGCTACATATGTCGATGTCCATATGTGTGGCATGACTAACTGCCGAAAAGCAGCATGGGTAATCTTCAAGTATAATACTGATCGCACGGAAAGTCTACTAGAGAGTCTGGGGTCGGTGGTTGAGTATTGGAGAGTCACTCTATCTTGTAAGATGGATCCCCGCAGTCTAAGTCAGGGTGTGGGATAAGTTAAACTATACTATGTAAGCCAGTATAGTAGGGCAGTCATCGTTACATACTAATTTGAGGATTTGAACAAGTTTCTAAATACTATTTTACTCTGTGAACCTAAGATATTAAATAACAGGAACTATTTAAGTAATCAGCAAATTGACGTACTAAAAACCACTAAACTAAACGGATGTGTATATATATAACAGGATGTTCATAGCGTATTATGAATGTGTAATTATTCGGACTGTTTTATATGTACCAATAAATTATGGAAATCACAACGCGAAGTCCGGACCTTGTTATTAAATGTACCAAGCATAGCATACGACCCCGTAGAGCTACAGGGTGGGGAAGGGAGCGGATGATGGTGCGTGGGGTTGGGGTGGTTGTGGTGTTGGGATAGCAACTTTTTTTCGGAAATGGGAAAAGTGTGAAGTTTATAAAAAAAAACTGTCGACAACCAAAATCTAAAACAAAATAAAAATACTTATCACATGAAGTTTTTTAATAACTCTTTTGAAACCGCCCCTGTCGATAGTCACAAATCGAAGCCACGATGATGATAATACGAGGTCAAGATGATGGTAACTATTACTGTTTCTACCCAGGAATAAGTGGGAAATCTGGTCCCCACCCCACTAAAATCTGTAAAGTTCTTTCTTACCCCTTCTTATTTATGGTAGGGTATTGCTCTTCTCCCGCTGACGCCTATGTGTGTGTGTTACGTTTGTGGAATTGGAGTGGGGAGGAGGGGTGGTGAGGGTGAGTCAGTAGCAGGCCTGCCATTTCTTAAGCTTTGCATCGGAGATTAACGGCTTTTCTCCTGCATTACCGGCTTACCGGCTTTACAATTGAAATTTTCGGCAAAATGATTTATTTTTTATTGACCTGGCTCTATGTTTATGCATTATCCTCACTATTTTAAAGTCGCCAGGATACTGAGCGTTAATTGGTTGTTATCAATAAAGGTCCTGAGCTCTCCATGTGGTACCAATTAGCAATAGTAGCGCATGACCACAGTCCAAGTGACAATATCCATCATCACCAGAGCAGATTAGAAAACTGGCATTGTGCTAAATTCTTCAACAAATATGAAATAAAATTATACGTGATGTTACGGCGTCCAATAAAACAAATTCGGATTGGTAAAATGTGTCGCAATATTGTGGAAAACAAAAAAAAACATGCCAATAGGTTTGTGGTGATGTTATGGTGAACGTTCCAAATCAATTAATGTTTCTGGCGAATGTATAACTTTTTGGCGTGTTTGCGGCAAATTCGCCAAAGATTACCATAATGTTTGCGGCAGCATCACCGCTTGTGGCGAACATTAGCGAACAACTAAGAATTGTTATGGTGAACAAAATTGTTCGCTGCAAGTTTGCAGCAAACCTCATTTGGTAAGGAGGGTGCTTAAGGACCAGTCAATATTTATCTGGGCATTGGGAATGGTGCAAAATGGCATGGGACAGGTACTTTTTTTTGTCGCGACAAACCATGGGACGATACCTTTTTGTTCGTTTGCATGCCATGGGATATAACATTTTTATTTGCACCGGTCCCAACCCCCTGATAAATATTGCCTGGTCCCTAATTCTAAAGTATGCCAGCTAAAATGATTTTGACACCATGTTTTACTGGCATTACCACTACAAATGCGTTTACAACAGAAAGTACAGTTACTTGAATTTCAATCTATATTCAATGAAAAAGGAAGGTAATGTTTCATTTTGTTATAGACGGAGAATATGAAATAAATGGGTCAAACGTTTATGCTTTTTTATATGGTAATGTTTCATTTTGTTATAGACGGAGTATTTGCAATAAATGGGTCAAACTTTTATGCTTTTTTATATTATTTCATACCAATTTTAAGTAGTTTATATCTTTAAGCGGAACCATGCAGTTTTAATATTATTGACAAACATGACGTTGAAAAACTGTTGATCAAGCTATGTTTCAGATGGCTAGTCGAATACACATGCTAGATACACACATAACACTAGTTCAATGTTAAACCATGGGCGTATGATTTAGGGATCTAGAAACACACATAACACCAGTTCAATACAATGTTAAGCCATGAGCGTATGCTACAGGGATCTAGACACACACATAACACTAGTTCAATATTAAACCATGGGCGTATGATTCGGGGATCTAGACACACACATAACACTAGTTCAATTTTAAACCATAGGTGTATGATTCATGGACCTAAACACACATATAACACTAGTTTAGTGCTAAACCATGTGCGTATCTAGACACACACATAATACTAGTTCAATGTTAAACCATGGGCGTATGATTCAGGGATCTAGACACACTCATAACAATAGTGCAATGTTAAATCATGGACATATAATTCAGGGATCTAGAAACACACATAACACTAGTTCATTATTAAACCATGGGCGTATGATTCAGGGATCTAGACACACACATAACACTTGTTCAATGTTAAAACATAGGCGTATGATTCAGGATCAAGAAACACACATAACACAATTTCAATGTTAAACCAAGGGCGTATAATTCAGGGATCTAGACACACACGTAACACTAGTTCAATGTTAAACCATAGTCGTATGATTCAGGGATCTAGACACACACAAAACACTAGTTCAATAGTAAACCATATGCGTAGGATTCAGGGACTGGGGTGTATATGCAGCCGACCCACCTCAATATGTTGACCAGGGCGGAGGAGCAGAGTATATTTAGCTCCGCACCCACTTGGTGTAGAATGTTTCCTAACACATGCGAACTACACAATAACTATAATTTGGAAAGTATCTAAAAAGGCACTAAAGTATCTAAAAAGGCAACTAAGTATCTAAAAAGGCACTAAAGTATCTAAAATGACAAACAAAATAGAAACACCGCACTCTTCAAGAACAGTCTTCCAGTTATCTCTGAATAACAATGTTTTCCCAATTGTCTTCAGAATACCTTCACTTTTTTGGTGCTTAGTATTTAGGGCAGAGACAAGTATTGCTTGTACCATAGGCTTACATTATATTCATTAGGGCTACCTGATTGTTCTATATCTCGGAACATATATGGCATTCATTGGCTAAAACTTGCATTCCCATACCATGTAATGAGCGACTACGTTCCATAAGTAATTCTAGGAAAAATCCTCATTTCATTCGTGTCGGTCTCCAAAGTCCCCAACGAAGTCCCCAACGACACCCCCCCCCCCCCCCCCACCCAAAAGACAACACACCACCACCAAAGTTCTGTAGTTTTCTACCCGCCAGGTGTCAACTATTTCCTATTTCCATTATCAGTCGTAATTTTAAATAAAGTACTTACAATGATATTAAGTAGATGTCTAAAATAATTTATTTGAAACATATTATATACAATATAATGTATCTAGCAATATCCACAATAGTGCTCGCATCCTGCATTATTGGCCTTAGTTTGGTCGCCGCATATAATGTGTTCCGCCAATTTGCACGTGGACGCCGCCGTTGAATCTGTGCAATGTGCCTTTGTTGGAGAAGGTGCGTTCCCTGAAATAATAATGCTTATTATACATTTGTCAAATACGTAGATTTTATTGGCAGAAAAGCAGTCACGTGAAAAGCAGTAGTATGAATGATTCATGATTTTTTTGGAGGTCAAATGTGTTTTCCACTAATGACCCAGAATGAAGTTACGTCATGAAGGTTAAATAGTAAATAACAACAATTAATTGCAACCTGATGTCATTCAATATTTCGAAATCGGGTCAATAGTTCGTAGTTCTATTCAAACACATATCTACTTTTCATTAAGGCAATGAATTGTAACTATTCATTCATCGACGGGCACGACTCGTTGCCATTCAAACGGATATATATACCTTGACTAAATCTCTGTCAATGGTACCCTATTTCAGATCAACAGCAACAGTAGATATAAAAGTCGAACAGGAAATGTAGCACTCAAGGACCACATGCAACCAAAAACACGCACATAAACAAGCAATAATTACAAAACTATTACTATATCACGATGAAAGTTAAGTAAAACCCTAATAACATAGGCCAAAATGTCAGTGAGCACAAAACCTTCAGTATGGTATAAGAAACACTTGTTTAAGGTCACTTCCATGAGCTGTTTTAAAGGCAGGTTATGTTTCTTTAAACTTAAAAAGAAAATGTGGACACACTTTTAATCAATCCTTTATCTGGCGTAGATTGAGCTCAGGACATAAATTCATCAAATTTTCGAGCACACGAATCAGACTCAGACTCAATATCTCATTTGTTTTGCAAACCCTATCAACACAAAAGTATGGGTAATAATTGTGATTTTCAGACATTTAAAAGTACTCGTTTCTGTAAGCAAATATAGTAATTTGCTTGTAAAATTGGTTTTATTTGGAATTAATAGTAATTTGCTTGTAAAATTGTTTTTATTTGAAATTAAGAAAATTGAGATTTTGAGTCGAGTCCGATTCCTGTGCTCAAAAGTTAGATGAATATTAGGCCAGGTTACACGGAAACATTAGGAATGTAAGAAAATGTCAAAAACAATTTGAAAACTATAATGTTCATTTCGGTGAATTTGACCTTTTGATATTGAACTCTAGACACAGGGGCTATACCCTGGATTTTAAACCTTCTTTGTCATCTACACATCCTAGGTAAGCACTGAGATATTACACAATAGGTATAAAAGTCGAACAGGAAAAGTAGCTTTCGCAGAACACAACCAAAAAATACGCATTAACACAAACAAAAATTACAATGTTAATAAAAGATCAAGGCATTTGACATCCCAATCACAAACGGGTAGACAATAGGGCTACTGCATTGGAACGCATTGGAACGATCAGTAGTAAGGACACCCGTTAGGGATTTAGTTATGGGGTGCACCAATCCTCACACTTACCCTATTGCCATCCCAATGAAACCGGACAAGAAGAAGTATTGCCACGCAGTACAATGTTCCCATAGGAAAACAAAAGGTGTTGCTCGTATCCAATTTTCTATTTATAGTTACAGTGACCTAAACCTTGGACCAAATGACTCGAATATCAATAACAAGCTTCCTTTCTATGAGCAGCACTTTTTGGTAAAGTTTCGTTAAAACCTCTTCAGTTAAGCAAACATTATTGACTAGAAACCAATTTTCTATTTATAGTTTTGTGACTCGAATAGCAATCCAAAGCTTCCTTTCCATGAGCAACACCGTTTGGTAGAGTATATTTAAAAATCTTCTTGAGAAATAAAGGTTTTTGGTCGTATATCAATTTCTTATTTATAGTAACAATGACCTAAACTTTGAAAAACGAAAGCTATCGGTCGAAAACTAATTTTCTATTAACTGTATCAGTGACCTTGACCTTGCACCAAATGACATGAATAGCCTCGTTTTCATATTAGCCAGCTAGACACCAAATTTTAGGTAAATATCACATTCCTTAATCAAGTTAGTGAGCAGAAACCGTTTCCTATTGTTAGTAACATGAACATTGACCTCGATCCAAGTGACCCAAAATGCTATCCAAAGCATAATACACAGCAAGTTTCGGGCCAATATCTCATTCCTAAGTAAAATAATTAAGTCGAAAACGATTTTCTACCTTTAAGTAATATTGACATTGACCTTGAACCCAGCCACCCCAATTACAATCCCAAGCTGCTTCCGTTGTCATATAAGTAACATACACAGTAAGTTTCAGGCCTATATCTTATTCCTAAGGAAAGGTAATGCGCGGAAACTGATTTTCTAGTTTAATAACTGTGACCTTGACATTGAGTCCACTGACCCCAAATGCAAATGCACGCTTCCTGTTCATATAAGGTACACACAGAGTGTCGGGCCAATATTCAATTATAAGTTTAAAGCATTATAGCTTTTATTTTGCTCTTTCACTCCGCCTACATGTACCAATCACCAGTATGGTTTATGTCATGCCATAGTTTACTGTCCGTTGTCCGTCAGTCCGTCGTCCTTGCGTCCGTTAGCTTTTTTTTATGTCAACGCACTAGCACTTTCATTTTTCATCCGATATTTACCTTGACCAGAATATTTATATCGATGAAAGCTCGGACGAGTTCTAAACATCAAATGAATATAAGTATATAGCCTTTGATTTAATATATATATAGATGATTTAATATATATATATATATAAAGATGATTTAATATATATATAGATGATTTAATATATATATAGATGATTTATTATATATATATATGATTTAATATATATATATATAGATGATTTAATATATACATAGATGATTTAATATATATGTAGATGATTTAATATATATATAGATGATTTAAAATATGTATAGATGATTTAATCTATATATAGATGATTTAATATAGATATATATAGATGATTTAATATATATATATATAGATTGATTAATATATATATAGATAATTTTATATTTACTGAATTCACGGTATCCCCAAGATCCGGCACCTTTCATTGTCACTGTCTCAATATAGCTGTGTGTGGTTGAACGCTTAAATGTGGCCCACTCATATGAGCTATAGTTGTATGTATGTATGCGTCTATATGTTAACTGTGCCTTCAGATGAGTGTGTTATGATGTAGAGATACAGTTCATCAACGTGTGTTGCAGCTACCTTTTTTAAGGAGTGAATATATACGCTTGATTTCTGTGTATCTCGTCATAGCTAGGCGCCCTGCCGTAGTTCGTCCGAAGGTTGTCTGTCCTTGGTAGTTCACAAATGTTTCTCCCTATATATAATTCTGCCTTGTGAACACGAATCTCTTACGAAATCCCAATTTCGAAAGTTGCCGTAGTGAGTTCAGATTCTCTCCCTTTAGATGATTTAATATATATATAGATGATTAAATATATATATAGATGATTTAATATATATATAGATGAAGTTATTAAAAAAAAAAGATGCCAATTGTACATTATACTTTATTATTTAAAATATTTATCGAAAACCTTACGCTCCTTTAGAATGTATATAGATATATACTGCAAAAAAAAAGCAGATAAAATACATTTTAATTCCATAGCCGAGATACGAAGCCGTGTACTTCGACGTCAATAATAAGGGTATGACAATTAATATTGCACCATAAGTCATTTATTAACAAAGTCGGTTGTAAAAATAAAGCAAATACTTTTATAGGTTATCGAAAATCGTTCTGAATATGAAAAGAGAATAATCTTAAACGAAATTTGGAATGTTTTTGTTTGAGAATAAACATATTTTGTGAACATATTTTAACGGTTTTTTTTCAATTAATAACCGAATGGGCAAGTATTGCCAAAGTCAAACACATTACGTATGTATAACGAAATGGTTACTTTTTATTTATGGGATTTGATTCTGATATAATGAAATAAAACAACATGTTGAAAATCGCATCATTACCTAGCATGTTTTAACGCTTCTAACAATTATATCAATGTGAATATGTTTAATCTACTTCCTTGAAAAGTCGTGCTGAACACGCTGTGGTATATATAAACTCCTCAAAATAATTTAAGGACGACAAAATAGAACCGTAATAATTACTTAATCTTAAATATTATGGATTTCTTATGTATATGAAAAAATAATACATATGTGTCACATAACACATGTAACAATTATGCAAGAATAAAACTAAACGTGTGGCTTTCTAGGCTTTTGTTTTTTATATTATATATATACATGATCACTTATGTGTCTTACTTATATTGCCTATTAATGCTGCCTTGTTTGTTAGAGATTATAACCTGGCGGGGATATCTTTATTTACACTGTCCCGTTTATTGGGATGACAATATGGTAAGAGTGAGATCTGGTGCATCCTAGAACCTGGTTTAAACTCCCAGTGGCCCTTTTGCATTACATGGTCCCGCTTTAATTCCATTAAGCGATGCGAAAGCGTATGTTAGCAGAATTTCATAACGGATATTTCGACAATAAAACATTTTTAAAAACATGTTTTACTGAAAAAATGCGGTAAACTGTTTAAAATTATCTATTAAATGTTTTAATTTTACAATATGCAAACTTTTAAAGATGAAATTAAGGTTTTATATCATACCCCAACTAACCCCATTTTGGCTTTTTGGAGAAGGGATTGAACGGGATATGAAAGTTAATACTCGGACCACATAATGGTGCCACTGACCGTTCCACGGCGGTAGCCCAATTGTCAACCATTTTGTGTTTGTGGTGTCTTATTTTGTCTTTTATTCATCTTTAAAGTTTTTTTATGTTTCTGTGTGTGTTTGTGTTGACTGTCCACCTTGAATGCTACATTTCCTGCTCGATTTTTACATATAATTTTAAACACTTGCAAACAGTCAGTCAATTGTTCAATTACAGTAATTTTAAAAAATGACCAAAATCTAAACGAGGTCCTTAAATTATTTTGCGGTGTATGTTATATTAAGAAAACATATACATACCTGTTGACATACCAGTTGGCGCAGTAGGATAGTCGAAACTACAATTTGTGTTGCAAAGGTCTTTGTCACAGCAGTTAAAGCAATGCTGTGATACACCTAAGGTGTTATGTGGTCGATATGTAGTGTGTGTTGAAGTGCTAATTAATGCTGCCATTACAGTGTCACATGCCTGAACGTAAACGATATGGTAAATTAATGAAGTTAGAAAAGAAAGCACATTATAACATAGGGACCTGCGTATACACATTGACAGAGTGACCTGACTATACATATTATCACATGGTGAACGTGTTTACACATTACGATATTGTGTCCAAAATATGCACATTATGACATAGATGCATGAGTCTACACATTATGACGGTGTGACCCGAGTATGAACATTATGGCATAGTGACCTTAGTATACACATTGCGACAAAGTGTCCCAATTATACACATTCTGACATAGTGACCCTATTATACAAATAACGAAGCAGTGACATTAGTATACACACTATCAACATTGTGCCAAAGTGACATAAATATATCAATGGCACAGTGGCCGGAAGAGTTGCCCATAGTGACATTGTGTCCTGAATATACATATTATGACATAGTGACCCGAGTATACACATTATGACATAATGACATGAGTTTACACATTATGGCATAATGCCCTGAATATACACACTATCACATAGTGACCCGGGTAAACCATTATGACATAGTGACCTGAATTACTCATTATAACATAGTGACCCGATTATACACATTATGACATTATAAAAGGAGTTTATGCATTATGACATAATGCCCTGAATATACACATTATAACATAAAGACTCGAGTATACACATTATGACAGTATACACAGGTTCCTGAATATAAACACTATAAAATAGTGACATCAGAATACACATTGTACCATAGTGACCTGAGAATACTCATTTGTCATAATAAACAGAGTTTGCACATTATGACATAATGCCCTGAATATACACATTATAACATAGTGACCTGAGAATACACGTTGTACCATAGTGACCCCAGTATACACATTATGACATAATAAACGGAGTTTACACATTATGACATAATGCCCTGAATATACACATTATGACAGGGATCTGAGTATACACTTCTCAAAACTGCTAACTACACCGCTCACGTTTTGGGTTATATATATCGATGGGTTGAATGTTTTTCAATAAAATAAAAAGGAAATACCAATTCAATCATTTTTACATCATTTCATTTTATTTTTTTCATGGGCAATGCTAGAACTAAACCACAATAAGCAATTACAAACGACCCATGTAAACACTAAAGTCACACTTTTCCCATATCTACTACATGTAGATATGGGAAAAGTGTGACTTTAGTGTTTACATGGGTCGTTTGTAATTGCTTATTGTGGTTTAGTTCTAGCATTGCCCATGAAAAAAATAAAATGAAATGATGTAAAAATGATTGAATTGGTATTTCCTTTTTATTTTATTGAAAAACATTCAACCCATCGATATATATAACCCAAAACGTGAGCGGTGTAGTTAGCAGTTTTGAGAAGTGTACATATGAAAACATAATAAACGGAGTTTAAACGTTATGACACAATGTCCTGAATATACACATTATGACATAGTGACCCGATTATACACATTATGAAGCAGTGACATTAGTATACACACTATCATCTGTGGTATATACATTATGACATGGTGATCTGAGTATGCACAGTGTTACATAACGCCCTGAGTATACACACTATCGTATAGTGACCTGAGTATACACGTGTTGACATAAAGTCCTGAATATACACATTATTAAATAGTGACCCTATTATACACATTATGAAGCAGGGACATTAGTATACACACTATCATGTGTGGTATATACCTTATAACATGGTGATCTGAGTATGCACAGCGTGACATAACGCCCTGAATATACACACTATCATATAGTGACCTGAGTATACACGTTATGACATATTGACCCTATGATACACATTATGAAGCAGTGACATTAGTATACACACTATTATGTGTTGTATATACATTATGACATGGTGATCTCAGTATGCACAGTGTGACTTAACGCCCTGAATATACAAGCTATCATATAGTGCCCTGAGTATACACATTATGACATAAAGTCCTGAATATACACATTTTGAAATAGTGACACTATTATACACATTATGAAGCAGTGACATTAGTATACACACTACCATCTGTGGTATATACATTATGACATGGTGATCTGAGTATGCACAGTGTGACATAACGCCCTGAGTATACACACTATCGTATAGTGACCTGAGTATACACGTGTTGACATAAAGTCCTGAATATACACATTATGACATAGTGACCCTATTATACACATTATGAAGCAGGGACATTAGTATACACACTATCATGTGTGGTATATACCTTATGACATGGTGATCTGAGTATGCACAGCGTGACATAACGCCCTGAATATACATGCTATCATATAGTGACCTGAGTATACACGTTATGACATATTGACCCTATGATACACATTATGAAGCAGTGACATTAGTATACACACTATTATGTGTTGTATATACATTATGACATGGTGATCTGAGTATGCACAGCGTGACATAACGCCCTGAATATACACGCTATCATATAGTGACCTGAGTATACACGTTATGACATAACATCCTGAATATACACATTTTGAAATAGTAACACTATTATACACATTATGAAGCAGTGACATTAGTATACACACTACCATCTGTGGTATATACATTATGACATGGTGATCTGAGTATGCACAGTGTGACATAACGCCCTGCATGTACACACTATCATATAGTGACCCTGAGTATACATATTATGATATAGAGATCTCACTATGCACAATGTGACATAGTGATCTGAGTATGCACAGTGTGACATAACGCCCTGAATATACACGCTATCAAATAGTGACCCGAGTATACACGTTATGACATAAAGTCCTGAATATACACATTATGACACAGTGACCCTATTATACACATTCTGACATAGTGACCGTATTATACAAATAATGAAGCAGTGACATTAGTATACACACTATCATGTGTGGTATATACATTACGATATGGTGATCTGGGTATACACAGTGTTGCATAACGCCCTGAATATACTCACTGTCATATAGTGACCTGAGTATACACGGTATAAAGTCATGAATGTACACATTATGACATAGTGACCCTATTATACACATTATGAAGCAGGGACATTAGTATACACACAATCATGTTTGGTATATACATTGTGACATGGTAATCTGAGTATGCACAGTGTGACATAACGCCCTGAATATACACGCTATCATGTAGTGACCTAAGTATACACATTATGACATAGTGACCCTATTATACACATTATGAAGCAAGGACATTAGTATACACACTATCATGTGTGGTATATACTATATGACATGGTGATCTGAGTATGCACAGCGTGACATAACGCCCTGAATATACACACTATCATATAGTGACCTGAGTATACACGTTATGACATATTGACCCTATGATACACATTATTAAGCAGTGATATTAGTATACACACTATCATGTGTGGTATATACATTATGACATGGTAATCTGAGTATGCACAGTGTGACATAACGCCCAGAATATACACGCTATCATATAGTGACCTGAGAATACACGTGTTGACATAAAGTCCTGAATATACACATTATGACATAGTGACACTATTATACACATTATGAAGCAAGGACATTAGTATACACACTATCATGTGTGGTATATACCTTATGACATGGTGATCTGAGTATGCACAGCGTGACATAACGCCCTGAATATACACACTATCATATAGTGACCTGAGTATACACAGTGTGACATAGTGACCCTGAGTATACACGTTATAAAGTCCTGAATATACACACTGTCATATAGTGACCTGAGTATTCAGAGTATATTATACACACTATATATACACGTTATGATACAGTGACCCTATTATACACATTCTGACATAGTGACCGTATTATACAAATAATGAAGCAGTGACATTAGTATACACACTATCATGTGTGGTATATAAATTACGATATGGTGATCTGAGTATGCACAGTGTTGCATAACGCCCTGAATATACTCACTGTCATATAGTGACCTGAGTATACACGTTATGACATATTGACCCTATGATACACATTATGAAGCAGTGATCTGAGTATACACACTATCATGAGTGGTATATACATTATGACAGGGTAATCTGAGTATGCACAGTGTGACATAACGCCCAGAATATACACGCTATCATATAGTGACCTGAGAATACACGTGTTGACATAACGTCCTGAATATACACATTGTGACATAGTCACACTATTATACACATTATGAAGCAGGGACATTAGTATACACACTATCATGTATGGTATATACCTTATGACATGGTGATCTGAGTATGCACAGCGTGACATAACGCCCTGAATATACACACTATCATATAGTGACCTGAGTATACACGTTATGACATATTGACCCTATGATACACATTATGAAGCAGTGACATTAGTATACACACCATTATGTGTGGTATATACATTATGACATGGTGATCTGAGTATGCACAGCGTGACATAACGCCCTGAATATACACACTATCATATAGAGACCTGAGTATACACGTTATGACATATTGACCCTATGATACACATTATGAAGCAGTGATCTGAGTATACACACTATCATGAGTGGTATATACATTATGACAGGGTGATCTGAGTATGCACAGTGTGACATAACGCCCAGAATATACACGCTATCATATAGTGACCTGAGAATACACGTGTTGACATAAAGTCCTGAATAAACACATTGTGACATAGTCACACTATTATACACATTATGAAGCAGGGACATTAGTATACACACTATCATGTATGGTATATACCTTATGACATGGTGATCTGAGTATGCACAGCGTGACATAACGCCCTGAATATACACACTATCATATAGTGACCTGAGTATACACGTTATGACATATTGACCCTATGATACACATTATGAAGCAGTGACATTAGTATACACACCATTATGTGTGGTATATACATTATGACATGGTGATCTGAGTATGCACAGTGTGACATAACGCCCTGAATATACACACTATCATATAGTGACCTGAGTATACACGTTAGGACATAAAGTCCTGAACATACACATTATGACATAGTGACCCTATTATACACATTATGAAGCAGTGACATTGGTATACACATTATGACATGGTGATCTGAGTATGCACAGTGTGACATAACGCCCTGAATATACACACTGTCATATAGTGACCCTGAGTATACACAGTGTGACATAGTGATCTGAGTATGCACAGGGTGATATAACGCCCTTAATATAAACACTTTCATATATTGGCCCTGAGTATGCACACTATGACATAGTAACCTGAGTATACACATTATGACATAGTGATCTGAGTATGCACAGTGTGACAAAAAGCCCTGAAATACACGCTGTCATGTAATGACCCTGAGTATACACACTATGACATAGTGACCTGAGTATATACATTATGACATAGTGATCTGAATATGCACAGTGTGACATAACGCCCTGAATATATACACTGCCATATAGTGACACTGAGTATGCACAGTGTGACATGGTGATCTGAGTATGCACAATGTGACATAAAGCCCTGAATATACACACTATCATATTGTGACCCTGATTATACACAGTGTGACATAGTGTTCTGAGTATGCACAGTGTGACATGGTGATCTGAGTATTCACAGTGTGACATAACGCCCTGAATATATACACTGTCCTATAGTGACACTGAGTATACACAATGTGACATAGTGATCTGAGTATGCACAGTGTGACATAACGCCCTGAATATACACACTATCATATAGTGTCCTGAGTATACACAGTGTGACATAGTGACCCTATTATACACATTATGAAGCAGTGACATAAATATACACACTATTAAGTGTGGTATATACATTATGACATTGTGATCCGAGTATGCACAGTGTGAAATAACGCCCTGAATATACACACTATCATATAGTGACCTGCGTGTACACGTTATGACATAACATCCTGAATAAACACATGATAACATAGTGACCCTATTATACACATTATAAAGCAGTGACATTCGTATACAGACTATCATGTGTGGTATATACATTATGACATGGTGATCTGAGTATGCACAGTGTGAAATAACGCCCTGAATATACACACTATCATATAGTGTCCTGAGTGTACACGTTATGACATAAAGTCCTGAATGTACACATTATGACATAGTGACCCTATTATACACATTATAAAGCAGTGACATTCGTATACACACTATCATTTGTGTTATATACATTATGACATGGTGATCTGAGTATGCACTGTGTGACATAACGCTCTGAATATACACACTATCATATAGTGACCTGAGTATAAACATTATGACATAAAGTCCTGACTACACACATTATGAAGCAGTGACATTAGTATACACTCTATTATGTGAGGTATATACATTATGACATGGTGATCTGAGTATGCACAGGGTGACATAAGGCCCTTATATGGATAAATGGGCTATTCTATGGACAGATTTATTTCACGTAAAAAACAACAACAAACTTTCTGACATTAAGGGATTAAAAGCACACTTTCTGTCTGAGAATTAGTCTTTCTAATATTATGCTCACATCAATAGCGTTGTATTACTGTCAATACATGTACTATATATTTGACATTGCACATGCCTTAAATATGCATTTTGTATTTGGTTCAGAACATGCAATTGACCATGACCCATCCTTTTATAAATATTTTCTTGACTGACCAATAGCTCTTGAGAGAACCTGCTTAAAATACCATCATTTTAGTATTTAGTATTAAATTAAAATGCATCTGTAATTAGAAATCAGATCAGCTGTGTAAGATCAAAGATATTTTCCTATTGATTACCGATTATTCAATCTGTTTTTTAAAGATGTCAATCCGTTCGTTTGTTCATTTGTATATATTGTTATTAAACTTTGCATACGTGTATTCAATTGTACATACCAGTCTACTAAAACAGCCGGTAGCCCGGACGGTATCATGAACGGTAGAATGACCTATTTTCTCAATGCAAACCTGTAATGCAAAGACAACATTCTGTTGTTGTTATTGTTGTTGTTGTTGTTGGTGGTGGTGATCGTCGTCGTCATCGTCGTCGTCGAGTTGGGTTTAGTGATTGGGTTGATGGTGGTGGTGGTGTTCTTGTTAGCTCTACTGATCAAAGGAAGGTGGGATTGCGAGTTGTCCGTCCGTCGACCATCCGTCCGTCGCCCGTGTCTGTTAAATTTTGCATCGTAAACACGATAAGAACTTCATTATTAATTGGATCTTTACCAAACGTTACCAGGGTCTTTATAGTAATGATAGCTCGGAAACCAGAACGGATTATTAACACCAGATGTATATGATTCCTTCGTTTGCTGAAAAATTACAAATTCTGCCTTGTGAACACTCTATCTATTGCCTGCATTTAGTATTTGACCTTTACCGAATTGGTCAGATTGTTGATATTACTAAAAGCTCGTAAAATTTTGTAACCATTTATTATATCAGATTAATAACACTAGAGTTATGACACTTGATTTTTTGAAATTGCCGTATTTTGTTTGTGAACAGTAGCAAATTCATTTGTATTTGATCTTTATCAAAATTAGCCCGATTGTTAATGTCAATGAAAGTTTAAACAAGTTTCAAAACCAGCTAGATCGCATTGGTAAAACTATAGCTATGACCCTTGATGTATTGAAAAAATGCCATATTGTGGTGTTTTGTGAATGTTCTAGCACCTTTATTTTGTTTCTGATCTTTACCAAACTTGGCACAATAGTGTATATTGATGTATTTTGTTTCATTAGCGATCCAGAACCTTCATTTTTCATTTGATCTATACCAAACTTAGCAAGATTGTTGATATTAATGTTGATGTTAATGAAAGATCGGGAACGCTCGAAATCCAGGCAGATCCAAAAAGTAACACCAGGGTTGCGGCCCTTAGTTTGGACAAGTACAATAATTAACCAAATTGGAGCAGATCCCCACCCTCACGGACAGTGTAAGCCAGTAGAGCATCCACAGACACGTTTGGACCTCTTTCTTTTGTTATTTGTGGTATTTTAAAGTAGCTATCCCACATTATATGATTCGGTTATGACAAACACGATCCCTCATTGTGTGATTCGGTTACGACAGACACGATTCCACATTATGTGAACAAGATCCCTCATCGTGTGATTCGGTTACAACAAACACGATCCCACATTGTGATTCTGTTACGACAAACACGATCTCACATTGTGTGATCATTATTACCTTGTGCATCATACATGGTATGACCCGGTAATACATTGACAAACATTCTTACCTCACACATCCCACATTGTTTTTTCATTCCTATATCGTCCATCTCTCATTGTGTTATCACTCTTACACCGTCCATCTCACATTGTGTGATCACTCTTATCTCGTCCATATGTTCCGGGTACATAGTGAAAAACACTCTTACCTCATCCTAACCACATTTTGTGATCACCTTTACCTCGTCCATTCTACAGTGGTGTGGATTCCGGCTACGAGTAACGCTGTTATCTTGTCCATCTCACACTTCGTGATCAATCTTACCTCGTCCATCACACATTTAGCGTGATAAAATATCACGCATAACTTGTCAATCCCACAGTGGTATTTATTCCTGAGTTGTCCTGTTAAACATTGTTAGCAATACTCTTACCTCGTACATCCTGCACTGTATGATCCGGTTCCCCGGTGACAAACACGGTTACTTCTTCATTCCACATTGTATGATAACTCCCACCTTGTCCATTCCGCATTGTGTGACCTCTGTTACATTATCCATTCCGCATTGTGTGACTACTCTTACTTTATCCATTTCGCATTGTGTGATCACTTTTTCATCGTCCATCCCACATTGTTATCACTCTTACATTGTTCTCTCCGCATTGTGTGACCACTCTTTCATCGTCCATTCCACATTGTATGACCACTCTTATCTTATCCATCCCACATTGTGTGAGCACTCTTTCCTCGTCCATCCCGCATTGTGTGACTACTCTTACCTTGTCCATTCCGCATTATGTGACCATTCTTACCGCGTCCATCCCATATTGTGTGATCACTCTTATCTCGTCCATCCCGCATTGAATGACGACTCTTACCTTGTTTATTCCGCATTGTGTGACCACTCTTACCTCGTCAATCATGATGTGTGACTACCCTTACCTCGTTCATTTCGCATTGTGTGACCACACTTACCTCGTCCATCCCACATTGTGTGACCAACTCTTACCTCGTCCGTCCCACATTGTACGATATGGTCACATTCCTCGTTGGGCGATTGTAAATCACAGTTAAAACACATACGTCGGTTCTGGTCATAATCTACAAAAATACAGATTCCATGTAGTACAGATGAAATAGATACAGGCCCTGGATACAGATTCCGTGTATCAAATATAAGACGGATATAGGTATTACTGTCATAATCTTCTTTTTTCAGTTGTTACCCTCATGTATATAATGTTATATAAGTGTACATGTTTAATGATCTAGCTGTCAATTTGTTTCTATTAATAGCACATATATAAATAGCTGGATTGTATACAATTGATTTTTAAGCCAGACTGTTTTGATTGACAACCAGTGTTTATATAATATTCTAGTAATTTCTAAATTGTTGTTTACATCATGTGATATATAATTCGTCTCTGCTTTAAAGCAATACAATCGCCCAACGAGGAATGCTTTAAAGCAGAGACGAATTAAACGTCCAAAACAGCCTGAATGATACTCTGATAAAATTAAAGAGGCAAGACAATTACGTGATAAGTTCAATACAGCTAAAAAATGCCCAGACTATAAAAAATGGAGGAATAAATTAACTACTTTAGGTAAGAAAAAGTTTTTTCATATGCAATTAAAGATAAAAAACTCTAAATTTATTTTGTTGCATAAATCAATATCTGCACAGACCAATCAAACTTTAATAAATTACCACTAATTTTAAATAATAATAATGTTAAATTGAGGCAGAGAAAAGTATAGCTGACACACTGTTAATATTGCTAATACAATAAACAAAACTCCACTATATGCAAATAACTATACTGAATTAAAAAACAATTAAAACAGGCAATATTTAAAATAGATTACATCTCAATATTCGAAATAAGGCGAATAATTGATAAATTAGATATGAATAAAGCTAGCTACAGGTATAGTTGGTATTGGACCTCGTATTATAAAAGCAGCATCGGATTGCATCATTAATGCTATCACTTCAATCATTAATAAATGCATAGCTCAATGCATATATTTTCCTATTCAGCTAAAAAAAAGCATGCGTGTTACCTATACACAAAAATGGACAAACAAAATTATTACCAACAATTTCCAAAATCTTTGAGAAACATTTCTTTCAGTAATTTAACATTTTGCACCCGGCTCAATCTAGATTTCGTAAAAATCATTCTTGCAAAACAGCACTTATTCACCTTGTTGATTGTTGGTTGAAACACATTGATTCTGGAAACTTTGTTGGCAATGTTTTCCTTGACATGAGAAAGGCTTTTGATATGGTTGATCATGAGATACTATAATACAAACTGCATTTGTATCGTTTGCCGCCTTTAACCATACGTTGGTGTCAGTCATATCTGTCTAACAGGACACAAGTAGTCAGAGTTGGACAAGATCAATCTGAGGAGAGAATCATCGAATCAGGTGTCCCTCAGGGATCGATACTAGGACCACTTTTCTTCTTGATTTTTATAAATGATCTACCTTTAACTTTCAAAGAAGCTTCAGTTAACATGTATGCGGATGACTCCACTCTACATACAACATGTCAAATTGTGTCATCCATTGAGAGTAAGTCACAAACTTAAATAAAATAAATGAATGGTGCACTATAAATAACATGATTATAAATCCTACAAAAACAACTTGTATGCTGTTAGGTTCAAAATATAAAATAAACCATTCTCGAAAACTCACGCTTTTGATAGATAATTGCATAATACAATCAGTGTCTTATCAAAAATATCTCGGAATTACAATAGATCAACATCTAAAGTGGGGTGTTCAGATAAGCAAAGTCTGTAATCATATATCGAGTAAATTCACTCTTTTAAGACGAATATCTAAATATTTGACACTTGATATGAAAACGCTTTTCTATAATGCATAATTTTTTATTTAGTTTTAATATTTGATTATGGTTCTATCCTCTGGAGTAATTGTACTAAATCACATTTTACAAAGGTTCTTATTTTACAAAAATGCATTGCACGATGGATTTTGATAAAACCTTTACATATACCTTCTGCAAATCTTTTCTATGAGTTAAAGTGGATGTCATTTGAAACAAAATGTAAATTTCAAGTAGGTGTTTTAGTTTCATATAGATGTTTCATAACCTTACACCATTATACATACGTAAATTATTAACCTTTTCTGAAAATAAATGATATAATTTAAGATCATGCATTAAACATGACATTAAACATCCTAGACCTAAATCGGAATATTTGAAACAATAACTTATCTATGTTGCCATGCGGAAGTGGAACTCAATCTCAGAAAATATCCGGACTTCTGTTTCTATTTATGCTTTCAAATACAATTATAAACTATTTCTATTTCAAGATAAGATGTGTTCTGCTCAAATTCAGTTGTGTTAATAGTGAATACTTGTTTTGTATGCCAGCTTGTAACATAGTATTAATGTTATGTGCATGTATTCACTTGACATTGTTTATTAGTTGCTTTTGTTATAAGAAGGCCTCATGGAAGATAAGAGTTGTGCAATTGTTTGCATAATCTTATTGAGTTGTACCTTCAGGAAATAAAGAATTTATTATTATTATTATTATTATTATATCACTGTCGAGGTTATTTAAAAATAACTTGTTTATCTTTAAGTTATTGGAATATTCTAAATGTTCTATGACATTCTATGACAGTTTAATTACAGCCTTTTGGGGCTGTTGTTTGGTTTCAGTATTCAGTATTTAGATGTTAAGTATCTGGTTAAGTATCTGGTTTAGTATCTTAATGGAAAATTTACAACATATTGGATGCAGTGAATTAAATTATATTGTGAGAGGATAAACAATTGTTGTGCTCATCTATAATAAAAGTGAAAAACTTCAGCAATCAAAATGGTGTTTGATCTTGAAAAATGTATTCGCCTACCAAAGGGGAGTTGATCAACTGAAAATGATGACTTGCTCTTGCTTGCCCAAAGCTATAAATTAACATATTAAGTTAAACCTTCTATGAGAAAATCTGACCGTAAGAACATTATGACTAAATATGCGGTTGAGAAGAAATCTTTAATCAAAGTGCACTCTTTTAGTAATCACATAGTCTGAATTAAAATTGAAATAAATTGAATAACAAAATTGAATAACAAAACAGAAAAGAAATTGAAGGCACGTTCACCTTCACCGGCACTCTCATACTCATCTACTTTTGATGTTACAAAGCATATTAGATTAGTACCGCCTTTTCAAGACAAGAAATCCGCGGATTCACATGTCTCGTCTAATGGGGGCGGGACTTAAAAATAAAAAAGGCCAATGATACTTAAATAAAAGTTTGTAAACATTTTATAACTAAACGCAATGCAGTTTGCTGAGGTGACATTTAAGGGTGCTGTGGTTTTGGATTTTTGCCCTTCCGGAAATTTACATTTGTTATATTTCAAAAATTATAATAAAACTGGAAAAAATAATTATACAGTAACAAACTTATGCCCAATAGGGATATTTTAGTGCAAAAAAAAATAAAAAATTTAGAATTTTTTTTTGACCTTACATGTTGTGCCCAAAATTGACAATTTTTAACATAAGCCAAAATGGGGGGTAGGGGTACAAAAGATGGTATTTCTCAAAAACCATTTAAGATATTCACTTAATTTAAACTTTATTACAAAGACATGTGTTAGCATATACAGAGACAGGAATAAAAAGTATTTTCCTATTATTTGTTAAAGACCTATGCCGTTATATGTCAGAGCTCGTCGAAATCTAAAAAAGCACATTTTTTTCTCAGTTTTTATTGAATATCTTTCTTTTATGCACACCGACCCCCAATTTTTATTTTTTCATTCTGATACTCAGGTCTTGTATATATTGTAGACAAAATATCTCAAAATGTTATCTGTTCCTTTATCATGAAAAATGTATGGATCACAAATTTAAAAATGCAATTTATAGTAAACTGGGTGGGGTAATGACAAGGGATGTACTAATTTTTCAGATGGTGAAAAAAATACCCCAACCCTTAATTTTTCGTCCTAAAGTATGATCTATTACATTAAAAAAGACGGAAAATCGATACCTGTTCTGCAAACCACACTACACACATGTAAGTTGCCATACACATTTTGCAGCTGATTCAGAATTTAAAACCGCACTGTGAGAGTGTATTACTAAAGATTAATTTTGCGAAAAAGTTAAATCACCGACCCATCATTATTTTTCCAGAAACTAACTAGTAATATGTTAGTCTTCATAAAAAACAGGGAAATTAAAAATTCTTACTGTTCTGATATTCACCAGAGGGCACCCTTAAGTGCATTTATTTAAAAACAAAATGCCATTCTATCAAAAACATGAGGCCTAAGAGGGCATGTGGACATTCTACTGGCTAAAACGGCTCTTATATCAAGGGTTGTCGACATAAAATTCCATCAGTACTTCTTCTTAAACATTGCAAAAACAACAGGCCTGGGAAGGCATTAGATCGCTCACCTGGTAATCATGGGCAATAAGTCTGCTGTGTCAAGTCTGGCATGGGTATTTTTTGATTTGTCCAACTTTCTTCTATGAATGAAATTTCATAAAAATGGGTGGGTGGGTAGGAGGGAGTTGGGGTTTATACTAACGTTCTAAACATATATGGTGAAGATGAGACAAAAAATGAAGTAACTGCAGATTTAACAAAGGAAAATACAGTACAGTATTTTTCAACAAATCAAGGGCCATAACTAACAAGATCTAGCTGGTTTTCGTACTTGTCCAAAATTTCGGTGATATACCATGCTTTGCACAACTTGACGTCATACATGACATGAGGCTTCCTGCCAAATTTCGTAGAAATCCAACAAGCCATTTAGGAGGAGTAGAGCCAACAATAAATTTAAAGTAAAAATGTCAAAGGGCCATAACGCCGTAAAAAATCAGCCAACTGGAACAAAAGCATAATATGCACAACTAGACATCGTATCAATGCTTCCTGCTAAGTTTGGTCAAAATCCAACTAGGCGTTTAGGAGGAGTGGCGCCGACAAGAAATTTAAAGTAAAAATGTAAAGGGGTCGTAACTCCATCAAAAAACAACAAACCGGAAAAAAACGAATGGGCAGCTAGAAGTCATAGCAATGGTTCCAGCTAAGCTTCGTCAAATCCAACACGGCGTTAACAAATAAATAAATAAAAACAAAATTTATAAAAAAAATATTCAAAAAAGTATATATATTTAAAAAAGCAAAAGGTAATTCAAAAAATAAATAAATAAAAACAATAAAAAAAAAAGAATCCGGATCCAGAACCAGGGCCTGAGGAAAATAGGACGTTTGAAATCACCCTAACGTTAGGGCGATTTTGGCGAGCCTTTTAGAGATCCAACGAGACCTTCAAAAAAACATGTTTTCCATTTAATTTTAAAAATAATGTCTTAATTTTTAACTTATGAGAAGCAGCAATTGACGTTACAAAGTTTGACTGATGCATCTACAATTGACGACGTACGTTCATTTACAACATCACATCTATTCACACAAACGTCGACTTTATATGCGTGAAAAAAACGCGCGAATAAATTGTGCTAATCGCTAGTGGGCGCTTTAGTTGGCCTAATCGGAACAGTCCGATATCTGCAAGTAAAACATATGCATGATATGGTCTAGCTGGCCAAGACTAGGCACTATATAGAATTTTTAACGATATCAAAAGCCATAACTCCGCTGTTACTAGTCCGATCTGGCTGGTTTTCGAACTTGTCCGAGCTTTCATTGACATTAACAATCAGGTAAAGTTTAGTAAAGATCGGATGAAGGCCCTATCGTATTAACGAGAAAAAATAGAGCACTTTTAACTAAATCAGGGGCATTAACTCCGCTGTTACTGATCCGATATGGCTGGTATTCAATTTGGTCTGAGCTTTCATTAATATTAACAATCTGGTAAAGTTCGTTAAAGTTCTGATGAAAACGGAAGGTCCTATCGTCTTAAAGAGGCAAAATATAGTATTTTTAACTAAATCAAGGGCCATAACTCCGCTGTTACTAGTCCGATATAGCTGGTGTTCGATCTGGTCCGAGCCTTCATTGATATTAACAATCTGATAAAGTTTGGTAAAGATCGGAATGAAAGTGAAGCCCCTATCGTCTTAAAGTTGCAAAATATAGCATTTTTAAATAAATCAAGGGCCATAACTCTGCTGTTACTTAGGTCCGATCTTGCTGCTTTTCTCCGAGCTTTCATTGATGTTAACAATCTGTTAAAGTTTGGTAAAGTTCGGATGAAAAATGAAGGCCCTATTGTCTTAACGAGGCAAAAGTTAACGGACAGACGACGGACAGATAACTCGCCATTCCATAGGCTCTCCTGGCCAATAGAGCTAAAATTGACCAGCTCAAAAAAAGATGTCAAGGTCATAGATGAAATCCATGCATCCAAAAAGATGCACTACCCAAGACACAACTATGTCAAAATAGAACGTTTTGTCTTCCAAAGATTAAGCTATAAATTAGGTTTAAAATATCTAGTGCATTATTATAGTTCATAAGAAAGTGATGTAAATGTAACAATTAAAGTTATCTGCCCTTTGCTTGGATCGTGAAGGTCACATCTACATTTGCTTTTTGACATGTTGTGAAATACTATCCAAGAAACAACTATAAGCACAGTTTGAAAGGTCTAATGCATAAAATTGTGAGAAAGTGACCTAAACGCAAATGTTGAAGGTACAAATCATTAAGTTATCTGCCCTTGCTTGGACGGTCAAGGTCACATCCACATTTGCTTCATCACGTTGCACTGTACCACTCAAGATACAAGTATAAGCAACTTTTGAAAGGTCTTAGTGCATACAAGTTGTGAAAAAGTGACCTAAATGCTAAAGTTGAAGGTAAAAATTATAAGGTTATTTGCCCTTTGCTTGGAGGGTCAAGGTCACATCCACATCTGCTTTGTCACGTTGCGATGTACCACCCTAAATACGACTATAAACAAAGTTTGAAAGGTGTAGTGCATACAGCTTACGCGAAATTGACCTCAACGCAAAAGTTGAAGGTAAAATTATTAAGTTATCTGCCCTTTTCTTGAAGTGTCAAGGTCACTTCCACATTTGCTTTGTCACGTTGTGATGTACCACTCAAGATACAACTATAAGCAAAAGTTTTAAAGGTCTAGTGCATACAGTTTGTAAAAAGTGACCTAAACGCAAACGTTGAACCTAAATATTGATATTAAGCTCATTTGACAATCAGATGGACTACAGTGAAGATAATATTCACTTCGCAGATCATTCTCCTTCTATAAGTTTGAATGACAAAGATCAGCACAAACTATCAATATCACAACTTATAAGTGAACAACACAGAGATCCTGAGATTTCTAGATTTAATTCTATTTGATAGGGCCATTAGTGAAGAAGAAACTTCACAAGTCCCAGTTTGTTATTTTACTAAACATGGGATCCTGATGAGAAAACGGCGACCACGTAATATCCCCATGATGATGAATGGACTGTCAATAACCAAATTGTGGTTCATATTTCATATCGTCGGGAAATTCTCAGATTAGAACATGAAACTCCTTTTTCTGGTTATTTAGGTGTCAATAAGACATCATAATATTTTGTATCATGTGTATTGGCCAAATCTCAAAAAGGCTGTTTCACAATACCATATGTCTTGTCGTACATGTCAAATGGTAGGAAAAACCAATCAGGAGATTCCCAAAGCCCATGTTCAGCCTATTCCTGCATTTAATGAACTTTTCAGTAAAATAATAGTGGACTATGATGATCCCTTGCCAAGTCTGGTAATCAATATATGCGTCAACAAGATTTCCTGAAGCTATTTCACTTAGGATTATTAAGACAAAGACTATTGTGAAGGCTCTGGCCACGTTTTTAACAATAGTTGGCCTTCCAAAATATGTCAAGTCACATTTTATGTCTGGTATATTTCAACAGGTCATGCATGAGTTAGGCATTCAACAGTTTAAGTCTTCTGCCAATCATCCTGAGAGCCAAGGTTCTTTGGAAAGATTTCACCAGACAAATGTTGATTAGGTCTTATTGATTTGACACTCATAAGGACTGGGGCTTTGATGAGGGCATACACTTTTACTTTTCGCCATTTGGGATTCAGTCTAAGAATCACTCATCTTCAGACCTTTTAGCCCTTTTGAGCTAGTTTTTTGTCATACTGTTCGAGGACCACTCAAGTTATTAAAAGAGAAATTTCTTTCTGAAGAAGATACTTCTTTGAATCTTCTACAGTATGCATCTGATTTTCAACACAAACTTCAAAAGCTTGTGAGGTAGCTCAGTCTAATCTCAAATCATTTTAATCAAAAATAAAAAAAAGATATGATTTGACTGCACAGGATAGAACTTTCAAGCCTGATGATCATTATGATAAATTTCTTGCTTAATTACCTATTCTTGGAAAGCATTAAAAGCTGATTTAAATTATTTGAGATAGCTCAGTCTAATCTCAAATCATTTTAATCAAAAATAAAAGCAAGATATGATTTGACTGCACAGGATAGAACTGATGAACATTATGATAAATTGCTTTATTACCTATTCCTGGAAAGCCTTAAAAGCTGATTTAAATTATTTGAGATTAACCACTAAAATTGACACTGACAGTGAGATATAATACAAGCTAATATATGTCAAAATTGTTCATGTAAATACTGAAAACCTATTTGATGAAAAAAAGCGCCCCAAACAATAAGCAAATTCATTTAATTTGTTTTACCCATATCATTGCAGAGCGTTGCTTGACACAAACCGCTGGTCGGCGAGCAACATTCTGAGCATATGGTAAGGTCTCCATTAGCCTTTCTATGAGCATTCCTCCGTCCAATCAGCCCGCCTACACATTTCTGTAAAATTTAGAAGCATTGACATTAGCCCAAATATCCAGCAATCTATATTTTTGTTACAATAACTCCATATTTCGCCGCCCAGTTAGACCGCCTCTACATTTCTGTTACAATAGCTCAATATTTCGCCGCCCAATTAGACCGCCTCAACAATTATGTTACAAAAGCTCAATATGTCGCCGCTCAATTAGCCCGTCTAAACATTTTTTTACGATAGCTCAATAACTCGCCGCCATATAAGCCCGTCTCCACAGTTCTGTTACAACTAAAAGCAATGTTACATAATGTGCGTAAAGTTATGAAAGATGGTTGCGGTAATTTTGACTTTTCGCCCCGCTAATAACCGTTTCTACAACGCGAAAACTCGAAGTTGAAAAGTCAAAACGTCGAAAACTCGAGGGAGAAAAATCAAAATGTCGAAGTGGAAAAGTCGAATGTCGAAAACACGAAGGCAAAAAGTCAAGAAAAGCCTGGTTTTGAACTCAATAATATCAGATCTCACTACACAGTTAGCTCCATTGAGACCCATGGTAGGATAATTCTTACGCCTTAAAAAGAGTAGTGTGTTCTTCGGTATTAAATATTTTTAATAATTGCTGACAGATACGATCTAATTACGAAGATATTGGAGATTTATGCAAATCGTTTGTTCATAGTACGTACGACCTGCCCCCAGTTGGATAATCAATTACGCGCTTAGTGGTTTATACCACAACACGAATACTATTGGCTCGGTTTCCGCAGGGGCGGTCCCATCAATGCCATGCGCGCTTCTCTGAATTGTATGAGTAACATATTAAATTCAAACAGGTTCTGTTCTTTACAACCGCCATTCTGACTTGCACATTCTAAATTCTAAAGGATATTCCAGAAATACGGAATAGTCGTTATCAGGCAAGTGCACACTATATTATTATATAGCTACACATATATTAGCATATTGTAAAATGCCACTGAACGCCATGATATTGGGACATTCAATTCCCAGGCGTCTCGAACTTTACATTAAGGATAGCATAGACACACGATTGTGACAGGATTTCAAATTACAACAATGAAGGTGGCATGACTTTGTCCTCAGGCAAAATATCGGCAAAGCGCGATAGTATAGGCCCGATTATGCCTTTGCTCCATCATAGATACAAATTGTATACATTATATAGGGTCGATCCTAGCGTGTCAATCAGCTATTGCCAAGGTACGAGAGACACGGAGACTTTTGAGAAGGGAACCTGGTTACAAATACGCTAGTTTTGGTCGCATGACAACAAATTCCTTACGGCCCTACAGAAATATACCATCATACTGCATAGCATATATGGTCAATAATAAAGTGTTCATTCGAAAATACAGAAGACATGCGTTCAATGTATTCCTCTCGAAGAAAAGAAACGTAATTAAATATGTTTAAGCTCCCCTTTTTACAATTAACAAATACCAGGTACAGAACCGCACAAAATTATTTCCAAATCAAAAGGTCTTGCTTGACACCGTTCGTTAGACGGACGCGATAATATGGCTTTTTTGACGTTAAGCGTGATATTTATTAATGAACGCAGAAATGTCCTTCCTGACAATATTACGTTAGCGCAAAGAATTAATTTTCCAATTATTAATTGAAGATCCCTGAGTGTGATCTTATCTGTCGACAGATGCCGATCAATTAAGCGTTCGCCGCGAAATAATTTGTCCAGAGGGAGCCTTACTTCCATTAGCACCATAGAGGCGTTAAATGCTCCTAGTGCCTTTCTACATAGCGGCGTCGATTGCCCTCTCATGCATAGAGGAGTTTAGTGCCTTATTACAGAGCATTATTTTAGTGCTCTCGCATACATAGAGGAGTCAAGTGCCTTATTACAGTGCGGCATTGAGTGCTCCAGCTCACACATAGAGGCATCAAGTCATACATAGAGGAGTTGAATGCGTCAAGTACCTTACTACATAGCGACGTCGAGTGCCTTCTCATACATAGAGGCTGTAAGTGCCTTATTAGCCGTATTTTAATCTCCTACTATAAATAGAGGCGTTAAGTGCCTTGTTACATAGCATTGTTTTAGTGCCCTCCAATACATAGAGGAGTTAAGTGCATTATTACAGTGCTGCGTCACACATAGAGGCGTCAATCCATACATAGATGCCTTAAATGCGTCTAGTGCCTTACTACAGTCCGGCGTTGAGTGCCCTCTCATAAATAGAGGAGTTAAATGCCTTATCAGAGAGCATTATGTTAGTGCACTCGCATACATAGAGGCGTCAAGTGCCTTATTAGTGGTATTTTAATCCCCTCTCATAAATGGAGGCTTCAAGTGCCTTATTACATATCATTGTTTTAGTGCCCTCTAATACACAGAGGAGTTAAGTGCCTTATTACAGTGCGGCATTGAGTGCCCCATATCACAAATAGAGGCGCCAAGTTGTACATATACATAGAGGTGTTAAGTGCCTTATTACAGATCGGTAGTTTAATTCCCTGTCATACATAGAGGGGTCAAGTGCCCTATTTAATTTAACAGTGTTGCGTTAGTCCCATCTCATACATAGAGTCGTTAAGTGCCTTATTACAAATCGGTATTTTAATCCCCTCTCATACAAAGAGGGGTCAAGTGCCTTATTACAGAGCGGTATTTTAGTGCCCTCTCATACATAGAGTCGTTAAGTGCCTTATTACAGAACGGTATTTTAGTCCACTATCATACATAGAGGTGTGAAGTGCCTTATTACAGAGAGGAGTTCAGTCCCCGTCAGCTACTTCAGGGCAACAACATTCGAACAATGGAGTGGCCGCCATGTAGTCCGGATTTAAATCCAATCGAACATGTGTGGGACGAAATCGACACCTGTTGATAAGATCTCAGTGATTGAGAATAACAGTACAGTCCACACCGATAATCTAGTAATTTACACATGAAACTGACACATGTCTCAGAAAAGTCAAACTGAAGGTCAGTGTTAATTAGATCCGTTTTGTTATGTCACAAGAGAGATGCCATAATTCCAAAAGGGCCTGAATCGAGTTTTAATCCTCCTGAATATAGTCTTCGAGTTTTTGCTGGTGTTTTCTTTATTCCCTCGGGTCGAGATTTTTGTTTGTTCACGAGTTTGATCTGTTTCCAAATGTTTCACATCTTCCATGAAATCATGAGACTCAGAGTCTGGCCGAGGAGATCCAAGGCTCATGGGAGAGACTAAAAAATGGCCCAGATGCCAAGCCAGCCGACGTATTCACTCTGCGGCATAACACAAACTATCTATTTAACAATTCGAAAGTCCCAACATGTTGCCGTGGAAAGATACACGCAACGCAATCAACGAACGCGGCAACGTCTATTCTGGCATTTACGACCTTCTTCGCCTGGGCGAGATAACATACCTCTGTTTTTTAACAGGACATGGATGGAATTATTGGACATTTGGGACGATGGCGGTTCAAGAAATATATACGTTAATAAATAGATATTCTATAAGGTATCAACAGACAACATAGAACCATGAAAAATGATTGTCCGTATGTTTATGTCAATTACCTCAGTTATCCAGCTTACAGACGCCGGGAGCCAACCAAACTCGAGTCATTATTGACCCAACTTTGGGTTCATGTGGGTCGTATTTTTTGTTTACACACGTCAAGTGAACTTACCATGGGTTCACGTTAGGTCAATTGTGTTCATAACTACCAAGACATACACCTCTAGTGAGAGAGATATTTTGAAGTCGGTTACAGTTGACGAACTTGACAGTCTGCGAGATATATTAAACGTGTATGACTTCGTTTTGTTAGTGCTTTCAATCTATGTGAATTAGTTTTGTTAGCGTGTAGCATTTATGTCAGGATCGGGCCATTGGTTTAAGTCCGATCGTTTTTAGACGCGTTAAGGTATACTGTGCATTTCGCTAAAACGTCAGAATATAATACGCTCTATTATTTCGATATATGCCAAGGTCAGTAGCTATTTCGTTTCTATATGGCGATTTCATCAGTCAAATTGTCTGATGAGAGTGGCGTATAAGTGGCATATAGCGACACTACACTGACTAGTCCTTGTTACTTACTTCCCAGAAAAACAATGCGCATATATGATCTAATTGCGAAGATATTGGAGATTTATGCAAATCGTTTGTTCATAGTACGTACGACCTGCCCCCAGTTGGATAATCAATTACGCGCTTAGTGGTTTATACCACAACACGAATACTATTGGCTCGGTTTCCGCGGGGGCGGTCCCATCAATGCCATGCGCGCTTCTCTGAATTGTATTAGTAACATATTCAATTCAAACAGGCTCTGTTCTCTACAGCCGCCAGTTCGGACTTGCACATTCTAAAACCTCCACTACCCCAACCAGCCACCCTACCGAAAAATGCACACTCTGTCATAGCGCTTGTTTTGACATTATTCTACTTCTCAAGTAGCGATAATCGGCGAAAATGGCCATAGCTAATTAAAAATACATGTACCAATAAGATTATATAAACACGATTAATGTTTTTAATAGCGGAACAATTATTTCCAATTAACGACAAATCGTGTAACAACTTGGATTACGTAATCGATTTTATAGTGCTTTATTCCATATCATTTTCGTTATGTAATTAACGGATATTAATATTTGTTATATCATATTACACTGTTTCATGCAATATTACATGACTATTATTTTAACGATAAAAAGCATTCACGCTCTGGTGAATAAACAGTCACGTTGTAGCATATACATATATCGACACTATACTGACTAGTCCTTGTTACTTACTCTCAAGAATAAACAATGGCCATAAATGTTTATTGTTGTTGCAGGTGAGATAAACAGGGTCTGAAATTGGATGTGCAGCCATGAGATGACACTGCCACCAAAATATGACGGTTGTATGGGTGTTGAAGAAGAGTAGGTATTCTGGTCCAAACTATGGAGTTAAAGCCCAAAATAGTGCATTGGAGGACACTACTCAAATTTAAAAAACTGGTCAACGTAACACTTTGTGTACAGTTGTGTGTTTCTGCAAGTGACTTTGTTACATAAAATAGTAACTTTTAGCTTGGAAACCTCCTGTTCGGAATGACCCTGTAAACTTTATTCATATAGGCCAACATAGTAAAAATGCACCGTGTAGTGAAATCTCGGATATAAGCCAATCAGAAACGATACCAGAATCTCGTTAATATGGCTGCCTCGTCAACAAAAGTTTAGAAGAAAGGTTCTAGATGTTTGTTTAAAAAAAATAGTGGAGGGGGCGTAGGGGTGGCAAGCGTCGCATATGATCTATATTAGTGATGAATGCACATTCTGCAAGATTTCGCCGTCATCTTAGCAATGTTCCTATTCGCATCACAATATAATAATGATCCTTTAGAATCATCGAACCAATCTATACTGTATGGCGTTCAAGTAAAATACAACTTTTAAAAAAGCCGGTACTAGTTAGGAGCGGGAGAGGTGTTGCAGATTATATTACCTCTCATGAACGGACTCAATAAAACCGCTTATTTCGTCTCTTGTTTGTGTTCGTTGTTTCCAAATGATCGGCATTCATTGTTGTATTTATTTGTGTCTCCTCCATAACCATTTATTGAATCCCCTCCGGAAAGTAACTTGTCAAAAGTCCCTTCCGGTTCATCGAGGCCCCTCCATAGCGTACATGTTACTGGATATCCCGTTTTACAGACTTATGAAGGCTTCATCATAGATATTTCTTCATGGGATTGATATCGTACGAAATTGTCGACATATGGTGTTAGTTGCATGCTTGTGCCGAGAAAAAGGCGTATTTTGGAAGTCGCTCTTGCTTCAAAATGTAATCGCCGGTTAGTCGCGACTTCTGGCGCTGGTATTACCGTTCTCCTGTTGACCGATTAGAATGAAAGTATATGCAAACAAAAGTTAGGCATTGCTCTATCTATACACGCAATTCCCTTGTTCTGGAACATTAAACTTTAAGTAATTTAATAACTGAAAGATGTTTGACCCGTGTTTTGATTATTTCAGCCAATCGGCTTTGTATATTACTGGGCAAATCCAACGTAAAGGAGTACTGTTTTGCTAACGGGTAGTCGTGTTTTACATATTTAACTCGCAACAGAACGCCCTTTACAAAAGAAAATTGGGTATACCATGGTATAACTGCCGAATCTGTCAGTTATAGCACGGCTGAAATATACCGGCAGTTATAGCACGGTTTAGGCTCAGAAAACCATTAGAGCTATGTTAGCATATAGCTGCGACACTGTGAACTATATCTAAATATACCGTGGCACAGTGCGGAACTTTCACGAAACAGTGTTGACACTGTTTTATGAATACTCGTTTCATTCATGTCAAACACAACTACATTTCCTTCCAAATAGTGGGGCTGGTATGGCCCAGTGGATTGCACGATGACTTGAAACCGGAGGACACGGGTGGGGGCTTACTAGTATTTACCGGGTAGTAACATGTATCGCATGCTATCCTCCGAGCACGATAAAGAATATGTATTCGTTAGTAAGAGTAGGGCAGGTTCCCGGATTACTTTGCGTCCTTTTCGCTTCTCTGGGACGGTTACACATAATGAAAAAATAAGGATTTTAGGAGTAAAACCCGAGATGATACATGTATGAACTATTTTGAACAGCTTTTATAAAAAAGAAAAGAATCTTATTTTGAAAATATAGACAGTAAGTATAATTCCTTTTTTTATTCATTATAAATCGTTTTAACGTATTCTCAGCAAAATAATGAATATTTGAGAGAAGAATTTGAAGGAAATGTAAAGGCGCCAAGTGATATTATGGCTTAGTCACTGGTTCAGATAAGACGTTAAATATATTTTTGTTATTAGGTGTATGGTTACTTACCAAGTCAGCTCTACAACCAAGGGTTCGTGTAATACGACCGGATGCTGATACAACTTGGTCATGAAAACAAACCTGCAAATAAATGAACGAAGAAGAAAACACATCATTAATATATTCTTAAGGAAAAAAGAAAAGCCCTATTTTTAGGGTCAGTATATATGACTTTTTATTTGTTCAAATACTCTTTTGTTAATTTGTCAGTGATCGAAAATCGTCAACGATACCTCTATCATATTTCATTTTGAAAATTATTCTTAAGTAAAGCATGAACTACAAAATGTACCGGTCGTGGCATATGTACTCGGGAACACATGCCACTTTCTATCTTAATTTTGTCGCATGACATTATTTATCAAGAATCCAGCTTGTTGTTAAATTTAGTAAGGTTTCTTTTAATTTCTTTACGTAAAGAGGAGCATGAAGACGCCGTCAGATAGCCGTTCAACAATATTTCGCAGAGTATGGTGTCTGTCCGTCTTGGTGTGCATAAATGAACTATATTACATAATTGTCTGTGATTTGTATAGGAAATACTGCGAATAGAAAAGCTAAATTACCTACTCGTTTGCTCTACTGGGAAATATCTCCCAGTGGGAGATATTTCCCAGTACGGAACATTGCTCGGCCTTTTCCGTCAGTGGCGGGAATGCCAAATGACGTTCCGATTGTTTTACAGACGTGTTCGTCAGATTTCGTCAATATTAAATAACGATTACGGAAATTAACGAAGAGTTCCGGTTCCACTTGTTTTGTTTGTATGACGTAACATCGTCTTGGATGACGTAACGTGAACAGTACTTAAAATATCTCCCTCGGTAAATAAATGGCCCTCATATAAGAACTCGTGCTCCGCACTCGTTCTTATATCGGGGCCATTTCTCTACCTCGGGAGATATTTGCCGTATCTCAAAAACACTGGTTATTAAACTCTTTATAACAAGGCTATTTTAACGTCTGAGAGGGACTGTATTGATCAACATCCATCCTAAACAAGGCCGTTCAGGAGTTACGTCACGTCAAGATGATGCATATTTTCGTCTCAAGCACCTATGTCAGCGCTTCCGCACCCCAGCAAAAACCGCCGCGAAACCGTCGTGAAACCACCGTGAACATAAAGGGTCCTCCGAACAACCGAATACGCACAAGGACCATTTCTAACCGAATAAGTTGTTACATGTAGTATATACTGTCCGCGTTATATGACGTAACGCTTGGTTTCGCTTATGAACGTTTATCTGACAGCCAGAATCACACAAAACTATCGGAATATTAATATCACACCTAAGTACTTTGTACTGAAATAAAATTATAGTTTTTAAGTTAAATGCTCGTCAAACTATTTCCCAAGATATTTGATTAATATTACAGAGATTTTTCCTTCAGTATAGAATAGAATTCATCGGATGAACCAGTTTCAGATAGCAACATTATTCAGCAAAAATGAGATATAGGGTCCTATAGAAACCACAGCGTCTGAACGCAATGGCATCGTAGGTCCGCGCTGTACTGCAAACAAGGACTTGATAATACAACAAAAGAGACAAAAAACAACAGAAAGGGTGGTGAAGACAGGGTTACCGACTTGGAACGGTCAGTTAGCAATAACGCCTTCTGGTTAGCTTGAATCGATTTTATATGCGCACAATCCTCGCTATTATCCTGTCTTTAGCGCCCAAATTGACAAGACAGTGTAAACAAAACTACATCCCATCAAAAGGAATTCTGTAACAATAAAGTCCACATCCATAGAAACTAACTAAAGAAACACATAGTAAATAATAAACATCTCAGGATGTATCCAGAATCGTACTGAACAACCATAGTAGTTGCAGCTAAAGAGAAAACCAATCTAGGGTTCGACCAGAAAACCCGAGGGACGAAAGCTCATGCACCCACCTCCACTAACCATATACCTGTGCAATTATGATAAATTATTAAAAGTATGGATAATAATAACAATGCATTGAAAATAGACCAGTTATAACGAAAAAGGTAAAGAAGTAAAAAGGTGCACCTGAAAAGCTTGTCGTGTAGTTTATACTCGTGTTGCTCTAGCGGTGAGTACTTAGTTTGTTTCTTTCTATGACTTTGTTTCTTTATATTCATATATACATGATCATCATTGTCCTTTACATATATTGCCTATTAATAATGACTAGTTTGCCAGATAATTTCTTTATTTACACTGTCCCGTTTAATTGGGATGACAATAGAGTAATAGCAAGGTTTGTTTTACCATAGAACCTCATTACGTGGTCCCACCTTGATTCCATTAAGCGATGGGAAAGCGTTTATTAGCAGGATTTTATAACGGATATTGTGAAAACAAAAAACATTTAAAACATTTTTTACTGAAAAAACCCCGATAACCTGTTCAAAATTACCTATTAAATGTTTTCATTTTACAGTATGCAAACCTTTTATGCCAAAATTAGGTTTTTACTTCTCTCCCAGCCAACCCGGTTTTCGCTTCTTGGAGAAGGGGTTGGATGGGATATGAACGTTAATACTCGGACCACGTAATGCTGGTTTAAACCCCATCGGTCCTTTTGCCATGGCCGTTCCTGATGTAAACTCTTTTTTGTTGTGATGTCGCATGCATACTTTTCCTTTATTTATCCATGTAAGGGTCGTTTCTTATGAGATCTTTTTGGATGGTTGAGTTTTGTGAATCTACATTTCCTTTTGGACTTTTATATCTACTTGGTTTGTACACGCAAAAAAATGAAAATGAACGACGACGACCGCTATTATTTAGTACGTGTTGTACATGTTATTGGTGTTCTATACGGAAAGGAAAAAAAAGAAACGCAACTCGGGAATTTTCGCTATATATTGCATGGACAATATGCTGTTGGTAACTGAATGGTACATGACTACGTAAGACCTTTCCTTTCGGAAAAAACCCATAAAACAACACGTAACACAGCAAAAAGTATTCTTTCAAAGTTTCATTATTGACAGAGTACACGTTTGGCTCAAGCATGTAGGTAAACTTAGGATGCAAACTTTTGCAAACTCTTTACGTTAAATACAGTACTGAACTGGCTCAATTTTTCAAAGAGGAACTTCAACATTTATGAATTTCTTGTTACAAAGTGTACTGTGATTAAAACGTTTACAACATCCCAGATTTGTCCTTCCTCTAACTACATGTAACTGCAACTTTATTTTTACAAAACATCTTGGGATTTCTTTGGAATGTTATATGGAATTAAATGCGCTATATATACAATATAGCGGAATTCCCGAGTTGCGTTTCTTTTTCCTTTCAGTATATATAAGTACAATTACGAAATGCACTATACATTTATTTTCAAATAAGGCAAACGGATTTGCTGGAAATTTAATTTTATTCCATTATTAGGGAGTGGGCACTACGCCATTGTTCGAAACATACATTTCCATAACGTTTCAGACCACAGCGAATGAGGGGTGTTCCGAATTGTATCCTTCCTGGACACGTCCTTGCAAATGGAAGTTATTACACAATTATAGTAAACAAATATGTTAAGCGCAAATGTCCTACGGTTCTATCAAACAACACCTCGATAAAAACATTTAATATACATACCTCATTTGAACGACATTTCTTCACTGTATCACATTCACGCGCATGAGAGATGCCTTCACAATTCAGACAGTACCTGGCTTGACAGTGTAGTCCTGAATCGATTGAAGATAGCTAATTAAGATTTACATAACTCCAAAATTTAAGTAAAGCCATTCATTGGTTAAATCTCATAATGTTTATGAATCGATATAATTTTATTCCGCAATCAATAATAGCAACTGTCTGATATTTGTCAACGTTGTACTATATATAATTCAAATGAAAGCGGGTATTACGTCCCATTGACACGCCATGTTTGATTATATTGCGACAACAGCTTCAATGGGAGATGAAATAATGAAGTTTACCATCAGCCATGCCTCTGAGCAATATCCTGGATACTTCGGCATTGAGCAAATTCGACGCAAGTGTTACAGAGATATTAACATCGATAAGGTTAAACAGTTACTTCTATAAATATGCAACGCTATCTGACTAATACCACGTTTGGTAAGAATGCATAAAGATGTAGATATAAATCGGAAATGAGGATAATTCACTCGTACGTAATACGTTTATACCAGATTTTTATATGAAAGCAATTGAGTATCGCAACTAATTGACGTGTGTATGTTTTGCATTAATAATTCGACAGTGTCGTATTTTCAAGGTCTAAATCAGGAAATGTTTGTGTACTTTCCATTACTTCAGGACTGTTTGATATATTTGTATCATAAATAGATTGTGTGTAAAGTAGCATTTGTGGGCGTCTTATGTTTAAAGACAGTTAGCGTGTTGTCTGTCATATGAGCAAAAGGATTATTGCTCCAATCTTGCGTGAAATAACATGATGCAGATTGACAACAACGTGTCGCACAGAAATACTGGAGTCGTTATTCAAAACCGAAGGTCAATGTCATTTATTTCTTTTCTTGCTTTTAACTTATAAATCTCTTCAGATAATACGGTTAAACGTTAAAAGTAGATTACTATCAAATCCTTTGTCGACGATGATGATAGAGAAGATCATGAAGATGATGGTAGAGATGATCATGAAGATGATGGTAGAGATGATCATAAAGATGATGATAGAGATGATCATGAAGATGTTGATAGAGATGATCACGAAGATGATGCTAGAGATGATCATGAAGCTGATGCTAGAGATGACCATGAAGATGATGATAGAGATGATCATTAAGATGATGGTAGAGATGATCATGAAGATGATGGTAGAGATGATCATGAAGATGATGCTAGAGATGATCATGAAGATGATGATAGAGATGATCATGAAGATGATGATAGAGATGATCATGAAGATGATGGTAGAGATGATCAAGAAGATGATGCTAGAGATGATCATGAAGATGATGATAGAGATGATCATGAAGATGATGATAGTGATGATCATGAAGATGATGCTAGAGATGATCATGAAGCTGATGCTAGAGATGACCATGAAGATGATGATAGAGATGATCATGAAGATGATGGTAGAGATGATCATGAAAATGATGCTAGAGATGATCATGAAGCTGATGCTAGAGATGACCATGAAAATGATGATAGAGATGATCATAAATATGATTATAGAGAAGATCATAAATATGAGGGTAGAGATGATCATGAAGATGATGCTAGAGATGATCATGAAGATGATAGTAGAGATGATCATGAAGATGATGAGAGAGATGATCATGAAGATGATGCTAGAAGTGATCATGAAGTTGATGCTAGAGATGATAATGAATATAATGCTAGAGATTATCATGAATATGATAGTAGAGATGATCATGAAGATGATGGTAGAGATGATCATGAAGATGATGCTAGAGATGATCATGAATATGATGGTAGAGATGATCATGAAGATGATGGTAGAGATGATCATGAAGATGATGATAGGGATGATCATGAATATGATTGTAGAGATGATCATAAAGATGATGGTAGAGATGATCATGTATATGATGGTAGAGATTATCATGAAGATGATGATAGAGATGATCATGAGGATGATGATAGAGATGATCATGAGGATGATGCTATATTTGATCATAAAGATGATGGAAGAAATGATCATGAATATGATATTAGAGATAATCATGAAGATGATGCTAGGGATGATCATGAAGATGATGGTAGAGAATATCATGAGGATGATGATAGAGATGATCATGAGATGATGATATAGATGATCTTGAAGACGATGGTAGAGATGATCATGAAGATGATGCTAGAGATGATCATGAAGATGATGATAGAGATGAGCATGAAGATGATGGTAGAGAAGATGATGATGATGATGCTGCTAGAGATGATCATGAAGATCATGGTAGAGATGATCATGAATATGATAGTTGAAATGATCATGAAGATGATGCTAGGGATCATCATGAATATGATGACAGAGATGATCATGAAGATGATGATGATAGAGATTATCACGAAGATATGATAGAGATGATCACGAAGATGATGATAGAGATGATCATGAAGATGATGGTAGAGAAGATCCTGATGATGATGATGATGATGATAGAGATGATTATAAAGATGATGGTAGAGGTGATCATGAAGATGATACTAGAGATGATCATGAGGATGATGATAGAAATGATCATGAAAATGATGGTAGAGATGATCATGAAGATGATGCTAGAGATGATCATAAAGATGATGATAGAGATGATCATGAAGATGATGGTAGATAAGATGATGATGATGATGCTGCTAGAGATGATCATGAAGATGATGGTAGAGATGATCATGAATATGATAGTTGAAATGATCATAAAGATGATAATAGAGATGATCATGAAGATGATGCTAGGGATCATCATGAATATGATGACAGAGATGATCATGAAGATGATGATAGAGATGATCACGAAGATGATGATAGAGATGATCACGAAGATGATGATAGAGATGATCATGAAGATGATTGTAGAGAAGATCATGATAATGATGATGATGATAGAGATGATTATAAAGATGATGGTAGAGGTGATCATGAAGATGATACTAGAGATGATCATGAGGATGATGATAGAAATGATCATGAAGATGATGCTGGAGATGATCATAAAGATGATGCTAGAGATGATTATGAAGATGATGCTAGGGATGATCATGAATATGATGGTAGAGATGATCATAAAGATGATGGTCGAGATGATCATGAAAATGATGGTAGATATTATCATGAAGATGATGATAGAGATGATCATGAGGATGATGTTAGAGATGATCATGAAGATGATGGTATAGAATGTCATGAAGATGATGCTAGATTAGATCATGAAGATGATGGTAGAGATGATCATGAATATGATAGTAGAGATGATCATGAAGATTGATAACAGAGATGATCATGAAGATGATGCTAGGGATGATCATGAATATGATGACAGAGATGATCATGAAGATGATGGTAGTGATGATCATGAAGATGATGGTAAAGAATATCATGAGGATGATGATAGAGATGATGATGAAGATGATGGTAGAGATGATCATTAAGATGTTGATAGAGATGATCATGAAGATGATGGTAGAGAAGATGATGATGATGATGATGATGCTAGAGATGATCATGAAGATGATGGTAGAGATGATCATGAATATGATAGTAGAAATGATCATGAAGATGATGATATAGATGATCATGAAGATGATGCTAGGGATGATCATGAATATGATGACAGAGATGATCATGAAGATGATGGTAGTGATGATCATGAAGATGATGGTAGAGATGATTATGAAGATGTAGCTAGAGATGATCATGAATATGATGCTAGAGCATATCATGAAGATGATGATAATGAATATCATGAGGATGATGCTAGAAATGATCATGAAGATGATGGTAGAGATGATCATGAAGAAGATGCTAGAGATGATCATAATATGATGATAGAAATGATCATGAAGATGATTGTAGAGAGAATCACGAATGATAAAGATGATCAAGAAGATGATGCTAGAGATGATCAAAAAGATGATTCTAGGGATGATCGTGAATATGATGCTAGAGATTATCGAACTATAATATAGGTTTACCGCGTGTTTTTTAGATTTTTTTTTTCAGAGTTAAATTCGTTATTAAGACTCTAAAGCCGTTTTTTCGTCGATAAAAAGGGATTTTAGAAGAGAAACATGTATTGGCGCACGGTAAACATAGATTAGGATTTGTTTATGAGAGTTCGGCAGAAATCCCCTTAGATGAAAACATAAAATATGCTGATCAAGCACATATTAACATAAGTCCGCTCAAATATATAAACTTCCTGAAATTGGTAGGAAATAAAATAACTAACATAAACGTTTAGCCCATTTATTGCAAGTATTCCGTCTATAATTAAATGAAACACGGATTATCCTATATTACCTCCCTTTCAATGGAATATCGTTTGTAATTCAAATGGAAGCTGTAATTCAGCGTTAACACTATATATTTCCGAAATGTCTCATTTGTAGTGGTAATGCTAATAAAAAAGTATATATCGAACAGGAAATGTAGCATTCAAGGACCACAGTCAAAGTTTAACACAACAAGAACAGAAACAGACAACAACTACCAGGATGAATACAAGCATGATATGATATCACAAACATAAAAGGGTTGACAATAGGGCTAACGCCTTGGAATAGTCAGTAGCGAAAAAAGGCCGCTGGGGGAATTAAACCAGGTTCTAGGGTGCACCAAACCTCCCTCACCACTCTTGTCATCCCAAAAAGCGGGATAGTGTACATAAAGATATCCCCGCCAGATTATATTGTCTAATAAACTACGCAACATTAATAGGCAATATAAGTAACAGAGTATGATTGTGGACCTTCGGAAACGGCCGAACACATAAATGTTCATGTATATATAATATAAAAACTAAAGCCTAGAAAATCCCAAAGCAAGTACTCATTGAATTGACAGAATCCAGAACAACAAGAGAACAAACCGCTAAGGGTAAACATGATGTCAAAATAATTTTAGTTGGCATATTTTAGAATTAAGAACATCCAAAAGCTGCACTAACTCGAAGTACTTAATAAACTGCTAATGTACCCAGTTGTTTAAGTGTTATAATTTATTTCTAAGAAAACACATCGACTTGAAAGTTTTAAAATGTCTTCATTCAACTAGAGCAGACGATGTACACTCGTTATTTTACAGTTTAACCGTATCTCTATACAAGTATTCAAGTATTCAATATTTTGTTTTCCTTGCATGACGATCGAAGCATTGAGCAACGGACTTTCAAATGCTCTGCACATTTTTTGGTTAGAAATAATTTATATTCTGCAAGTAGATGGTAAACTATGTTTAGCTCACACAATGTCCTACCAATGACTTAGAATGTTTTTATTTTTAGCAAAACTAACCATGGACAAAATAATAATTTATGTCATTTAACCCGTTAGCTGCCACAGTCGAAAATGTGTACAAACAGTGTGGGCCCAGATCAACATGCACACTACACACACAGTTCGCCAAGCAGTAAGAATGTTTTTCATAACACTTTATTTATAACATTATCGCAAGGTTTGAATTCAAATTTTAGCAGACGACACTTGAAATTTGGAGGCGAAAGGTTAAATATTTATCTTTTATCGCTAAATGTGTCTTCTGCCAGACGATGTCCTACGAGTTAATCGAAACGACTGATTTGGAAACAAAGTTCATAGTTCATATTTTTATCTGAATTTGCGACCATAAGGCATGTGTGTTTGTTATATAAATAATGTCTGTACAATAAATAGACTGCCTAGCTACCATACGTAAATACCGACGATCAACGAAAACGCACCAGTAGATTATACGGTTGTTAAATTGTATTGTAAAGTAATTTATAATAATAAGCGCTTATTTTGAAATTGAAGGATATAAAACGGAGTGTCTCAACATTCCTAAAAATGGTATATAGTGTGACTATTTATCGTTCCTAAAAAGTTATCCCTACAAAGTCACACGGGTAGAAACCAAAGTTACCGGTTATGGCCAATCATTTTATCTTTCCTAAGAATTTCATCCCGACGTTACTTTATGCCAACACGATAAATCCACGACACACTAGCTAGAGTTACAAGTGACGTTGTCTTGCTGGAATAACGATTTCGTTAGAACGGTAAATCGGTTGACCATACCCTGTATTAAAATGTGTGACATTTGTTTTCTACCCATGTGAATTCTGAGACAATCGGTGTTTGCATATGTTAATAAATATCCTCCAATTTCAAAATATACACTTATTATTATAAATTACTGAAGCATTAAATTTAAACACCCTTATAATCGACTGGTGCGATTTCCTTGACCGCCAGTATATATATGCGTGCATTTTTTAATATGGTAATATTGTAATTGTAATACTTGTAAATCCGTTTTGTAAGAAGGTGCAAAATGCGTGTGTCCTAAATTTATTAGAAAGCATTACTTTAGAGTGCTAGTCAGCTCTGAAAAGAGCAATGATCAACAATGACAGACTTCAACCAGTTTTATTTTAACCCTTATCCTGCCATCAATGTATAATGGACTGTCCTTTCTTTGACTTTGAACCGTTCCGTTTATGATGCAAACGGGTGTTTTGATTGAATGACTGGTAAGCAACCGGACAGTCAGCCTGCGAGGCTGATCTGCGTTTACACTGGATACAAAGGATATTGTACGTAGCAGTTTAAGTAAATATAACCGTTATCTTCTAATTAATATAATATATATATTAAATACATATCAAAATAAAATACATTTCCCAATCATATCCGTTCCAACGCGATACCCCCAAACTAATAAGTAAGCTCTCTGACGAAAACTGATACAGTTATCTGGTGATACAATAAATAGTTGATAAAACCGCCTGACGAAAACTGATACAGTTATCTGGTTATACAATAAATAGTTGATAAAACCGCCTGACGAAAACTGATACAGTTATCTGGTTATACAATAAATAGTTGATAAAACCGCCTGACGAAAACTGATACAGTTATCTGGTTATACAATAAATAGTTGATAAAACCGCCTGACGAAAACTGATACAGTTATCGGGTTATACAATAAATAGTTGATAAAACCGCCTAAACACACTAAATAAGTTTCCAATTTAGGATTATTATATTTTCTGAACTTTAATTTAAAATGTTTCATATATTTATATCTCAACAATCAATTTGTACTTACACAGTTGGACCATGACTCCTGATCTTGTTTCACTTCACGATCAAATGTTTATCTGAACTCCGGAGTTTCTGTAGGCTATATTTTACCTAATCTAACATTCCTTCAAAACGATGTCAATATTCTGTTATGACCGTTCAACAGAACACTACCTTATCTATGCAGATCCGTAGCTAGGGCGAGGTGTTCACTGAATAATCAAATGCGTCGAGTAGTAGTTCCGTGAACTATTTTAACATGATTTGGTATTACGGAATCTTGTGTGGACTCGAACCATTACCCAGGGTCAATAGACGGAAATAGAAAACGCTCCAACCAACTTAGCCGCTTATATTAACAGTTGTCAAGATATGCAATCTGCCATTCTCCAGGGGAGAGATCTCCCACTACATATAATACAAACCATTTGTATAACCTCTGTCTAATCCGGCTACGTTCTGAATCACACCTTGTATGTATTTCGACCATCAGGTGCCAGATGATCAGCACAGTGACGTGTATCTCAATCAATTACCAATCATGCAAACTCGGCCAATCCCGTCATTCTTCGTTCTTCGGGCTCAGGCTTCGAAGAAGTGTACGAGATGTTGCGAATGGGTCAATTCCATAGAATATTATCTATTGGTTACGTCATACCAACATGACGGCGCCCTACATTACCACAAAAATGCATTCGCAGTCAAAATAGATATTATCATCAACGTTTAGCAATGTCATTTAGACGATGGTTCTATCTATCGTTTATTTGCATGACGGTGCTGATATAAACTGCTTGCGTAATGTAATAGCAAATTTGCAGCGAAAACTAAACATCAACACTCGCGGTCTAATTGTTTATAAAGCAACAGAGCCCGCTTTTCTGTCCCGTTGACTTTCGTTGATTTTGAACATAGTGATTGGGCGGGACGGTCAATGGCGGTGGCCTTGTTAATAAACAAACGTATATACATGACCTGGCGTTACAGTGGTGCAGAGGAGAAGCTTCTAAAAACGTATTGAACACCAGACTCCTCAGACCCCTCTGGAACTTGTTCTCTGGTCTGTGTGAATTTTGTTCCCTGGATTCGAACAGGCAATGAATGACACCACACAGTTAGTGATAATCTTACGTGATAAGCCAAATAGCTAGATAAGTATAGCAGATATTTTTGACACAACCATTATAGAACGACTGTCCGGCATTAACCAGTTAGGAAACGATTGGTGTTATCATATTGGGGCCACAGAGATATAGAGATTATTTAACTGCTGGGATCGATTATAGGGAAATCCTTCACGAGATGGTAGACTTGTGGTTCTTGTCAGGAACGAGCGTATGCGATCGAGTGAACAAACAAAACACGTCTACCATCGAGTAAAGGATTTCTCTATAATCGAACACAGCAGTTAAATAATATGTTTATATCATTTTAAATCAGTTTGTGCATAATTTTAACCTAAATTATTCTCTTTATTGAACATTATCGGCGGATGACATCGACGTCAGCACCACTTTATTGACGCCATAACTCTGCGTCACAGTTAGTTATTTTTGTGTTCAGAGTTAGTTATTAATATTTAGCGATTATGAATATTCTTTCACTGAGAAATCACAATCTTTTATCGATGAAAATGTAAGAAAAAGTTTTAATATAAAACTATGGACTGAGAGATCACATTACTATTTAAGTATTCGTCCTATTTTACAAATTAATACAAACACTAACATATATATATATGGGATTTATATAGAGAGTTATATATACATAGTACGCGTCGTGTATTTCTTCGAAAGATATTCCATGTTAAGTCGTTCGCTCGATACTCAGGCAGATGCATTCGAGGCTTTTAATAAGACCTCACGGTATCAGGATGACTTTTTTTCTGCTATGGTTAATACTATCTATCTTCAACTCAACAAAGCTAATATTTTTGATACTGTCGCTTCTTTTGTTGATTAACAGCTCTCTATTAAAAATGGAGAAATAATAGTCAAACTTTATGACAAAAGGAGGATTTCAATTTTGACATCGTTAAGTAGACCCACTTAGCAGGGCAACTTCTTATGTTTTTAGCACACTTGAGCCAAAGGCTCAAAGTGAGCTATTTTGACCGCCTTCTGTCCCTCCATTTGTCGTCGTCGGCCGTTAGCTCTTGTTTAAACAACTTTTCCTTGGACAATTTTGACCAAATTTCACATGACTAGTACTGAAGTCAAACCATTCCAAAAGTATAAAAATAAGGTCAATGCGACATCCAAGATTGCCACCATTACCATAAATCTTAATAAAAATCTTCTTCTCAAGAACCGCTGAATATATTTTAAAAGTTTTTATTTATAAATGATCGCCAACTCCTAGACTACAACAATTGTACAATCGAAGTTCCCAGGATCAAAAATGCTTGTACCCGGGGGTGCCAAATTGTGTACATGTAGATGTTACGTTTTACACAGAAATATAGGGCATTTGAAACGACATCTCCTCAGAAAAAAGCTTTATCAATTTTGACCAAATTTCAGGTGGATGATGCTGAGGTCACTGTCTTCCAAAGCTATACAAATTAAGTCAATGCTACATCCAAGATAGCCGCCATTACCATAAATTGTATATTATCAAACCTTAAGAAATCTTCTCAAGAATCGCTGAACAGATTTTGACGGGTTTTATGTATAAATGATCATCAATCAACTCCTAGACTACACAATTTATACAAATGAAGTTCCTGGGTTCAAAAGTGGCAGTGGTGCCTCGGGATTCCAAAGTTTGCATATGGAGATTTTACATGTTTTACATAGACTTATATAGGGAATTAAAAATATCTTCTTCTCTAAAAGCACAAGATGTAGATCTCTCATATATTGTATGTAGCATTAGATTATGGTCCTCTACAATGTTTGTATAAATGGTAACCCTGGTGTCAAATCTTGCCTTGCCCAGGGGGACATTGTTTTACATCGAATAATATAGGAAAATATTTAAAAAAATCTTATTCTCCACAACCGCATGGTCAGCTTTGACCAAACTTCATATGGATGATCCGGAGGTCAATGATTTTCAAATTTGTTAAATCTAGTGCAACGCCACATCCAGCGTTGGGGTGGAGTCGGGTTGGAGCGTGTGAGGGTGTGTGGTAAACAACATCTCCTCAGATACTGCTAGGCCAGTTTTGACCAAATTTCACATGGACGATACTGGGGTCTGTGTCTTTCAAAGTTACACAAATTAGGGCAATGCAACATCCAAGATGGCCGCCATTACCGTATATGTTCAAAACCTTCTTCTCAAAAACCGCTGAACAAATTTTGACGGTTTTTGTTATAAAGGATCGCCAACTCCTAGACTACAACAGTTGTACAAGTGAAGTTCCGGGGGTCAACAATGACTGTACCCAGGGGTTCTTTAACCTTATGGTGTACAACGTTTTCAATCTAATAATTAGTTGCACTTGTCAACTACATTTTACTCTTTTCAAAAATTCCCATTTGAGCTACAAGTCCATTTGGACCTTTTGTTTTGTGTTTTGTTGTTCTCAAATTATTCGTTTTTTAAAGCTTGTAGTCGTGTTGAGAAATTAAATATTCGTAACCTTAGTATAATTAGTATCAACTACAGAGCTTCTCAATCAGGGCAAACGTTACCATTACCTTAGAAAATTCTTTGCAAAATTGTATTATCGTTACCCTGAACTATATATTGTGAATATATTAACGCAATTTAAGAACCAGTCTGCGACAAGGACTATCACAATTTTATGATGAGGCCAACTAAACCCCACCCTCAGCGGCATTTTGCCACTGACCGTTCCAAGGCTGTACACCTAGTGTCCAGCCGTTTGTGTGTGTATGTGGTGTCGCATTCATTGTCTCTATTTTTTCTTGCGATTGCTGTTTGATTTGTTCAATGGTTTGTTCTCTTGTTGCTCTGAGTTCTGCCAAGTCACTGAGTACCTTCTTTGTGGCTTTCTAGGCTATTGTTTTTTTATGTATTTATATTTACACGGGCATCATTGTGTTTTATTTATATTGCCTATTAATGCTGCCTTGGTGGTCAGAGAATAGTTCATGCCTGGGATTTCTTTACTTACACTGTCCTGTTTTATTGGGATGACAGTAGGGTAAGTGTAAAGTTTTCTGCACCCTAGAACCTGGTTTAAACCCCCAGCGGCCTTTTTCGCCACTGACCGTTGCAAGGCGGTAGCCCTATTGTCAACCCTTTGTGTTTGTGAAGCCTTATTTGGCCTTTTAAAGTTGTTCTTTGTTTTTGTGTGTGTTTGTGGTTGACTGTCGTCCTTGAATGCTACTTTTCCGGTTCGATTTTTATATCTACTTTCAAAGCGCGTTCACGGTGTAATGTGAACGCTACGTATTCTGTTACATGTACAGGTCTACTTATAGAAATATCATAAAACATCTTCTCTGGAATAGCAAGAGGTAGATGACCTTCTTCTGTCAATTGGATACAACTGTTTTATAATGATGCCCATAAATAATGGATACATGTCGGACCTTTTTAAAATAGATAGAGGAGTTAGGCAGGGATGCCCACTGTCGCCATATCTTTTTATAATAGCAACTGAACTACTATACAATGTCACACGAAAACATAAGGATAGTATAGGAATCAAAATTAATAATAATGAAATAAAAAACACAGCATTTGCAGAAGATGCTACGTTTATTCTAGATGAGTCAAAACAAACTTTTGAAACATTAGTCAACCTAATCGATAATTTTAGCGAATAGTCTGGATTAAAATTAAACTTAAAAAAATAAATAATAATACGTGCCGGTTCAATAAAACATTCAAATGAAAAATACTGTGAAGAAAAACAATGTATATAGTCTAAAGTTAAAGCAACAACACTGGGAATCGTTTTTGCAAATGAAGAGGGAAAATGTGAAGAATATAACCTTTATCCAAAAATAGATCAATTTATAACATGCTTAGATCAATGGAAAAAACACAGTTTATCTATTCTAGGAAAAATAACGGTAATAAAAACCTTAACTCTACCAAAACGCATATACCTTCTATCCGTGTTGGAGACTCCATTAACAGAATCCTTGAATCGAATAAAAAATTACATATATGAATATTTGTGCGAGGTTAAACCAGTCAAAATCAATAGGAAAACGATTATACAAGACTATAGAAATGGTGGTCTATAAATGATAGATTTGGAATCATTTATTAATTCCAATAAAGCAGGATGGGTCAAAAGACTTACTAATCCGGATAACCACGGTGATTGGAAGGATGTGAAGAACTTAATCAGTATGGTGGGGGAATTTTATTTGAAAGCAATGTGGAAATTAAAGAGGCAAACAAAAAATTCATACGATCCGCTTTTCTGTCAGAAATATAAAATCCTGGTCTGAAGTAAACTTTAAAAAGAAAGCTAACAACATTTCAAAACAGATAATATGGAATAACTCGTATATAAAACATTAAGGACATACTATATACTTCAAGAAATATAAAACGATCGGACAGGGAAAGTAGCATTCAAGGAGGACAGTCAACAACAAAACACAGAAACAAACACGCAAACAGACAAACAAGAAGGCAAAAGTAATAATAAATACAAAGGACATCACAAACACAAAAGGGTTGGCAATAGAGCTACCGCCTTGGAACGGTCAGTGGCAAAGTAGGCCACTGGGGGTTTAAACCGGTTCTAGGGTGCACCAGACCTCACACTTACACTACTCTAATCCCATAAAATTAGGACAATGTAAATAAAGAAATCTCCGCCATGATCTAATATCTCACCAACAAGGCAGCATCAATAGGCAATATAAGTAAAACACAAATATGCTCAGATATTTGTGTAAATATAATATAAAAAACAATAGCATAGAAAGCCACAATGAGATACTCAATGACTTAGCAGAAACCAGAGCAAAAAGAGAATGAACCATTAAGGGCACGACAAGAAAGATCATAGACAAACATCAAACGCCACCGTCCCAATGGGTTAAGGTAGGCGTCATCATAGGGTCCACAGCCTGTCCGGTCATCGTACAATTAAAGAGGAAAGCATAGTGGTGAACTGTAAAAGGGTCCACCACCAAGCATGCAGTACGTTGCAAAATGATATGGTCATAACCTATTTTGATACACTTTTTAACAAGTTTAACAAAGATGGTATGAAAGTTATCATGACCAAGAATCTTAAGAAGTTTATAAATCACATCACCATAGAAGTCAGGTTGTGATAGTCCTTGTTGCAGAAGAGTCCTTAAATTACTTTTATATTTGGAAAGATGATCAGGGTTACGATAATAAAATTTTGCAAAGGTTTTACGAAGTTTATGGTAACGGTAACCCTGATTGAGTAGCTTTTTAGTTATGCAAAAAAGAATAAAAATATCGGACAGGGAAAGCAGCATTCAAGGACAACAGTCAACCACAAAACACAAAAACAAACACGCAAACAGACAAACGAAAAGACAAAAGTAATAAAAAATGCAAACGACATCACAAACACAGAAGGGTTGACAATAGGGCTACCGCCTTGGAACGGTCAGTGGCAAAGTAGGCCACTAGGGGTTTAAACCGGTTCTATGGTGCACCAAACCTCACACTTACCCTACTGTCATCCCATTAAAACAGGACAGTGTAAATAAAGAAATCCCCCGCCATGATCTAATCTCTAACCAACAAGGCAGCATCAATAGGCAATATAAGTAAAACACAAATATGCTCGTATTAATATAATACAAAAAAACAATAGCCTAGAAAGCCACAATGAAGGTACTCAATGACTTTGCAGAAGCCAGAGCAGTAAGAGAATAAACCATTAAGGGCACGACAAGAAAGATCATGGACAAACATCAAACGCCACCGTCCCAATGGGCTTTAGGTAGGCGTCATCACAGGGTCCACAGCCTGTCCGGTCATCGTACAATTAAAGAGGAAAGCATAGTGGCGAACTGTAAAAGGGTCCACCACCAAGCATGCAGTACGTTGCAAAATGATAGGGTCATAACCTCTTTTGATAAACTTTTTAACAAGTTTAACAAAGATAGTATGAAAGTGATCATGACCAAGAATCTTACGAAGTTTATAAATCACATCACCATAGAAGTCAGGTTGTGATAGTCAGATTACGAATATTAAATTCCTCAACACGAGTGCAAGCTCTTGAAAAACGAATAAGTTGAGATACATACACCCGAAGTTGCTGAAGGAACATCCTCATACAATTGGGGATAAGTAACAATGTCAAAATTAAAATCATCTCTCTTATCATAGATTTTGCTAACTATTTCACCATTTTCAATCGAGAGATCTAAATCAAGAAAAGAAGCGTTATTATCAGATATATTGGCTTTGTTAAGCTGAAGTTCTTTAGGATAAGTATTAATAACCATAGTTGGAAAGAAAGGGTTGTCAATATGTCATCCAGATATAGAGAGATGTCATTAAAGGCTTCAATAACATCTGCCTGGGTATCTGGTGAAAGAATCAACATGAAATCTCTTTCATAGCAAAATAAAACAAATCTGCGACAAGTGATGCACAGTTCGTACCCATAGGGATACCAACAATTTGTCTATAAACGGTGGTTCCATACCCGACGAACATATTATCTAATAGGAAGATGAGTGCTTCACAAACTTCATAGCAAGTCCACATAGTATAATTGTCTAAAACATGGGATAGGATGTTATTACATATATTTAACAACTGATAGAATTAGAGAATTTTATACATTTGCACATTTATAAACAATATATAGCATACATAATTCTGAATTCATGAACTACTATACAATTGTTCAAAGCATACCAAACAAATGGTAACAAGAAAGTAGATAGAACAACACGCTATAGCGACATCCGCTTACTGAAACAAATAGGAAAAAAAACAGTGCCAACAAATTATTATATATCATTCAAGTGGAAGGCATGCAAACAGAATTACAAATTAAACCTCATCAAAAATGTGAAGAAACTATAACAAAAAGAAAGATATAAAAATCGGACAGGGAAAGTAGCATTTAATGACAATAAACTGGAAACGCATTTATATCACACCTTTCAAAAGCACTAGAGATACAAAACTTCGATCTTCATCTCTCGATTTATTTCAAATGATTGTATTCATACTAAAATCTATGATAAGAGAGATGATTTCAATTTTAACATCGTTAACTATCCACACATGGATGGAGATGTACCTCGTGCTACCTCATATGGGGTGTATATCTCCCAGCTCATTCGATTTGCTAGAGCGTGTAATGATGTTATATATTTCAATGATCGAAATCAAGTTATTACAAGTAAACTTCTTCGGCAGGGTTTTCGTTATCACAAACTACGTAGATCTTTCTCTAAATTCTACCGCCGCAACGAGGGCCTCCTGGAAAAGCACAACACCAACCTTAAAACACTTCTGCGACTAGGCATATCACAACCCTCATTTTATGGAGATGTGGTCTATAAACTTCGAAAGTTAAAGGGGTCTGACGGGTTGCCTGACCGCTTTACACATTTAATCAGGAAGTTCGTCAAAAAAGGATATAACCCTTTGGTTTTACAGCGCACTGCATGTTTACTGATTGACCCCTCTACAGTCAGTCATTACGCTTCACTTTTCACTTGTGCGATGACTGGACTACCTCTTGGGACTCTATGAATGTACCTACTGAAACCCCAACTAAGGGAGGTGGGTGCATGAGCTTTCGTTCCTCGGGTTTTCTGGTCGTACCCTAGATTGGTTTTCTCTTTAGCTGCAATTACTATGGTTGTTCAGTACGATTCTGGATACATCCTGAGATGTTTATTATTTTGTATGTGTATCTATAGTTAGTTTCTCTGGATGTGGACTTTATTGTTAGAGATTTCCTTTTGATGGGATGTAGGTTTGTTTACACTGTCTTGTCTATTTGGGCGCTGAAGGCAGGATAATAGCGAGGATTGTGCGCATATAAAATCGACTGAAGCTAACTAGTAGCCCTTATTGCCTACTGACCGTTCCAAGTCGGTAACCCTGTCTTCACCACCCGACCATCTTGAATTTCCGGCCGACCTGAAATTTGCTAGGATCAATTAGTTATCAGGAGCAACATTCCTGTGAAGTTTCATGAAAATTCTTCTTGTAGTTACAGAGGAGTAGTCGCTACAAGTTTTTACTAGATAACTCTATGTAAACAAAGATAGCCGCTGACAGCCATGTTTAACATCGAATCAAACGATTTTCGACACGGATCAACATCATGTCATGCTGATCATTTTAGAAAAAGTCCCATATAAATATCACTTATAGTTTTCAAGAAGTAGTCGCTACAAATTTGTTTTTTGAAAATATATTTTTAGCCATTGCGGCCATCTTGAATTTTCGGCCGACCTGAAATTTACTAGGATAAATTAGATATCAAGAGCAACATTTCTGTGAAGTTTCATGAAAATCCGTCAAGTAGTTTCAGAGGAGTAGTCGCTACAAGTTTACATTATATAACTCTATGTAAGCAAAGATGGCTGCTGGCGGCCATGTTTAACGTCGCATCAAAATAATTTTCGACAAGGATCAACATCATTCCATACTGATCATTCTAGAAAAAGTCCCATATCAATATCACTTATAGTTTTCAAGAAGTACTCGCTACAAACTTGCTTTTTGAAAATATATTTTTAGCTGGGCGGTCATCTTGAATTTCCGACCAACCTGAAATGTTGCTAGGATCAACTAGACTTCATGGGCAATATTTTTGTAAAGTTTCATGAAAATCCATTCAGTAGTTTCAGAGGAGTAGTCACTACGTACGACGGACGACGGGACACCGCACCACGGCATAAGCTCTGCTGATCTCTGATCAATATAGCTAAAAAAAACTTGGGAAAAGCCAATACAAACTACCTTGAGAGGAGGGGAAGGAGGGGTAGGGGACAAGTTACTTGATTACCACATACCTGCTACCACCATGACAGACGGGTAACTGATTTTTTAGAGATATTAATACAGACCCATGCTTCCGAGGGTTTAGTTAACTTGTTTACCACATACCTTCACCCAGCATGACATGCGGGTTACTGTTGTTGGTATAACTCGTGATAGCTGCTATGACCACAGACCCATTCCTTAGCATGTATTCATTTCCTTCAAACACGAATGGTATTGCGACTGCTTGTTTATCCTCCGGTACACCTAAGCCCAAAACAAATACGTTTGCAAAATAACTTTTCTTTTCTTAGTGTTCCAACAGCTCCAGTGGAAGCGTTATTTTTTTTCTCATTATTTGCATCAGACTTAAAAGAAGAAGTGTTTGTTTCCGCTAACCCGACCAACCCTATTAATTAACTTATTTTATTGCAAAAAACAAATCGCAAAAAAAAATAATAAAAAGTTGAACCCATGAACCAACGTTTCTTATGGAGATAAAAAATAAAAATAAAAATATTCCTCCAGTGAGATTTGAACCCAAGACCCCTGATGTTTCCAGTGTTCATTACCAAATATTGAAAAAGGGACATAACCATGTATTATCTAGGTATTAATACATTAACCAGTATTTTTTATCATATTAAAAGTGTTTTCCATTAACAAAAATGAGGTCATTAATAATAAAAAAAAAGAAATAAAGGTTTTGCCTACCTACGTACCATATTTCATTTTAAAGCCGTTATATTTCTATATTCCATGTTCAAAATTCTAAATGCTGCTTAGGTAGGTCACTTTCTTTAATATTCGACCCTTACTGATTGTATTGTATAAAAATACTCAATAATACATTTGCTTGATTGTTAGTATGGCATTTTACGTCATTTTAGCACATGTTAGACCATTTGTGGCAGTCGATTTGTTTGAAGTAAAGGCAGATCACTCCATTTTGTTAGGCAGACGCAGTACTATATACCACCCGCCGTCTGTACACTTTCGACACTTTCTCACTTGACAAATCGAGTTTCCAGTAGGAGTCGAACCTGCAGCGGCGAGATGCGAGAACGTTTTAGTCGCGGCGTCTTTACTATCTCGGCCACGGAAGCGCTACAAAAAAACATGAATTCATCACAACCTACCTTCACACGCAGTGTGTGGTTCCCATTCTCCGGCTGATGAACATGTCGAGTATATTTTCCCTCCTACTGATACGTAACCATCGTGACACGTGAACTTTGATCCAACTTTATGCATATTTCCGGAAATAAATCCATGATCAGTGGAAAGCGGTTGACATTCTGAATAATTAAAGTACTTTTTAAAAAAGAGGATATCGTCTATTTGCTAGTTTATCAATTGGTGATCGCGGGAAAAAGACTTAACTATTATATGTGTCCTTCAACATGACCTAAATGGGCGGAGACAATAGTTAAATGACCGGAGTTATTACTTACATTTACCATTTAACCATTTAAATATGTGCTTGTATACGTGATCAAACTAAACTATGAAAGTAACGGATATAAAAATTATGATGCGAGGCCACCCTTAACAATATTTATGTTTGCCCTTTCCCGACTCTAATTTTCAAATTTTGAGTCGGTAAGTAGGCAAATATTTAAAAAAAATAATGTCATATTTTAATTATTACATTCAACTGGCATATATTTATGAACCTATTTTTATTGAAACAATCGACCAGAGAAATGTTTCTTTAAACTCTGTATCAACCATATATGCGAACATTTTTTCCGATGATAACATCACTTTCTGCCCAGATTTGTCATTCACTGCATACAACCAATGTAGTTGATAAACATAAACCGCATAAGAAGTTGCTCGGGGAACATCCCCATCTGAGTGGGGATAATTAACAATAGTTACCGAAGACAGATATTAACATTTTCATCATTTTCAGGTTTAGGAAAGCGTCATCATACGGTCCACAGTCCGTCGGATCATTACGCGGGACTCAGTAATATTGTAAATAAAATAATACGTCTTCACACCTAGTTGCGGTTGTTTTGCACATCAGAATACATACAGACGCACCTGTCCCCTAGTTGTGTTAATGGGCTACTAATTGTTTGTTACTAGCATTATTAAACAATAAAACGAGCTTGAAAACAATAATTTATTTACATTGAAATAAAACAAAACGAAGAAAAAATCTTCAGTTTTAAAAATATTTGTTTTTGACATAATTGTAATCCTATCATTTAAGTTAATATGCAAATAAAACAAATATATCTCACTTATATGCAATTAAAACAAATATATCTCACTTAAACTGACTCTTCTTCCGACCAACTTTCAAAAACAACGTTCGTGTTTAACAGTAGAAAAATCGATCATGGGACTTTTAGATTTTCTTCATCGGTGTTTAGCTGTGGGTGGATTCATAACCCATGCCAATAACAATGACCTACAGTAAACAATGATCGTGGTCCTAGTATTTAGAACGCTCTACGGGCCCATTCTGAATAGTTTATCGATGTTGAAGTTCCCCGGCCATGTTTTGTTTCATGAACAAGCTTATGTTTATTTAAATTGGAATCAATACTCAGCAATAGATATTTATAGTTCACACATTGCAATATCTGTAAGAAGCGAGGATTAGAATTTACTTGATGACGTAGAAAAATTTGAAAAGGTAAACATGGTAAATGTATTTATCAATTATCTGGCAATAGTTGTGCAGCTATAAAATTCAGATTTACCTCATTTCCCCGTGCAGTCACGCAGTGGTAAAAGTAGTATCTACGTCATGCAAATAATACTTATTTTTACATACACCTTAGTAACGGTTTTAGATATATGTTTCTCTCCGGGGCTATCAAGAAATGTTCATATGATATTTAAGAGTTAAATTTGTTAACTGATAATACTACAAAAAGGGGAGCCATTCATCTTTGATAGATGGTTGGCCAGGAATGTTCAGGACTCGCATCATATACTAGTAACCTTTTTGTGTTGGTACGCCGTTAAACCTAATTCAACGTGTCATACGTAATGATAACACGTATGGTTGATCCGTCTGGCCTTGAGTTCAGCAGAGTCAGTTGATACGTCTAGATGAATGAGGAGACTTGGTGTTATTGTACTGTGATTGATGAGACTGGAATACACTATATACACTTATAGAATAAAAATGTATACAAGGTGTATACTCATTCTCATATTTTCATTTATAAAATACAGTTGAGTCGATTGTATGAAAAGGCTGTAAGCAAATGTTAAATTAGTTAAATTAATAATCAGAGAATATTTAGCGGAAAAAGGCGTACACTAACTAGGATATAACTAGTAATGTAACGCTTAGAAATGATACATTCAAATTAGTTGAACAGTTAATAGCAAACCCGGTAAGAAAACGTGTCACTCAGATTTATTGTATATAAAATACAAATTAAATAGCATCCATTGTATTAATTAAACATGTGTTATTGCATTAGAGTTATGCGTATACACTAGTATGATTACACCATTGTATTACAATGATGGTAATAGTTTGAGGATCGAAATATACCCAAATAAATATGCTGTCAGATACCAATAAAAAAAGTGCAATGTTTTGAATGTTTGCTTTCAATTAAAAAGTCAATATACACATTTGCAGTCGAGTCAATAAGGCAAATACGGGACCTGATCACTTGACTTGGAGTGAATATACTTCTACTTAAATCATTTGTAAATAATATCTTCATAAGTCTTAAATAGTTTCAATTTTCTGCTTATTACTCTTTGTTCATCAAATTGTTAGTTATTTTTATATCGGGCATTTTAAAATACTCCACAGTGATTGCTAATTGGATTAAGTATTATTATCGTTAATTTATTAGAAATAAAAATGCATGTGTTAAATTACAGGCGAATATTTCCTAGTGCTAAGTTGTAACGTAGTGAGAAGAATAGTTTCGTTTGTTTTCTATTGACTGTTTTACTCAATCACTATTTCTCTTTTAAACATAGAGGATGGCGTGGCCTATTATACAGCAAGGTGAACTTGGAACGCAGGACCCGGGTTCAAGTCTTAAATGCGCCACTAAATTGTGTCGGTTTTTTCTTAAGCAATCACTTTCCCTTGCCTAGTCCGTAGGAACCGTGCCCTTCTCTTACTATATTAATAGATGAGTATGGCTCATTAGGGAATTTTCTAATACATAGGAACGCCCGGTTTTCATCCCCATCTGACGGGAGAGGCTATGGAAATTGCATTGCCTAAGGACACGCAGCAGTAACACAGTGGCACTACAAATTCAGAATTAATAGTACTATCTACTTGGCTGCCTCGGCCCCTCATCCAATTAGCTAATAAACTAAACACATACAAATAGACAACCTTGACCTGAAACTTAAGACCAAAACGTTGCTATTTTTGATGATACTCAAAGACAATGTGTTGTATGGTTTAATAGTTAATTGAAACAAATATGAACAATACTTGACCTTAACGCCTGTCATCAAACAATCCTGAGGCTGGTGTGCCAACACAGTCTATAGATGATACTTACACACTTACAGTTTGTTCTAAGTTAATCAAGTGGCTAATAAATTCATGACCAGTGTCATTGGTAAATGCATTATATAAGCGGGATGAACGGGAAACAAATATTCTACCAAAAGTAACAAATCTGTAATATCGAATTTGAATTGAAATTGCAAAACAGTTAACACAAGGAAAATAATTCTTTAACGCACGTGCCGAATGTTCTCGATGCAGAACTTATCCAAGATCTTATAACCCTTAAAGTGAAAGTTCGTGAACATCGACATTGTTTTCAAAAGTCGTTTCGGTGTAAAATAGCGAGACTGATTCATGCGAAATATATTGGTCAACGGTAATTGCTAAAGCTCTCGGGCTGATATGGCGTCTCAGGCCTGATATAGGGTGTGATATGAAAATACCCATTTAGTATTCTCTATTCACTGTAGTACAATAGCTTATGGATATCGACGGACAGTGCGCCCTACCTTAAAATAGCTATTCCACCAACAACAGCCACATTTTACAATATGTACACATCGTTTCTAGCACCTACTGGCGACGAGGCATAAACATATTTATAACTTGCATATTTTGAGAATCAAAACTCTATAGACACAAAACCAAAAACTGAAGCGTTGAATAAAGAGTTACCAAATCATAATTCATTTCACGCATAATCAACTACGGATATTGCAAGTAGCCGTGAACAATCCTATACTTTTAATCGGCACATAAATATTATTATATGCCCTGAATACCTGGATATAGTTTTGATAAAGAGTTGTGTAGTGTAATTGTACCGTTTTTTGACGGGTTAGTCTCTTTAAAGCTACAGACGATATGCTTAAATTGCAGTCCCCTTTGAAGACGTGTCTTTATTTGTAATTGTATGTTCACCAGCAAATGGCAAAATCGGGAATTTAATCGATCAATTTGAACGCAGTTCATCATGTAGTTCATAGATATGCGTTTCTTTACTGTTCATAGGTAGCATTTTACTTCCAAAAAAAGTTTGCAACTCTCGACGTTTGAGCCATCGTCCTTCTAATTTATAGTTAGACATTATAACCACTAAATTATGGGGATTTCTAGAGAACATGGTGCATTTAGTACCATTTTTATGATGCAAAATAACTTATTTGAAGGCACCTCACGATGTATCAGTACATAGCCCTGTCACAAAATGTCACGGGTAGAGCGTACTGGTCGTATATAGCTCTTGTATCGGTTACACCCAAAATCTATTGTTCGAGTTGAAACAATTTCACCATATTCATGATCTATTCATGTAACACGTAAAAGCGTGCACATTTTAAGTGGCCGCCAGAGAGGCCGTGTCATAAGTTTAGTTTTGTGCTAATGCATGTAAACGTATAGGAATATTTTCCTTAAACGGCAAAATTGTATAAAGGGCCTCTCGTGTAGTGTACTGTAGTTTTAGCCACGTTTGTCACGGACTGAACGGGGGAAATAATGATTTGGGCGTAATGTTTGCTATAAAACCCATTGTCTTCTAGCTTTCGCCGGGATCATCGATAGTACTTTGTTGGAACAGAGATTGGACGGCAAATTTCACAGGCAACATGTGGTTAGTAGTTTTATTAAACTTTTATCGTATATTTGTATTCAGTGGGCGGCGCCATCTTGTTTGGCGGTTACGACATCCGGTTAGCATTGATGTTTCTCAAACATAACTTTAGACTAGCATAAGATTTTGAAGTTACTTTATTAGATGTAATTATTGTAATTGATCATTAATTGTAAAACAATATTAATTGGATAACAGTGGATAATAGGTGCATTCATTAACGTTGGCGTATAACTCAGTGATTGTAATACACGAGTGTTAACATTAGTTAACAATGAGATGAGTGACAAGAATAAATGCGTGCATGCATAACTCAGTGAGGGTAATATATGAGTAATTTGATCATGTTTATATTACATGTATTAGGGGCATTGATTAACAGCGACGTACATAGCGTATACATGGCGTTGTAAAATATGTATACATTGCTACTCATCATTTGTACATATATTGATTGAATAATGATTTGTTTGGGTAATGATAATTATGCAAGCTTGGTATGTTTGTCAACCGACATCTAAAACGTATGTATAATTACAGCCTAAGCCATCCAGGATATAAGCCATCCAGGGTTGGAGTAAGCCATCTAGGTTTGGATATCCAGGAGTGGAGCTAAGCTTCCACGATTAACGTTACAAGCGGTGGAGACGGTCCCCGTACCTGCGTAGCCAGGTTTTACTAACGACAACCCCCGGGACACAAGGTGGGCCCGTTACCAGTCCTCACTTGAGGAATATCATTCACAATCTCAGTGGAGATTAACTATCATTGCATCGCGTCATCAACCCTTACAGAAGGCATTTGATGACAATCATCCATTGAATTCGCGCATCATCATCTTCATGAGCTCTCGCGCATCACAGTTATCGCGCTAGATCAACATTGTTATAGCTTTAACAACACTTTAGTGTCTTAGACATTCAGTATTTATAACAATACTAAGAACGTCTTAAACGTTCAGGAGAACATTCTTTTCATAGTTCATTTGTGTATTCGCTTGTTTTTTTAGATAATTGTATATATATTAAACATATTTTAAAAGTTGCATTAAACTTATGTAAATGCATTCACCGTCATTGATTCTTTCCTGAGTTAGCCCAACCACTAAGGTCATCCTGTGACAAGCCCATCATATCGAACATGCAAAATGCACTTGCTTGGTGAAATACACTATATTTATTAAACTGAAATTAGGACTCCGTCTCAAAACAACAGTTGATACTTAGCAGTTGACCTCGAGTGCGCTAGGTATTGTGTAATACCAACTTAATGTTAACAAGAAAAGCTATCATACATGTATTATAGCATGGGGAGTACGGACATATTTGAAAGGCAGTGAAATTTGACCGATCGATTATCAGTCAAGTGAGACATGTCCAAAATTGGGGAGGGGACACAATCTGTGTTTGCCGACTTCAGTACTTTATAAATAAAACAATGAAGTTATATAATAAGTGTATTCAAAGCCTTATAGTTACATTGTCTTTTGTCTTTTGGTTTTGTCTGATTTCAAAATGCCAGTTCGGATGAATGTATTATATACAGTAACAAACATTGTATTTTATACAGTAACAAACATTTCCATATTTCACGATAAGGGTAACACTACGTATAGCCGCTTCACTTCCATGGAAGCGCAAATAAATATTATGGAATGATTTTTTAACACTAGTATAATTGTGTAATGAACAATGTTATATGTATTTATTCTAAAGTTGTGATTATCCCAGAACTAAGTTTGTACAGCTCAGTAAGTGTGCCAGGTTCCCTGCCAGGACTTGAACCTGGATCTCTCTTCTCGAAAGAAAAGCATGCTTCCTTACACTACAGAGATGTTCCCAACAGCACAGAGCGTACAAACAATTAATCAGCCAACTTAAATTTAGATTAAACATATTTTACTTCAAATTATGTATATTTAAATAATCCATTCTAGTCACTGATCTTAACTCTTACAGTATGTTCTTTGTATGTGCCAGATGAAGCTGCAGGTTATGCTTATAAATTAATTCCAACACTTCATTAAAAAGAAACCCAGTGAAAACAAGCAAATTCAGCGAAGTACCAAGTCCACTATATGTGAAATCACACATCGTAAAATAATGGATACTCCTCAATCCTGCCAAATTTCATAAGACATCATTCTTTTATTTAAATTAACAGCATCCTAAAACGTTGACCAACTGACCTGAATAACAATGCAGTGCTTCCTTTCAATGAGTTTCACATTTTGATGAAGTTTTGATGAACTCCATTTAGGCTGTTGTGAGTGCCACCTTGTGAAATGCATCTGGCAAAGAGAAGGAAGGCTTGGATTATTGTTTATATCTCTGAAAACGGACAACAACAAGAGGTCAATGACCCTGAAGCTCTATTATTAGGAGTTGATAGATTAGCATTCATGTGAATTTTTATGAAAATCTGTCAAGTAGTTTCAGAGGAGTAGTCGCTACAAATGTTTACTATATAACTCTACGTAAACAAAGATGGTCGCTGGCTGCCATGTTTAATATCGAATCAAAATAATTTTCAACAAGGACCAACATCATGACATGCTGGTCATTTTAGAAAAAGTTCCATATCTGATTAAATATCAGTTGTAGTTTTTAAGAAGTAGTCGTTACAGATTTATTTATGTTTTAAATTATTTTTAGCCATGGCGACCATTTTGAAATTCCGGCTAACCTGAAATTTTGGTAGGATCGACTAGACATCAAAATAACATTTTTAGCCAGGGCGACCATCTTGAAATAGCGGCCGACCTGAAATTATGCTAGGATCAACTAGACATCAAGTGCAAAATTCCTGTGAAGTTTCATGAGAATCCGTCAAGTAGTTTCAGAGTAGTCGCTACAAGTTTTTATTATGTTACTCTATGTAAACAAAGATGGCTGTTGGCGGCCATGTTTGATGTCGAATCAAAATAATTTTCGACAAGGATCAACATCATGTCATGATGATCATTTTAGAAAAAGTGCCATATCAATATCAGTTTTAGTTTTCAAAAAGTAGTCGCTCCAAATGTTTTTTTTTAATCTATTTTTATTCGTGGTAGCCATCTTGAACTTCCAGCCGACCTAAAATGTTGCTAGGATCAACTAGACATCAAGAGCAACATTCCTGTGAAGGTTCATGAAAATCCATCTAGTAGTTTTAGAGGAGTAGTCGCTTCAGGTTTTTACTATATGACTCTATGTAATAAAAGATGGACGCTGGGTGCCATCTCGACAAGGACCAAAAACATGTCATATGTTGATTATTTTAGAAAAAGGCCTATATCAATATCACTTATGGTTTTCAAGAAGTAGTCGCTACAAACTTTTTTTTTAAAATATATTTTTAGCTTTGGTGGCCATCTTGGATGTTACATCAATGTGAATATTTGCTAGGATGAACTAGTCATCATGGGCTACATTCCTTTAAAGTTTCATGAAAATCCATCCAGTAGTTTCAGAGGAGTAGTCGCTACAAAACAGTTAAGGGCGGACACCGCTCCACAGTAAGACTCTGCTGATCTTTGATCAGTAGAGCTAAAAACAAACAAAAACTTGTGATTTAACGAGCATTAACGAGCATTTAACGTTTTAAAATCAAATACGGATCTGTTTCACAATTTACTAGAACATGTAAACACAAGAGTTAGCAAGCTTGTATACTTTTTTAAAAGAGCATACATTTTAAATCAGTTTAATGCAAAAGTGACGGTAACATATTATACAAAAAGTCAATGATCTTTAGTTCATTATCAGTCGGGTTTACATTGCGGTATTGATTCATACTAAATATTGCTCATTCGTCCCCAACGTCGTTCGTAAATAGAAAATAAAAACAAGTCTGTTCTGAAACCGAGAGTTGTTTCCGGCGATGCATATGCATAAACAAAACAAGAGGTCAATGACCTTGAAGCTCTCCTGATAGATTTTTGATAGCTAGGTCAACATTCCTGTGAAGTTTCATGAAAATCCATCAAGTAGTTTCATAGGAGTAGTCGCTACAAGTTTTCATTATATAACTCTATGTAAACAAAGATGGCCGCTGGCGGCCATGTTTAATTTCAAATCAAAATAATTTTTGACAAGGATCAACATCATGTCATACTGATCATTTTAGAAAAAGTCCCATATCAATATCACTTATAGTTTTCAAGAAGTAGTCGCTACAAACTTGTTTTTTGAAAATCTACTTTTAGCCGTGGCGGCCATCTTGAATTTCCAGCCGACCTGAAGTTTTGTTAGGATCAATTAGACATCAAGAGCATCATTCGTGTGAAGTTTCATGAAAATCCATCAAGTAGTTTTATTAGAGGAGAAGTCGCTACAGTTTTCATTATATAACTCTATGTAAACAAAGATGGTCGCTGGCAGCCATGTTTAACGTCGAATCAAAATAATTTTCGACAAGGATCAACATCATGTCATACTGATCATTTTAGGAAAAGACGCTGATCAATTTCACTTATAGTTTTCAAGAAGTAGGCGCTACAAACTTGTTTCTTGAACATTTATTTTTAGCAGTGGCAGCCATCTTGAATTTCCGGTCGACCTGAAATTTTGCTAGGATCAACTAGACATCAAGAGCAACATTCCTGTGAAGATTTATGAAAATCCGCCAAGTAGTTTCAGAGGAGTAGTCGCTACAAACTTTTACTATACAAACTCTATGTAAACAAAGATGGCCATTGGCGCCCACGTTTAATGTCGAATCAAAATAATTTTCGACAAGGATTAACATCATGTCATGCTGATCATTTTAGAAAAAGTCCCATATCAATATCACTTACAGTTTTCAGAAGGAAGTAGTCACTACAAATTTATTTATTTTAAATCTATTTTTAGCCGTGGCGGCCATCTTGAATTTCCGGCCAGCCTGAAATTGTTCAAGGATCAAGTGCAACATTCCTGTGAAGTTTCATGAACATCCGTCAAGGAGTTTCAGAGGAGTAGTCGCTACAAGTTTTTACTATATAACTCTATGTTAACAAAAATGGCCACTGGCAGCCATGTTTAACGTCGAATCAAAATAATGATCGACTCGGATCAACATCATGTCATGTTGATCATTTTAGAAAAAGTCCCACATAAATATCACTTATAGTTTTCAAGAAGTAGTCACTACAAACTTATCTTTTAAAAATCTATTTTTAGCTGTGGCGGCCATCTTGAATTTCAGGCCGACCTCTAAAATTTTGCTAGGATCAATTAGACATCAAGGGCAACATTCCTGTAAAGTTTCATGAAAATCCGCCAAGTAGTTTCAGAGGAGTAGTCACTACAAGTTTTTACAATATAACTCTATGTAAACAAAGATTGCCACAGGCAGCCATGTTTAACGTCGAATCAAAAGTATTTTTTGACTTTGACATGGACCAACATCATGACATGCTGATCATTTTAGAAAAAGTCCCTACAAACTCGTATTTTAAAATTCTATTTTTAGCTTTGGTGGCCATCTTGGATTTGACATCAACATGAATTGTTGCTAGGATCAACTAGACTTCATGGGCAACATTTCTGTTAAGTTTCATGAATATTCATCCCGTAGTTTCAGAGGAGTAGTCGCTACAAATAAAATTTAGGACAGACGGACAGACAGATGGACGACGGACACCGCACCACGACATAAGCTCTGCTGATCTCTGATCAGTCGAGCTAATAAAAACCGACTTTTAATTTAGTATACAAGCTGTCGTTAATTTTTGTGTCTGATTTCATTCCGATTTATTTTGGCATTTTCGTCTTGTTTTTACATGCATGCTTGTAAAATTTACATGCCCGACATGATTTTTACTAACTACGGGCTCCAAAAAACCCAAAGAATGCATAATCCAATACACCAAAATAAACTTAGAACTACTCAAACCTGTAAACATCAAACATGTGCTTCATAATTATTATAAATGTCATCCATGCCTAACAGCACCTTTTTAAGATAACCCTGAAGTAACCGTTTAACAGCTTTTTTGCATTTTTTTTCTTTCGGTCTGTTTTTTTCCATAGCATGAAAAAAGGTCCGAAATGTGCGATCAGAAGTCATTTCCACTCAAAAAGGTTGCCCTCCTTTAACTCAATTTATATAAAGCCGCTATATTATGCGATTTTTTTTTTTTTAACGCGACGAGACATAATGACGTCATGTGACATGACGTCACGCCACATGCTATTCTATATGTAACGTCATCTTACTATGACATCGAAATACCAAAGCAACCAGTACTTAAACGGGACATTAGCGATAGCATACTGTCAATATAATGAAACAGTGCTAAGGTAAACCCAAGAATTACATCCATGGTTAGTTTTTAAATGGCATAAAGCCCAACTCAAACTTAGAAAATCCTACTAAAATTGCATATACCGACCGCAAGACACATGGGATCTTGAGATATCACAAGTTAGATATCTCACGATAAGTTGCGATACATCTTGAGAAATTGTAAAATATATCTCAATTTATTTGGAGATATCAATGACTCAAGACTCATTGAGATATATGAAGATAATTATCTCAAAACAACTTAAGATGACTCAAGACAGTTATCTCAAGATAAATTGAGATATACATTGAGATTTATGGGGATTAATTGAGATATCTCAATACAAATATATCGATGTAAATTGAGATATCTCAAGATAAAATGTGATATCTCAACATGGAGTATCAAGATAAATTAGACATATATTGAGATATCTCAAGATACGGTGCATCGGGGAGTATTACAATATACATATTTTACTGAGTTGTTCATAATCTGGGTTTCGTAACAATGCGTGTTTGCCTTATCGATAATTACATTCTAACCGAAGCAGGGGTGTAACAATTTGGAAAAATCAACTCGCGCTGCAGGACTAGACTAGTGGAACCAAATAGCTACTCGCCCTTACCAATTTACCACTCGCCCTGCAGCATATAACCTGAACATTATTTTCACCACTATAGTAAGCTACAATAAGTACATTTGTGTACTCACAGACACTGTAGTAGCTGACAGGCAGTATGTGGATATTTTATTGTTATTCATATAAAGAAAGTGCCATATTATCTAACAACACATTTAATATTATGACAGTCATGTTTAACATCGAATCAAAACGATTTTTGACAAGGACCAACAGCATGTCATGCTGATCATTTTAGAAAAAATGTTTAACGTCAAATCAAAATAATGTTCGACTCGGATAACCATCATGTCATGCTGATCATTTTAGAAAAAGTCCCATATCAATATCACTTTTAGTTTTCAAGAAGTAGTCGCTACAAACTTATTTTTTAAAAATCTATTTTTAGCTGTGGCGGCCATCTTGAATTTCTGGCTGATCTGAAATGTTGCTAGGATCGATTAGACATTAAGAGCAACATTCCTGCTAAGTTACATGAAAATCCGCCAAGTAGTTTCAAAGAAGTAGTCGCTACAAGTTTTTACTATATAACTCTATGTAAACAACGACGGCCGCTGATCATTTTAGAAAAAGTCCCATATCAATATCACTTATAGTTTTCAAGAAGTAGTCGCTACAAACTTGTATTTTGAAAATTTATTTTAAGCCGTGGCGGCCATCTTGAATTTCCGGCTGACCTGAAAGTTTGCTAGGATCAATGAGACATCAAGAGCAACATTCCTGTGAAGTTTCATGAAAATCCGTCAAGTAGTTCAGAGGAGTAGTCGCTACAAGTTTTCATTATATAACTCTATGTAAACAAAGATGGACGCTGGCAGCCATGTTTAACGTGGAATCAAAACGATTTTCGACAAGGACCAACATCATGTCATACTGATCATTTTAGAAAAAGTCCCATATCAAAGTGAAAGGCAGTTCCTAAGCAGTTTTGTAACCTTAACAGTTGATAGATTTAAGCAGTTCTTAAGCAGTTCTTTAGCAGTTCACTAGCCTTCTGAAGCTTCCTTAACATTAACAGTTCTTTAGCAGTTTTATAGCAGTTTCTTAGCAGTTCTTAAGCAGTTCTTTAGCAGTTTCTAGGCAGTTATTTTGCTGAATTATGTTAATGTACTGCTTATATTTAATGAATATGCATTAGAACTGCTAGAGAACTGCTAGAGAACTGCTATGCAAGCTCTATATAAGGTCATGACACACCCAACAGCAGAAAGAAAACTGCTTAAGTTGTATGAATATTCATTCGAACTGCTAAAGAACTGCTAGAGAACTGCTAACCAAGCTCCATGTAAGGTCAATGACACACCCACGAGAGAGCTGCTTAAATAAAAGAGTTCACGTACATTTATTCTTTGGACTTCTAATAGACTGCAGGCAAGCTCAGTAAAAAATGCCAAAAGGAACAGATCTACCAGACCCAATTTGTTTACTGACATATTAAAGACAAAATATGTTGAACAAACTGTATAGAAAATAAAAATTAAATAAAACGTTTATTATGTACATTAACAAGTTTCGACAGCATAATAATTAAGACAATTAAGTTTCGAGACAGAATACTAATATAAATACATGAGAACTGTTTACACGTATAATCCTTCAGAATATTCAAAAACCACTTGCTTGTAATTCAACCATTATATAAAGCAATTAACTCACAAAAACATACTTTATCGTACATAATGATTTATCTCTATATCTGAACAAAACCAAAATATTCTAAGCAACTGCCAGATAATAATTAATAAACAAAATATCAAATAGATTTCAGTACTAGTTTCATACAATTAACTTACATTTACTGTTTGATACTTTTTCATATATTGTATATAGGTTTCGCGAAAACAGGTGACAATACAGATTTCTTTGCAAATTACTCTTTCTACAGACTACGTATAGAATTGTTCTCATCCAAATACAAGTATTAAATGCACAATACGTTTTCATGCAAAAAGGCATTTAAGTATAATCGCAAAAGCACTTACTTTTTAATCATTAAATATTTAGGAGCCATTTTCCCTCCAATATTTTGAAAAAAGGAAGACGGTGTCTGTGGTTTTTGCACTCTGGTCAGAATCACATTGGTGTCAATAGATAAATAATAACTTTTTCGTTCATGGTCATGCAGGATAGAACTGCTAGAGAACTTGTAAGGAACTGCTTAGAAACTGCTTAGTTGCATGGATGTATGAGAACTGCCAAGGAAGAAATATGGCAGTTTTCCTAGCAGTTTCTTAACAGTTTCTTCAACTTATTAGCAGTTTTTGAAAACTGCTAAGACCAGGACTGTTAAGGACTGCTAAGAAACTGCCAAAAAATGAAGAAACTGCTAAGCAACTGCTACAAAACTGCTTAAATAGGCAGTTCACTTTGACTTGGGGTCCCATATCAATATCACTTATAGTTTTCAAGAAGTAGTCGCTACAAACTTGTTTTTTAAAAACATATTTTTAAATTTGGTGGCCATCTTCGATTTCACATCAACATGAATTTTTGCTAGGATCACCTAGACTTCATGGCAACATTTCTGTAAAGTTTCATAAAAATCCATTCAGTAGTTTCAGAGGAGTAGTCGCTACAAAAAAGGTTTACGGACGGACAGACGGACGCAGCACCACGGCATAAGCTCTGCTGATCTCTTCAGTATTTTGTCTCCATTGAACCAATAATAGACGCCATAACTAATTATTAGCGGTTGGTAACTACGCTTGTTGTTCAGCCATACCCTTTCAGATTCGCCGACACCGCTTGCACGGTCCCGGACGCAGACATTCCGAACAGCGACCTCATGTATATTCGTTCACCCGCCATTTACGGTGTCGATATAAAAAAAAACACAGTCTGACTGGTAAGCGATATATTGCATCACACTCCAATTGATTTTAGCGTGAATTGAATTTCTGAACCCATGCAGTTTCGATATGTTTGTGTCAGACATGAATAATAGGTAACTTATAGAGAAAGGGTTTACAATCAATACTCATGTCACCGACTACATCAGAGGTATCGCAATTAGGCGAAGTCGCTTTAAACTTCGCTCTAATTTGACCGACTTCGTTTTTTATCCATGTTGGGCGAAATCTGAGTGGTCGGCAATAAGCAAAACTGCGAACTTCTGTGAGTTTTATTGACGGCTAATTATTTTGTCAGCAAGTTTCATCTAAAAATCCATTTCTAACCGTGGCCGCCGTTTTTATTTTCAGTCCGACCTGAAATTTTGCTAGAAACAACTACACATCATCAGCAACATTTCTGTGAAGCTTCATGACAATCTGTCAAGTTCTTTCACAGGAGTGGTCGTTACAATTTTTAAATAGTTAACTGTGTAAACAGACAAGGCTGCTCCCAGTCATGTTTCATCAAAATGATTTCTGACAATGACCAACATCATGTGATGTACATCATGTTACAGAAAGTCCCATATCAATATCAGTTATACTTTTTAGGAAGTTGTCGCTACAAATTTGTTTTGTTTTAAGCTTACTTTTAACAGTGCCGGCCGTCTTGCATTTTTTGCTCAGTCTGAAGATTTGCCAGGTTCAACTGTGCTGCAAAAGCAACATCCCTCTGCAGTGTCATGAAGGTCCACCAAGTAGTTTCAGAGTAGGCGCAACAATTTTTTATACAAGTCCTTATTATATCACTCCATGTCCGGCGGGCATGTTTGATGTTGAATCAAATTAGTTTTCGACATGGCTCAACATCACGTCATGGTGATCATTTTAAAAAAAAACAGCTAACCTTTGTCCATACATATGGTCTTTTGTTCATTTAAGCTTGTAAGAACATGTTCCACCACCATGTAGGCTGTTAAGGAAAAAAAAAATAGGTGTGTTTCCTATTGCATGCTTTAAAAAATTAGGGTCGGTAGGTAGGAAATTTATATATGTTTGTTTTTCGAGCAAGATATTTTGAGATGCTACATGTATTTATCTCATAAACCCCATACAAGTTGATGATACAACTGAAAGTTCCTCTGTAATGTAAGTTTACCTCGATATATTGCAATAAATCATTGTTCAGAACAATTTTTTTTTTTCATTGCAAGTTTTAGGGTTGGCCCCTTAAAAATAGGGTCGGTCGGGCCACCGGAAACACAGGTATTGTTTTTTTTGGCATAACACAGACCAGCCACTTGTTCTTCGGTAGATCCTATAGTGTATACCTACTAGTGATATGCATGAGGCAACATGTCTTCAACTGATGCCCCTTTCCAATCTGGGTCATGCCAGTTTACACACATAAATATCAAACATGCAATGCACGTCCACATATACGATATATAACTAAGACCTTCAGCACATACCTGACTACGAAGCCAAGGACGCCAGAACGCAGACAGCGTGCAATATCCCCAATTTTCTATCAGCCTGGCAACAGATGTTAAACTCTGCAAAGACAAGGAAACACGAGATGTTATAAAAAATGATTTCTCCACATACACAAAGAAAAGACACATACACGACATAAAATGTCCTGTATCACACACGTCAGTCAACTTTTATGGCAGGACGTGCAATGGAATTACCCCTGATTTGTCCATGACAACAAGCAACATCGGTAATGCTCTTGAAAGCAGTTTCGAACCATCTGTGTACAGTTTTAACATTAGACCTCCTGTGCCTTTCCCATCTGGGTCATACCAGTTCAACCAACAAAGCTGCAAACCGTTCAATATGCCATCTGGGCCATGCCACTTCAACAACGCAGCTGTAAGACGTTCAATATGCCATCTCGGTCATGCCGGTTTACCCAAGACACTATCACACATGCAATGCACTATAACATATAAGGTACACAGCGACTACCATCAGGACATACCTTAATAGAAAGCAAAGGGCGCCAAAATGCAAACAGGCTGCAAAATCCACAATCGCCTAGCACCTGCCAGCTGAAGCAGATCACTGCAAAGACAAGGAAACACAGTATCGTATAATACAGGCTTTCTCCACAAACGTAAAGAAGATAAACATACACGAGATCAGACAATATTTCCAGTGATAAACATACACGAGATCAGACAATATTTCCAGTATCATACACGTCAATCCATGGCTTTTCGAGACCTTTCTCACCCTGTTGCGAACATGCGTTTACATGGCCATGCTCACATTTTAAAGCGCACGAAGAACCTGATTTTACAGCTCAAGTGGTATTTCAGACAGCAAACCCTTTAAGACGATCTCTTTCTCTCTCTATCATTCTATACTATCGCGGAGACAACATTATCGCAGTTATGAGCAACTACCGTTCAATGCTTCGATGTGTTTGCTCTGTGATCTGTCTCTGCGTCACTTTTGGTCAATGACATTTCAACGTTACCAGGTTGACTTTCCAAAATGCGCAGCAACCATTTACTTTGCCTTTTCATCCATAAGCATCGGGAGGTGTACATAACTGGTTCTACCCGGGAAAACTGGTGGTCCGTCTCCACCAAAAAATAAATCGACCGTCAGATATAATCTTACATGTGTTGACAATGACGTAAACTACCATACCAAAACAAACAATCAATTTCGACATGGCTGGGAAGAGATTGACAGCAGTCTCTCACGAGGAAAACCACCCATCAAGGTCTGTATCGTGCGGAATTCTGTTTAACTTCAGCTTTCACAAAAACATAATTTCTTCACTTATTGTGCAAGACATAGTAATGCTCTTGAAAGGTATTTCGAACCATCTATGCGAGCAAACGAATGAACAAGAAAACCCAAAAGTCTTCCTCGGAAAAACAAAACGACGGCTATTCAGTTAACGAATCATAGTTACGTCACCTGCACACTAAATGAATGTTGCATCTACCCACCTGTCCTTTCAAATGAACTCTTCACCAACACTTCCTGCTTAAACTAAAACTAACATCCAAAAAAAAAATAATTTCAAGATGGCTGTGACAAAGTGAGCGACAGAGTCATCCTAACTTATGCGCATGCGCAAACAATAACAACCAAAAAAACAATAACAAACTCTTGCCCCACATAGGCCAACTTTTTCTCACTCAACATAATCTTATAAATCCATATAGACACTCCACAACATCCCTTTCAAATAAGCCCCGTAATGGTGTGTGACAAGTTCTCAACACTGCCCACAGCCATTGCCACACATTCATGAACTTGTGGACAGCCCCGTGGCCGTGAAGCATGACCTACTTCTCCACCACAACAATAATATGCTCTATTACCTACCAAAACTTATCTACGGTACTTACCTTTCGCCCAAAAATATTCTCGCCCACGATTTTGCAATGATTACAATGGCTTGAAATGTCCAATGTAACGTATAACGTCGGCCTACTGTACACCAGGATCCGTCGCAAAATGGCGTTCGTTATTAAAGCGTAATACATAGCCTGCTGCGCGCGCAAGTAAACCGGAACTCAACAGTCAATTTATATTTACCAAAAATATACAGACGTTAATGGAGCTACTTATGTAATGGCCAACTATTACGTCTCGTTCATGTATCTACATCCATTACTGATTTTCCGTACTAGAAAATTCTACAACGTGCCAACACGTATTATTGGTCTAGTGGTCATCATGGTTAAACGTACATGTATTAAATAAAAAGTAAGGTCCCTGGTTCAAATCCCGTTCCGAGCTACTTTATATTAAGCAATATAATCGGAAACCATATAGTTATCGATAGGTTACATGTACATGTACGAAGGCTAAACACACATGTTTTATCTCACGAATTCTGGCTTATATACATATATATTTAATTATAATTTATTTACCTTTAACAGTGCACTGTCCACTGTCTGTGTCGCAGACCTGCCCTTCCACACATTTACTTTGGCAGACATCTCTATACTTTGAAATACGTTTACACGATATAGGTTGGCATAGTGTCTAGAAATGTATTATCTGATTAACAGAGGTAATTTAAGCAATATTAATGCGAGAAACATTGTTAAAAAAGCATGAAAGGAGAAATTTGGAAATCAACGAACACGATAAGTATATTAAAATATATTGCAGTGTTGGTTTGGCTGAGACTTTTCATGAACGGTAAAGTCAGAATATGCTTATTGTTAACCTTAACGGAGATGATAGAGACTTTGTGTCAAGTATTTTGTATATAATATTACCGTCAAATTTGCATTAAATCCGCCGATGTACCCAGCCGGTAATAGAAACAATTGAAAAGAAACGTACGCTTCGATAAAAAGGCACGCTGATATTTTAACTCTTGTGTTTACATAAACATAACCTGTGCTATAAATAAACAAATTGGGTCTGCACACTTCCTGTTTTGTGCTTAGCGTCGGGGCAGCTGTAGGCGATACAGCGTAATTAGTACACACATATGTATTCGGCATAGTGTGTACAGTTTCATTTGATTCAGTTTATTTGTTAGCGTAATTGTTGTAACGCTTCAAAGTGCTTCGTCAACTTTTTCAGTTTATGTGTTAATAAGCATATTTTGCCTTTAACAATATACCATACAATACTAAACAGGATTTGAATACAAGTTTTCGGGGATTTTTTTCGTTACAGTAAATATTAATGCATAAGATGCCTGACATTTTAAATTGATATTTCTTTATTGCCTCCAGAGTAGGAGATTTACATAATATATTTATAATCAACACAAAATCATACAAAATTTTGGAAGTTAATAGCATAACATATATACACGATGATATTAATTATTATAATGTATTATAAAATATATGCTCAAACACATTATTTAATTTCCCCAGTGAGTAAATATAATAAGTAATAGTAATGATTAAGTACTTAATATTCAAAATACGCCAGTACATGTACCAATAATCGGTAAATGACTATATTATCCGTATGATAACCATTACCATATAATGTGAATATTAGTTCAGATAAACATGCCTATTAATCCACCACGGATTTTTAAAAGTCACACATCAATTGCTGACTTAATTAATTTGTCTACCACAGACATAATAATAACATAGATGTTAATATATGCTCTTTAGTCTTTATGTCCATCATTAGTACCACATGTGAGCCTGGTCTCGCTATGACTGTATCCCGTTATAGAGGTACAGGCATAAGAACAGAGAGAACCAGTCGGGATCAGAGTATGGCCCAGAAAGTTGCTTGTGTCTGAAATTAGCCAACTGACATTGACAATGAGCTATTTTTGTCGTTACTATGGGGGTCATGTGGGACAATCCCAAAAAAGTGTTATCTGAAATGTAAAATGCAATTAGGCCCGCTGAACATATATGCAAAAACGGAGAGCACAAACATCGAAAAAAAAAAAAAACTTTAATTATAATTACATATTATTAGATCTACATTATTTGTTTATAAAGAGACACACCAATCCGCATTTTAAAATGTAACCAACAATGTTTGAAGTGTTTCTAAACGTATTAAAACATGTTTTTAATATAATTTATCTTAATCACACATAATCCTTAGAACCACAATAGCATCAACAATATTTGTAGTATTTATTACATGAAACAGTAATATTTGTTGAGCTTACATTTATTTATAAGCACGCGATGGAGATAATAATATCTAATTTTCGTAAATCAGCGAGAGTCTGCGACTTACATCACACATAGATCTTCAATCTTCAACAGTCATACACAGGTCGAAAATAAAAGGTGGCATTTGCAAAACGCTTCCTACCAAAAACACGAATTCAATAATGCAACAATTACATAAACAAAATATGCAGATTCATAAAACGATAGACAACAGTGGTACCGCGGTAGAACGATCATGGTTCAGTGACAAAGGGTGACTGAGGCTTTTGAATAGGTTCTAGGATGCAATCTTACCCCATTGTTATCTCAGTTAAACAGTGTAAATAGGGAAATCCCTGCCGGGCTATATCTGCAGCATCAGTAGGAAATATAAGTGAAACTCAAAGATGATTATGTATATATGAATATTATAAAAGCAAAGGTCACAATAACAAATTTGGAAAGCGTTTCTTACAAACATGGATATAACAATTCTACAATTGAAATTATAAATGCAGTATCCGCTTTATCTATATTTTGTATCTACATGTCTTAACTTGACAAATTACATACATGGTCAGAAACTTATTTGAATTAGGAATTATATTTCAGACTGCCAAATACGAGTAAATAGTCCACAGAGAGAAGTCTCAAACAAAATTGGTCAAAGATAATTGTATACATACTATATTTGTGTACATCGCTTCTTTGAATGTAAACACATGGACCTGTCCGTTCCGTGGATATGGAGAATATCCCATCAGAGAGTAGCTCAAACACTTTCTGATTTTTCTTGTAATTAACCGCTTGGCATTGTTTTCTGATATCGCAATCCACGTCACAATCTCTTAACGATGTATCGTACAATGTCAAAAACATAGACATGTTTCGGAAAACTGACAAGTACAGAATCGAATAGTATCATATTAATCAAACTGAATGTACAAAACGTATTGACAACCTATGTATATCGCTTACAAACATGGATATAACAATTCTACCATTGAACCTAGGTTACAGGGATATATTAAAAGCGTTTACGACGGATTATAATTAAAATATTATAGTAGTCCGGCAGTAGACGACAAAACCCAAAGTTATCATCCACACATTTTACTGGTTTTAATATGTTTAAGATATGTTGATTCTGAATCTGAATGATGCCACATTGGCATCATTGAAGAAATTGAAATATCCAAGATGGCCGCCAGGATGGCTGCCTGACATTAAAATGACAATATCTTGGCTTTAGCTAGGACGACCATTTTGGTGTCTATGACTAAGTTTTTGGGGTCAAGGAATCCATTTCTGACTCCGCAAAACACAAATATTTAAAATGGCTGCCAAGATGGCTGCCGTGACTTTACAATGATGATATAATTGGCTTCTTCATTAGCTAGGACAATCATTTTGGAGTCTATGACTATGTTTTTGGGGTCAAATAATCTATTTCTGACTACACCTTAACTATTAGATGAAAGCAAATATGCAAGATGGCTGTCAAGATGGCTGACGTGATATTACAATGACAATATCTTGGCCTCTGCATTAGCCTAGGACATTTCAGTCTTATTCCAGAGCTTATTACTATTATTACTTATAAGTTAAATACAAATATCCAAGACGTCTGCCAAGAAAGATGGCTGCCGCGACATAAACGTGACAATATATTGAATTCTAGATCAGCTTGGACACTTCTTTTGGTGAGTTTTACTAGGTTTTGAGGAACATCTTGGTGACTCAACTTTTTAATTAAATTGCTTTAGTTATCTAAATCGCTGCCTTAAATAAAACAATCTGCAATCAGATGCATGTATACGCCACTTATAAATATGGTGCTATCTGGTCCAGACGAAATCATGACTGCTATGGCTGAGACGCAAAAACAAACAATACAGTGCGGACATTTCTTTACAGTCTTTATAGCTGATCAACAGCAGTACCGTTTGATGATTAATATTATGCGGATACATCCTACATTATTCAACAATTTATTTCCAAGTCTTGAGCATATGCATATGCTTACGAACTGTGTTGGTTGTGTAGGTGTATTAATGTTAATAGTGGATGAGAAGAGGTTCTAAATGCTGCTTTTGGCACGTATGCCCCCTGGAAAGAACTATCCACAGAATAGTAAGATAGTTACTGAGGAAGTCTTGCACCGCGTGCTAGAATACATCGAGAGTCATAAGGAAGGATTTGTTGGTATTATTAAAGACTAGAACTGCTCGTAGTGGAATATATAAACTTGGTTAGACATAGTAAGCCTTGGTTATGGAATGCTATATGGTCAGATATGTTTATCGATAAACCATGCATGCAAGCGGGCTTGTTGGTATTACACTCAATCCATCTGCTCTGAAAAGATGGGCATTGCGTCTTTATGTATGCTGTCGTCGTATGGTCCTATACAAATCACAGCACACAAAATAAATGGCAAAATATTCCTGCCCTGTACACAAACAAAGAGCAAATTATACAACGAAAAGGACGATACACAACACAAAGCGTGGTGAAGACAGGGTTACCGAATTGGAATGCTCAGTAGGCAATATAGCTCGCTGGTTAGCTAAAATGGATTTCAAGTGTACACAACTTCGCTATTATCCTGTCTTCAGCGCTCAGATCGACAAGACAGTGTAAATAAAAGTACATCCAATAAACAGAGAAATTAGAAACTATAGAAAACCCAAATGTGTACTGACCAAACACTGCAGTTGTAGCCAAAGAGAAAACAAATTTAGGATACGACCACTAAACACTAGGAAAGAAAGTTCATGCAGGGTTTCAGGAGGGGCAATCATGGAGTCCCATGTGGTTGTCCGGTCATCGCACAATAGAAAGGTGAAGTGTAGTGACTGACTGCAGAGTTTTCAATCACCAAGCATTAAGTAATACTAAAGGTCCTATCCTTTTCTGGCGAATTTCCTGATTTATTTTGTAAAGTGGTCAGAAAATCCGTCATACGTTTTTAATTTCGAAAGTTTATATATCACATCTCCATAGAATAAAAGTAGTGATATTCCTAGTTGCAGAAAAGTTTTTAGGTTGGTGGTGTACTTCTCCACCAGGTTTTCGTTTCAGTGAAAGAACGTTAAGAAAGATCTACCTAGTTTATGATAACGAAAACTTTGCTGAAGAAGTTAACTTGTAATAACTTGATTCCGAAAAAACTTAACATCGTTACATGGCAGTTCAAGACACACCATAAAGAAGAAATGCAGCTCGTATGAAATCCCATGTACAGGATAGAGAGAAAATTCGGGAGAAGCTAAATACCTGGGTAACCCTCTAAATCCTGATGAATACCCAGACGGCAATATAAACATCGTCTCTGGGAGTATTAGTCCAGAAACAGTAAAAGTGGGTAATGCAGTCGCTATTAGTAAGAAATAGATGAATACATATGAAGCGAGTTGGCCTGAAGGATGATTCAACGTGGCTTGTTGGTTAGAGCATAGTTCATGGCGGGGATTTCTTTATTTACACTGTCCCGTTTTATTGGGTTGACAGTAGGGTAAGTGTGAGGTTTGGTTCACCCTATAACCTGGTTTAAACCACAAGTGGCCTTTTTTGCCATTGACCGTTCCATGGCTAAAAACGGGGTTTGGCAACCGGACTGATTGATATTACAGTTATATCATCACTGGGAACAGTTCAGTTCAAAAGTTTGAATTCTTCAAGAAGAAGCTTAATGTTCAATGAGTCTAAACGTTTGTAGGCAGATTATTTAAATTGGCATGTTCATATGTGGTCTCACATGATAGTAACAAAAGGGGTGTGATTTTTCAATAATAATTATAATAGGTGTAAACAAAAGCTGACCCCGATTCATATGTGTGGTTTAATGAATTCCTTTAACCATGCTATACATTTTTAGAATTTCTTGAGCTTGTTGAGCAACTATTAGTACTCAAGATTGGTGGCCTATTCAATCAAAGTCGTGTTATTTGTTCATAGTTGTATTCCTTCTTCGTTTTGTTAGCACATGTATATGTGAATGTTTTCTTGTTAATTTTTGTGGCTCTACCACTAGACCACAGCGCTCGACGAACAGTCTTTAGATACATGTAGTATCAAATCAAGAACGTTTTATTTGTTATATAGACAAGAAAAAACATGAACAATATAACGGGTAAAATAAATAAAGTTGTTAACCGATTAATAAACACATTAAAAGAAAGACTTATTTTCTACATATCATTTAACATAAAATTCTAACCTGGTATGACCTAATGATTTTAAGTTAAATCAAAGAGAAAACAACAACACTATGTTTCTGTCCAAAACAAATCATTGAGACAATATATTACTGTGTATGAATGCAAACTGGATTATTTATTATTTCAGCTGGTACTCTACAAACAACACGGATGACATGAATAATTCTAAGAATTTATTTTGTGTATAACAGAACATCAAACGTGCAAAACATTATATAACACAATCATTTTAAATTTCTTAATCTAGAGTGTGATTATAATTCTGTTAATTTCATTCCTGAAAACATAATGGTCAACATCGGTACACTACAAGTTCTTTAGGAGAAAATGCGTACTATATGCTTTTTTGTTTTAATAATACTCAGTACATTTAAAAACGCATTATTCTTGATTTTTATTTATTTTTAGTCCTCTGTTTTTTCTTCAAATGAAGCTAGTATTTTATGTTAGTACACATGTCTCTTTGTCCCAAACGTTAACATATGGCGATAAACAGTTGTACAAGATTTGCTTTGCTTCTTACAGTTAAAACACATTTAGCACGAGGACTTCAATTCCATTCTAAAACCCCACAAATTGTGAATATAAATAAAATCATATGCTCTTTAAACAATTTTATTAATGAGGAATTAATTTTCTTGCGCTATTGCCGAACTATTTAACTGATTTTAAAAGGACGGAAGGCAATCTTGAACTTTTTATATTATTCAACATTATATACAGTATCAATTTGAATCTGCATGCATATAATAATTCTTTATTTTTCGTTTCTATTATTACCTGAAATTGTTATTTATATTATTGGTACACTATTATGAGTAGCTAGTAAAAAACAATCAATTTGCTTTGAACTATTCTGGTAATTAATGTAAATGATTTTAAAAATGCAAGTATGTAGGATAATAACGGGTAGCTGAGAGGTTAAACAGAGAAAGATTGCCGTGTGTCCGTTTACATGGTATTTTCAATCTTAAAATGTGATTTTTTAATAAAATGGTTCAAATTATGAGGATCAACTTTGTTTTTGTAGAGTTCATACATATGTAAAATATGACATTTTTTTGCACTCATATTAGCAAATATACGTTAACGTATTCTCACAAAGGTATACATTTATTCTGTAATCAATAGCATTTATTCAAACGAGCTAAAGAAATATATATACAAAACAACAATATTACAAAGCTAACGATTAAAACAAGACGTAAAAAATAATTAGTATTAACAAAATATAAACAAAATATTATTTTAATAGAAAATACCGGTTTAACTTGATATTCATGGATTTACAATAATAATCGAAGTACATCAATTAAAAAAACAACATTAATTTATTGCCAGTAATACATCATCAATAGCTGCACTGGCTAAAACTAACAATTTATTTAATATTAGAATGTAAAATATCTAAACCAGATACAGACAATCATCGGCAATATAAAAAGGTTCCAAAAAGATCGTTATGCTATATCTAGAATATGACATTACGGTTAAGTGTTGTATCTTGTCGATGTATCATCTGTATGATCCGGGTCTTGCTTGTCAGGAATACATTTGCCCGTGAAATATCACTATATCCATAATAAATACTGAACATGAGATACGCATTCAATTTCACATATCAATGTCTTTCTTTGGCGAAAACTAACACTTGCTTAATACCGTGGTACATACCACAGGGATCGGTCCATGGCTAAGATGAAACTATAGCACATATTCTTCAAAATACATAATCTAGGTCATCTCTGGTTTCTGCCAAGTCATTGAGTACCTTCTTTGTGGCTTCCTAGGCTATTGGGTTTTGTATTTATATATACACAAGCATCTTTGTGTTTTACTTATATTGCCTATTAATGCTGCCTTGTTGGTTAGAGAATAGTTCATGGCGGGTATTTCTTTATTTACGCTTTCCCGTTTTATTGGGATGAAGTAGGGTAAGTGTGAGGTTTGGTGTACTCTAGAACATGGTGTAACCCCCAGCGGTCGTTTTTGCCACTGACCGTTTCAAGGCAGTCGCCCTACTGTCAACCCTTGTGTGTTTGTAATGTCTTAGCTGACCTTTTATTCAAACTTTTATTTTCAACTTTTATTGATTATTCCACGTGTAATAAAATAGTCGAAGATATGAATAGTTTAGTTTATATAATAAAGACCAAATGTATATAACCCAACAAAGCGACACACCGATATCACCCACGCACGCACACACAAACAGTCACTCGTACAAATGCACGCACAATTAATTTAACATAGCATAGCATAATTTTATTCAGCATTAAACCGCAATACAATAGTTTATAGCCTACATATAAATACGAAAATACAAGGTTTGTCTCTCCCTTTCATGGTGACTTATATCCGTCATATATATAATACATTTGACTAGGATGAAAGCAAATATGCTGATTTATATTAACAACACTTGTATTTATATAGTGACAATTACCACATATCGTCATACATTCCAGTTCAGTAAATAGCATTAACCATAAATGTATATCTCGCACACACAAATATTTCAGGTTCACCCACTTTCGGGATACATGCATATGTACATTAATTCTTTTGAATGCGTTTCTTAAAGGCATAATATAAATATTTACTTAGTTGTATAAAGCATAACGAAGAACACAACCATATTAACAGCTTTGTATTTACTTTGGTTTGATTCAACAAAAGACCCAAATATTAACATGCCTCTTACAGCAATTAAGGGCATCATTCAAGTATCATTGACATTCAATTTATTATCACTTTCAGAATTATTTTTTGTTATCCTTTTCTTTTTCCTTGATTTTCCAACACATATTAGCAAATTTGTTCAAAGCGTGATCACTGTCTCAGTGAACCGAAGATACACGCTCGCTTAGAAATCCACGCATGATATACCTAAATTCATTGAAAAAAACAACAACAAAATATTACCTTAAAAACGGCTTTCTTCATACAAAGAGCTTTTTTATGTCATTATGTCTGTTTCAAACTTACAAAATAGATACAAGGTAAGTTTTATGTTTATAAATTACATAAACAGAATGACCATACTGGAAACGATACAATAACTAGCATGCGCATCAGTCCTTTATTGCCAAAATTAAATGCTAAATTTTGTAAAAACATCCCAGGGGTCTTAATCCACTATCCATTAATGTCGAAAAAGGGAATTAAATAAATCGGCTTAAGCATATCAGAGTTATGTGGTTTTATCGATTTTTATCCAGATATGGTTCAAGAACTGTCATGTTAAAATTGTGATTGTTGAATGTGTCGTGTTTAATATTTGGAATTGAGCGTATATAGTCAATATTCTGGCACTTCAGTGTGTATGTTTTTGAACGGTCTTCAGAAAACGCTTACTTTAGATAGAAATGATAGCACTGCAATTTGTTTTACTTCATATCAAAGAAAGAACAAAAATCAATGTGAGTGTGTTGCAAAAAACAAAAATCAATGTGAGCGTGTAACAAGAGGCTCAAGAGGGCCTGTGGACGCTCTACTGGCTAAAGATAAAGCTTATGTATATATCATTCAACCGGATCATGACGATGAAATACGCAACTAGGCTTGGTAATGATCATCCCTGTCAAGTTTCGTTGAAATCCAGCCAGAGGTTCAGGAGAACTAGTCTGTACAAAGTTAGTGTACTAATTCCTGTAAGGGTCATAACTCACCAAGATTCGTTGAAATCCGTCAAGGAGTTCAGTATAGACTTATGTAGGGTTCAGGAGAATTATCCTGGAAAATGGTTGTGTATCAAAAATATTTAAAGGGCTATAACTCTGCCAAAACTCATTCAACCGGAACATGGCGATGATTTGCACAACTAGACCTGGAACTGATCATCACTAAAAAGTTTCGTTTAAATCCGGCCAGGGGATCAGGAGAAATAGTCCAGACAAAATGTGTGTATTAAAAGCTTTAAAGAACCATAACTCTGCCAAAAATCATTTAACCGGAACACGGCGAAGATTTACACAACTAGACCTGCCACTGATCATCCCTACACAGTTTTGTTTAAATCCGTCCAGGGGTTCAGGAGAACTGGTCATGACAAATTTTGTATATTAAAACCTTAAGGGTCATAACTCCGCAAAAATCATTCAACCGGAACACGGTGATAATATGTACAACTAGGCTTGGTACTGATCATCCCTGAAAAGCTTCACTGAAATCCATCCAAATGAAGGCCCTTTCGTCTTAATGCGGCCAAACATAGCATATTTCAAAAAATCAAGGGCCATAACTCCTGTGTAAATTGTCCAATAAGGCTGTTTTTTAAATGTTTCGGAGCTTTCATTGATATTAACAATTTGGTAAAGGTAGGTAGAGATCAGACGAATAATGAAGGCCCTATCATCTTAACAAGGCAAAATATAGCATTTTTAAATAAATCAAGGTCCATAACTCCGCTGTTACTAGTTTGATATGGCTGGTTTTCGAACTTGCCCGAACTTTTATTGATATTAACAATCTGTTTGAGTTTGGTAAAGATCAAATGAAAATTGAATGCCCTATCGTCTTAACAAGGCAAAATATAGCATTTTTAAATAAATCAAGGGCCATAATTCAGTTGTTACTGGTTTGACATGGCTGGTTTTCAAACATGTTTGAGCTTTCATTGATATAAACAACCTGTTAAAGGTTGGTAGAGATCAGACGAATAATGAAGGCCCTATCATCTTAACAAGGCAAAATATAGCATTTTTAAATAAATCAAGGTCCATAACTCCGCTGTTACTAGTTTGATATGGCTGGTTTTCGAATTTGCCCGAGCTTTTATTGATATTAACAATCTGCTAAAGCTTGGTAAAGATCGGATGAAAAATAAAGGCCCTATCGTATTAACAAGGCAAAATATGGCAATATTTAAATAAATCAAGGGCTATAACTCCGCTGTTACTGGTCTTATCTGGCTGGTTTTTGAACTTTGCCCGAGCTTTCATTGATATGTACAGTCTGTTAAAGTTTGGTAAAGATACAAAATATAAAAAAATCAAAAAATCAAAGGCCATAACTTCGCTGTTAAAATAATAATAATAATTAAAAAAAAAGAAAGAAATTAAACGGAAAAAACATGATAATAATAAAAACTAAAAAGTCAAAAGATCTGGTAAAGTTTGGAAAAGATCAGATGAAAAACGAAGGCCCTATCGTATTAACGAGGCAAAATATAGCATTCTTAACGAAATCAAGGGCCATAACTCCGCTGTTACTAGTCCTATCTGGCTGGTTTTCGAACTTATCCGAGCTTTCATTGATATTAACAATCAAGTAAAGTTTGGTAAAAACGAAATGAAAAATGAAGGCCCTATCGTCTTAACGAGGCAAAATATAGCATTTTTTATATAAATCAAGGGCCATAACTCTGTTGTTACTGGTCCGATCTTGCTGGTTTCTAGATTGTCTGAGCTTTCATTGATATTAACAATCTGTTAAAGTTTGGTAAATATCGGATAAAAAATGAAGACGATATCGTCTTAACGAAGTATAAGTTAAAAGACCACGGACGACGGACAACTCGCCATCGCATAAGCTCAGCCGGCCCTTGGCCAATAGACATGGTAGAGCTAAAAATAAAATGTGAGCGTGTTGCAAAGAACAAAAATCAATGTGAGCGTGTTGCACCATGATGGGAATGTGGGGTATGAGGGAGGTTATCCGCAAACAACAATTATCATTTTCGTTTTGTATGTGATTGATCTAATTATAATCAACTGGAATATTGTCACACTTGTTATTTTGACCAAAATTTGTGAACCGTTTTGAGTACTTGAAACCGTGTGTTAGCAACAGTTATATTCGTTTCCTGTACTGCTACAATGTCATTAAAGTATAACTGTTTTGTATAAAATATAGAAGCTCTGTTGTTTTTAACTGTATAGTCAACCTCATTGAATTACAGACACATGGAAATATCAAACTACTAATATCGTTCAGTTTTTTTTTCGCAATGGATTTTGTGGACATCACATTTATTGGCCGTCAGCTTTGAATTTGGTAGACGTTGTCTTTACTTAAGGATGAAGTCAACATCACAACACCATATACAAATAAAAATATAACCACCTAATTCATATGTGCCGATATAGTTCTTTGAGACGCTTTCAAAATAATAGAGGTAAATGACACCTGTATGTAATAGTTATATGACATTCTCTAGGTTGATACCGACTGATAACAGGGTATGGAGCACCAATAATCGAGACGAAGTCGACATTTTCCTACAAAACGAACCTTGTTAGTGTCCCCTACCCTGTCAGGTGGTATCAACCGAGAGAATTTCCTGTAACTGTTTTATCGCATTTTATTTTCATTCATTATTTTTAATAACTGATTTTTTCACATGTTTGTCCATTCTTTATTTTTCATAACTGTTGTTTTTTCACATTTTTTTACATTCTTTTTATTTCCGGCTTTTAATTTCTGTTCACAATTAACATTTTCTCTTTAGAGTCCGTTTTAACCAAATATTCATGTACTTTGTAAGAGAGTGTGAAACATGTTAAAACAGCAGACCTTGTTGATTTCAGCGAAATTCAAGTCCAACATAAAGATCGCACATGCGCGAAAAAGTGCGATATCATGTTCAATTAGAGCACGTAAACGTGTTCTATTACACCAATTAAGAGAACGGCTTTCTTTAAAGAAAAATGCCGCAAATAGGCGAAAATTACTATCTCAACGCAGGTCGGTCCCTTACCAAATCGAACAAAATCACATAACGGGTTATTACGAAGAACCATTATATCGACATTACTGTCGGGTTCGATTATAAAGAAAACCTTCGCAAAGAGATGATAGGTGTTTTGTTTGTTCAAGAACAAGCAAATTGGAGCGAGTAAAAAAACAAAACACGCCTATGAAACAGTTTTTAGACTGTAATAATTATTTAAAAAATAATTCGGATATAATAGAAAGAAATCAGAACTGTCCTCTTTCAACGAAAGCTTTATATTGGTCCTGAAATAAAAAACAACAACACAATTATAATATCATAATATAATATAATATAATATAATATAATATAATATAATATAACATAATATAATATAATATAATATAATATAATATAATTATTATTAATCACAAATTATTAACTAATGAATGGACTGATGATGAAGCAAACTTTCAAATGTTCAGAAAAAGAAACTAGTTTATTAAATGGAACAGTTAAGATCAGTTTATAAAACATCAACTTTTGCATTTATTGAACATAATCGGGCTCGAGTTTCTGACTTCGTTTCCGTGAAAATATTCTACTAACTAGTACCATTTTACATAGTACTAAACTTTGCAACTGGAAATTCAGAACCTATTATACGTCTCAGTAGTGTTATATATGAGCTTTACCACATACATGAAGGCTGAACTATCGTTCGGTCTTCTCCGTTCATCTAGAGTACATTGTAGTTGTCTCGTCGATTTCGATCATAGAAACATACGACGTCATCATACGACACCGTTATATATAGTCAACTAACTATAATACTATTGCTTATGACTTTTCTTTTTATATTTATGTGTTTAATAAAATCTCGCATTCTGGCCTATTTAATATTGACTTTATTAAACCCGTTGGATAAAAGTGTTATGATGCTCGGTACGGACTCAAAACATAATGTTGTACGGACTCAGAACATAATGTTGTACGGACTCAAAACATAATGTTGTACGGACTCAGAACATAATGTTGTACGGACTCAGAACATAATGTTGTACGGACTCAAAACATAATGTTGTACGGACTCAGAACATAATGTTGTACGGACTCAAAACATAATGTTGTACGGACTCAGAACATAATGTTGTACGGACTCAGAACATAATGTTGTACGGACTCAAAACATAATGTTGTACGGACTCAGAACATAATGTTGTACGGACTCAAAACATAATGTTATCCAACTCGTTTAAAGAAACGATCACGCCAAATAACGGCAAAATTACACTACACATCCGTTTATAAAAACATTATCCAGGTGTTCAGCTCATGTAACAATATATTTGTGCCGATTAAAAGTATAGGTTCATTCAAAGGTTCTTGCGTAAAATGAATTATGAGGTGGTAATTTGACGCTCCAGTTTTGGGGTTTGGTCTGGCTAGTTAAAGTCGTATATATTTAGCCGATAGATATAGGATTCTTAAAATATGAAAGTGATATATATAACTCGTCGTCATTAGGTTTAGAAACGGTGTACATCTGTTGTAAACTTTGAGTTTTGATGGCAGGATAAGGACTTTAATAAATTCAGTAATAAACAGGCACTCATGTAATATCTTCTATATATTTGTCACCTGAGGCGTAATGCATGTGTTGTCATCCGTATTTATTTAAGGAATGAAATGCGCTCTTTTGGTTTTCATTGGGGTATGAACAATATTTGGGTGGTCTAAAGTGTGTGGAGTCCGAAGTGAAATGCGCTTTTTTGGTTTTCATTGGGGTATGAACAACATTTGGGTGGTTTAAAGAGTGTGGAGTCCGAAGTGAAATGCGATCTTTTGGTTTTCATTGGGGTATGAAAAACAATTTTGTGGTTTAAAGTGTGTGGAGTCCTTTCCTTCGGACTCCACACACTTTAAACCACCCAAATGGTTTTCATACCACAATGAAAACCAAAAGAGCGTATTTCATTCCTTATATTTACATACATATTTACCTTTAAAATGGCATTGATTTCTTCTCTATATACGCCAGATTTACTATTTATTTCGAAAAAATAGTTTACTATACGGGGATTTTTATGGAGTAAAATGTAACAGCCGTTACGATCGGCAACATTTTAGACACACCACTCATGCGCAATATTCTATTAAGTTAAGCTCCGCCCATCATCCAATGAAAACCGTTAAAGGGCATATCATGAGGGATTGCGAAGGTAATGTTATTCATCGGAAAATGAAATGCAGCGTGTCAAATAAGATTCGTCGTAGCGAATGCAATAGCGATGTAAATATTAACTTTACTACCAACTAGCTGATGAAAATAAAGCAAACTTACAGATACATCGAGGTATTGCACAATATTCCCAGTCCTTGTCCGGATCGGTTGTATAACACCAAGACGTGGTATCCATATCGGGAGACCTACAGTAATTCTTAGCATCTATCTCGCTTCCTTCTGGATAATTGTCGTCATTATGCAACACGTGTCGATGAGGTATGTCTAGTGCCCAGAGCTGGCATGTTCGACCACTGATTGTTTGGGAGGTATTGCCATTCCACGTTATTGCGACTGTGAAACAATCTGAAAATTTGGAATTTGTGGCATGAGCTTTAAATATTCTTTTAATACTATCGAAACTGTAATCGTTAAAACTGTCAAAAGAAAGTTGTTGTGTGTTTATCTGTGTATCCTCGTTCGGTCGATGTTTACTTTTGCGTCCAGTGTATGTGACCCTCATACACAATCCAACATTGACAAAATAGAAACAGTGCAACGCAGAACTGCTCGTTTCACAACAGGTGTCTACAGGGATGACAGCAGTGTCAGCAGCATGTTGACAAACCTTGGTTGGGAGTCCCTACATATCATAAGACAAAAGGCCAAAGATGTACTGATGTACAGAATCATACACCAACATTTAGAGATACAACCAGTCCACTTATCCAACCTATAGAAGCAAGCGCAAGGGGTAACGACAGTCGATATTTCGTACCACACAGCAGCGTGAATTTGCACAAGTTCTCCTTTTTTCCAGCAGGGATCAGATTGTGAAACACTTGCCCACCAGCCGATGACCAAACCGTTGACATGTTGAGGTCAACGGTTGTGGTAGACTTCGGATAGACCAAGACTTATCTTGCTTTAAATTGTACATATACACTTTGATTCTCCTTCACGTGCACATCACTTCACTGTGCAAATATGTTCCCGAGGAACCCTGCGCATTATTAGAAGAAGAAGAAGAAGAAGAAGAAGAAGAAGAAGAAGAAGAAGAAGAAGAAGAAGAAGAAGAAGTATTTACATTTCAAAGGGATTGAGGCATTATTACTCAGTTTTAAATATATATATTGTTCATACTGCAAAGAAAAGAATCGGAGTTTCATTGTCCAGAGCGCCGTAGACTTAAGCATATGCATGACAATTATCAGCATTGTCAGAACACTCGTCATTCTCTGAAAATAAAGAACGTGTTCGAATTTGAAAAATATTTTTGTAAATGAAATGTTTTAGCGAGAGGTCGGCTAGCATAACAAAAATAAAATAAATTCATAACTGCATTCTCCATTATTTTAGAGTGTATATGAACGGCATAAACCCACATGTACAAGCTGTTATCCCATCGCCATTGAATCCACTATTACACGCACAACTAAAGAACCCGACAGTGTTTGTACAGGTAGCATTTGCATGACAGTTATTCGTATTCTCAGCACACTGATCCTTATCTGAAAATAGAGAACGTAGCTATTACCTAGTATGTTTAAACTCTTAAAATTACTGCAGACACAGGATAAGAATATAGTTTTATCACATAACATGGCTTCTGGGAGTGCAATAAAGCCTTGACTTATTTCCCGTAATAAACAGTGTATTACAGATGCAAATGAGGACCGAATCACTGTGTTTGTATACAGTAAAACTTTAATTCCCATTGTTTGCATAGTATATCATACGATACATTCAAACACCTTAACTATTTATTATTACTTCATAAAACGCATGTTAGTAACGTTAAATTTGGTTTAAGGTCATTATTTGTAGGGCGAACGCATTTACAGCGACGTCATGTAAACAACAAAACGACGTCATGAATAATTTACAAATTCCGTATATAAGGTAAATTGACAACATTAACGTGCGTGAAACTATCACGTCGTAGGTGTGTTATGTGATCAACAGAATCTTACATGAGCGACTGTGCAATATTGACTCGTATCCTATCATTTTATCCAGCGAGTTTATTAAAACGAATAATACACAGTCACCCATGTAAGATCATCTATATAAAGTTAGCAAAATGTATAAGTACAGCTTTAGCTGTAAGAAATACAATCTTGAGAGGTGTTGCATCTTATATTTACCTCTTATGAACCGAGTCTGCTACTTTTCTCATTTGTTTGTGTTTGTTGCTTCCAAGAGATCACATTTTCAGTATTTATTGATTAATTAACAATGTTTAGCACTTTTGTATTTTCATCCTCATGTATCAGTTATTTACTGTTAATATTGCTCATAGCAAATGTACTTTTGTTTAAGATCACTTGACTTATTATGCATGAAAATGTATGTACGTATGTACAAGTTAAATAAAGTACATGTTCTGTTCTATCTCAATGAAGTTCGACATTGAAATATGTTTTGCGTGATTTTCTGAAATGTATTTTTTTTACGAGACGTCGGCTTCTTAAAAGCAACCAACTTCATATACGGGTTGTCCATTATTTGAGACTTTGTATGTATGACCATTAACCAGCATGAGTCCGCTGCATCGAATTAATCTACCGTGGATAATAACGTATAATAACACAATGCAATGTATGGAATTTCATTTTAACTCGATAACGATTTCATGTAGAGGACTTTACATATTATCAGACCTTAATAAACTAACCCAGCGAAATTACACTACAAAATCGTTTATCAAAAGTTTATCCAGGTGTTCAGGTCATATATTAATTTATCACATAACGTCCCTTGTTAGCAGTGTCGAACACCCATGTAATATTATGTTGTATGACACACGTGTAATACAACCCGGAACGATTTTGATTGGTTGAGCTGAATCTGTAACACTACGCAGGTTTTATTGACTGGAACTATTTTATTTATTATAAAGTCATCTAGATCTAGGTCATAAACTTAGTATTTACCACAGCTTATACGAAAGTTATACAAATCAGCGTGCAATTTTGTTAAAGTCGTCGCAAAACGCCTTTTGTAAAGAGATAAAAAACGAACTATTTGATACTCAACGTTGTGTGTGCCGTGACGTTGTGACGTCACATAACGTTCTGCAAATGATCTGCCTGATTTTATGACGTTTTGGTGCTAAAGTGTGTCTGACGTCGTGGCGGTTTTATGTCCATCTGAGTTATTTGTTTACTTATTTGATTGCAGTGTTATATGATAAAAAGGATCTTAAACTCGTTCCCATTCCATATAAGATTTATGAAACTCGTTATGAATAATTTTAATTTTAACTCGCCAAAAGGCTCGTTTCATCACTCGTATATGAAATGGGAACTCGTTTAAGATCCTACATGTATGTGTGTCAATTAAACATATAGGTTTTTAAAATAACCACGATTGAATATGCGTAAAATGAATTCTGAGTTGGTAACTCCCAATTCAATGCTCCAGTTTTAGGGGTTGGCCTAAGCGGTTAAAGCCGTTTATACTGTGTTCTATAGAGTTTTGATTCTCAAATTATGTGAGTTATATAATTATACACCTCGCCGTCAGTAGGTTTAGAAACGGTGTACATAGGTTGTAAAATTGATCTGTTGTAGCTACTTTAAACATCATAAGAAATAGTGGCGTTGAACGATTATATAGTTACGTGGCAAAACTGATAAGTAATTTTTATTGATAAATAGTGACTATCCTCCATCTATTTATATTTATAATGTTGAACTCTTAAAGAAGAAAAGCGAGAGATTTTTCTTTTAAAATTCAGTTACTAGTAGTCATTTTCTTTACTTTACTTTAAAGTTCTTGCCAGGATTTGTTTTATGAACATCATGAACATCTTCATGTTATTTAAATCGAAATCAATACACAAAAATAGATATTTACAATTCATACAGCATGTTTCCGGAAATAATTCCATGAAAGCGTTTGACATTCTGAATAATTAAAATACTTTATAAAAGAGAGGGTATCGTCTATTTGCTAGTTTTTCAGATGGTGATTACGTGAAGGAGACTTAACTATTATATTGTTCTTCAGCATGACCTAAATGGGCGGAGACAATAGTTAAACGGCCGGAGTTAATATTTACATTCATTATTTAACATATGGACATTGCCGTTATGAAATGCTAATGTTATGTCCTTTGTCTGCTTTTGAAGACTTGAATAGGTAATTCATCATATTCGATAATTTATTAATATAACTGTGGTAATCTCGAGAATGTTTCGTTTTCTGTTTAATGAGAAATGATAATAATATACTATGTCCACATAAATATCAATATGGTAAGCTTTTCATTTTCTAGATGTATATGGAATTAAAGAAAATTGATGAAATTCATAAAACATTTCTATTATATTAAGCACTATTGAAACCAATAAGTCCAGAAACTGTATTTAGATGATATGGCATATATCCCGGTATTTAGATGATATTACATATATACCGGCATTTAGATAATATGCTATTTAGATGATATTACATATATCCCGGTACTTAGATGATATTACATATATACCGGCATTTAGATAATATTACATATATCCCGTTATTTCGATGATATTACATATGTGCTAGTATGTGGATATTTGGATAGTATAATATATACCGGTGTTTGGATGATATAATATATTCAAGTATTTGGATGATATAATATTTACCGGTTCGGGTATGTCAATGATGTAATGTATTTTGGTATTTGGATGCTATTATATACCGATATTTTGGATTATATCATATATACAGATATTTCAACGGTATAATTTATACCGGTAGTTTGATGCCATTATATACTGGTTTTGTGTGATATAATATAATAAATACTGAAAGGGGGATTACTTGAAGCAACAAACACAAACAAGAGATAAAAGTAGCAGACTCGGTTTTATTGAGTCTGTGTAACACTACCATACCCTTTAATAAGTAATAATAATATTTTAATAACAAGTAGTAGAAGTATATCACAGTTAATAGTAAATGACCATTATTTTACAATTTGGGATTTGCCTCTCAAATAGCAGATATTATATTAGCTTACTCAGGTATATGGTGGTAGGCGGGGTATAGTGTTAGACCAATTGAATAAATGTATCGAAATCCAATGATATAATGGCACGTGCGTGCATATATATATTGGATTGTTTTAGTAGCAGGAGAGAGTATGTGAGAGACAGAGGTGGTTAGAGATTGTCTGAGAATGTAGCAATTTGATGAGTAAAATCTGTTAGAATTAATATAAACACTATACGATCAGAAATGGGGTAGTTTTAAAGATTATTAAAACGTGTATTTAAAAGTCTGGACTTGTTAATTATTAATGCCCTGGTGACATAGAGTGTTACATCTGTACATAAGAGGTAATGTAAAGTGCAACATCTACCACTCCTCCTAGCACGGCTTAAGCGATATTCTATTTTCTTGGCTTGATGATCTCAAAGGACCAGTAATTTGGATGATACCAAAAAGACCAGTAAGTAATAACACCACTGATTTGTAGTCGGGGCAACTTTTTATGGCTGCCAAACAAACGCTATTGTGAGTGATAATAAATACTGAAAGGGCATCCCCTGGAAGCAACACATACAAACAAGAAATAAAAATAGCAGACTCGGTTTTAAAAGTCAATATTTGGATAAACATATATATGTATATAGCTATTTTGATGATATACACATATGCCGGTATTTCATATCTGAGTTTGACCACAAGATCTTCCTGAAGAAACAAAACGAGACAGATATAAACAATCACTTATACATAGTGTGTTTACCTCTTTTACATTTGGGGGCAACACCTGTCCAGTGTCCATCGAATTGACATGTAAGCAAGCTATCTCCGACAATGCTGAATCCAGTTCGGCAGGACACTGTGACATTTCGATATACGATGACTGCAGTGGTTGGTTTAACCTTACCGTTTTTTGGTGCTACATAAGGCGAACATTCTAAAATAGAAATGTGTTCATATAATTTAGAAAACACTAACAGATTTAAAACTGTTAGTATAAAACACACAATGTTTAGACATATTAAAAATCGTAGTTCTTATATTAGTATTATGCAAGCGTTCAAAGTAGCTGCAGAGAAAAAATAGCATTATATTTGGGGAGGTTTTAGAGACAGAATTTAAAATAATCAAATATCAAAGCACGGGAGCTTAATGTATAGAAAATAAAGGCTGTCACGGAGAAATAAATTATCCTGACTATGTTTTCTGACCAGACACATTCTATTCCACATTCTAACCTTCAGTGTTACTACTAAACAGTTTATATTCAAAGACGTAAGACCTCGCTACACATCAAAATACCGATATATATTATATCATCCAGAAACGGTTTAACATATATTGAATATGGAGAAATAATGAGAACAATATATATGACAAGAGAGATTATTTTAATTTTGATTTTGTTAATTATCCGATGGGAATGTTCCCCGAGCGAATTATTATGGGGTCTAGTTTCTCAAGGTACTCGTTTATCCAGATCGTGTAGACGAGTTGAGGACTTTACTATTTGAAATCCTTCTATAACTAAGAAGCTACTCCATCATAAACTTTGAAAACAGTTTGCAGCATTTTATTTTTTTAATCATGATACTTTTAAAAAAGTAACATAAGACCTCAACCTGCGATTTACAAACTAGGCAAGATCCTTGTCATAAACACGTTCATACAATCTGTTTTTAAACTTGTTAAGAAAGTTTATCAAAAGTGGTTATGATGCTATAATTTTGCAACGTACTGCATATTTTGTGACTGACCCATTTTCAGCTCGACACAAAGCTTTTCTCTTTTATTGTGATATGGCCAGACAGATTATGGTTACGTCTGCCTAAATTCTCTAATCCCGGTAGCTTTAATGTTTGTCAAATCTTGTATTGTCTACCCTTAATGTTTTTTTCTCATGTTGCTTTGGTTTTTTTTCCAAGTCATTAAGTACTTGCTTTGTGGCTTTCTAAGATTTTGTTGTTTATATTCATATATACATGCTCATCTACAAGATCTATGTGTTGTACTTATCAGCTTATATTGACTATTAATGCTGAATTATTTGTTAGAGAATATCACCTGGCGGGCATATCTTTATTTACACTGTCCCGTTTTATTGGGATGACAATAGGGTACGGGTGGGGTTTGGTGCACCTTAGAACCTGGTTTAAAACCCCAGCAGCCTCTTTTTGCCACTGACTGTTACAAGGCGGTAGTCCTATTTGCAACCCTTTATTGTTGGGATGTCATATCTTGCCTTTTATACATATTTGTAAGTATTGTGTGTTTCTATGTTTTATATGCTCTCCATTTGAATCATATGTGATGTTTGCCTGTTATGTGATAACCTTTTCTCCAAATTTAGTCATATGAGATGGTGTGTTCCTCTCGTAAATATGGAGAATTGCTACACGAGGTATAGTTGTTTTAATCGGAAACGAGGCTCTTAAAATGCAAGGTATAGCTCGCGTTGGAATTCCCAATCTTCATCGGATACTCATGATTGATTATATTTCTTGCATTCCATAGACATTTTATGCGTTGACGTCACCAACTATTAAAGTTATGCACGTGTATTTACACACTGACATCATGCAACTGTTGACTATTGATGTTAATGCGCTTGACTTTTATCTGCCCGATGTAGTTCAGGCTTTCCGGCACTCATATAAACGCGGAAAAGCGTATGCGGTATGTAAGAATTCCCTATCGCACATGGATACGCATGACGAATTCCTTAAAGCTTGCATGATAAAGGATTTATTCTTGTTCACTTAGCCTTTATTAAGTATCCATTATAAGTATCCATTATAAGTATATTTATGTGAAATAGGGCAATACAACTTGCCTGATCCGAACCTCGTTCCGTGTCGCATTTTTAATCCCTCAGATGAAATGTCCCTATCTCACATACATATATACTCATGAAGAATTATCCTAATACCGATATATGGCATTGAAAGGACGGTATGTATATGTTAATGTTTACAATTAAATTTATGGAACTTAATGCAAGCAACGCCAAGCGGAGCGCAGCGTTAAGTTCATAAAATTCAAAATATAAACGATAACCGGCTTACATGTTGACTCGATATTTCACGTACACCGTATAGATTCCGTGTATGTAACTTTTCGACTGATACTAATGTTGATGACGTTATCAAAGACGTAACTGTATGGTACAGTGATCTTGCGCTAACCAATCTCTGTTAAAAACAATGTTGAGATAAAAAACGACAAGAAAAAATTGTTATGGAGCTGAAACACGGAATTCACCAAACGAACAAGTGTCAAATAAATAATATGACATTAAAAGGAAGAAATCAAAAAAAATCGTATTGAACGTATAACATGTCTAAGGTCATTTGAAAGGATAGATCTAACAAGGTTTGTGTAATTTTGTTTCAAATGCTTTTTGCGTGAATAAATTATAATTATTTTAAATTCATTTGAGTTTGTAAATAATCCCCGAAAAACACAAGGTGGTTTAATTATTATATTTTAGGCCTCATCACACCTGATTTTTATATTTAAAAAATGCAACAAATTTAATCATTCAAGTGGGATTCATGCATCCACTCGTCAAAATACTTCTTAAATTCTACACAATTATTACGCCGATACGATTGCATCACTACACATAACATGCAGGTGGTTTGCGGAGTTACCAGTATCACTTATCATTAAAGACACATTTCAACGCTACTTGGCCAGTGAAACAGCATGGGAAGCTTGAATATTTACAGCCAGCACGCTTCATGGCTAATCAACTCAGGTATATAAATTGAGGCCCACTCTTTGTATAGCATTGCTATATTGAGGGTAAGAATAGCTTAACAACACTTTGCAATTTACTTTAATGAAAAAATATATGTTTATAATTTAGCTTTTGAATACAAACTTATCTGGTATTTCTTAATTGTTTTTAGACCAAAAATCACAGCACAACACAATAAATATACAACTATCTTTAATGTGTTATTATGTGTACTGGTTACAAATGTATTTATTGGATGGGCCTCATAATCTGAAGAAAAATGTGCTCATGAAATTGTATGGCTAACAGTGATTTACAGTTACCTATATTAATTCTCTCCCCTACAAATACAACAGGCTGGAAATATGTCTTTAAACAACATAAGTGCAATAGCTCACATACATCAGCAGGAGGGATATTCTTTCAGTTTTTGAATTGAACGTAAGGATTTCATTGGCTTAGTCAGTATGATAACCTGTAAATAGTATTCATCCACATACCGGTATATAATATACATGTGCAGTTATTGAGATTATACCCTCCGAAATCACTCACAGTATCTACTATATAAAAAAAACGACGTATGATAAAGATTAGACGAACTGTGATGTTCACGAGTTGCAGTACACGGTATATTCCACTTTTATATGAGTTTCTTAATTACACATCGTAAGGTAGCAACTAAAATGTTATTGTGAGTTTTCTCTTTTGCAGCGTACTATTACAAATGCACATGATATCACTGAACAGATTATTTAGTTGTTTACTCAAGCTAATCTCCGAATGTGTAGACTGGTGTGTATTCTAAGGTATTAACATCGTGCGGAATGAGGTATATATAATATATAAATTGAAAATAAAATGTTTAGTAGAAAATGTCCTTACTGATGGATTCTAGGATGTATTTTACGCAGACGGGTCCTAAGGTTTGTACTTTGGACAATAATGAGTCTGGTAAGAAAACACGTTTGGATTTGAACTTCATAACCAGCCTTCTTTGTCAGTATGGTTTAACCCCCGGCGACCTTTTTGCCACTGGCAGTTTTAAGGCGGTAGTCTATTATCAACCATTTTATATGTGCGACGACATGTTGTTGTTTCGATGCGTGTTTTTGTTTGACTATGGTTATTGAATGCTACATGACCTGCACGACCTTAATATCCTCTTATTAATCTCCGGCGACTTAATTTATTATTATTTAAAATAAAACTGATATCTAGTTCCTCTCCAGATATACTATTATATTTCTGCGGCAGCTATTGTATGCTGGCTTGCGTAAAATCTTGTTTATTTCTACTGATCGTGTTGAAAACATAGTTGCAGAAACAAAACATAAAACATAGACTTCTGCGATGAAACATGTTTCGTTTTGTAACACGCATGGATAACCTGGCACGATCCATGAACTCTTATTTGCTCCTTAACAGGGCTTACCTACATGGCTTACCAACATGACCTCTTTACATGTCTTATCTACATGGCTTACCTACGTTAGCACATGTGTGTTTACCATTCGCTGGTAGACAAATCTGATGCATCAAGCATGGCTTCTTGCCACAGGGGCCCGCAAGTGCCTACAATACAATATAACAGAGGATCTTAAACAAGGTAATATGTGAAGGTAATATGTGAAAAAAGCACATAGTTCGGTAATTATAATCAAACTAATTTTGTAGCACATCAGTTCACTAACGAATCTAGTTAATGTTATATCATCAAAATACTTGCATACATTGTATCATCCGAATACAGAAATTGTATATCATTACCCGTAGACGTAGTGTACACACCGCCAAATGAACAATGCACTGGTGCTTTCATTTTTCAAGTACCTGTATTAAAATCATTTGTCAAATAATCGATCAGGGTCAGTTGATACACTATATTTTGATAAATACAAAGCTGCAATAAACACGGATATGCCAATCTCCTTTAGCGAACGTTTTTATCCAACCCCTTAAAAATACTTTCTGGACCCGAAACCCTCAAGACAATTCTTAACCGGGACCCTCCTGTAAACCGAGTCACCACACCACGCTTTTAATATTCATTGAATAGCTATTATAACGGAGTATAAGGACACATATATTTTATTGATATATCTCATGCTTACGTAACGTGGCCGTAAACCAGTACATTTGGAGAGAAACTTATGACAGGAGAGCATCATTTTTAATCTCGTTCGATGTAGCAACATAAAAAATCACTTCCCTAATCATTGAAAAACAGCATGCTCTACACACGAAACTTCCTAAATTGATAAACCGTATGCATTACGATAAGACTATAGATAACCTTGTTTTGATTTTAACTTTATATTCGTATAATAATGGATATTCTGCAATGTTATTTCAACAGGACATTTATTGTCAGTGCACATCAATATAATTTTGGAAAATGCATCAACATATTTACTATATATAGTTTCTATTTTCGAAGTTTTGTTTTGCCTTACGCATGTTCTGAGAACTACATTGAATCATAAACAAATGTAAAGTTCACACTGCTAACAGTATATCGATAAACTAGCAGTATATCGATAAACTAGCAGTATATCGATAAACATCTAAATCAGTTATTGAAATAGTTGTGATAGCTGATACATAATGTGGCATGTACAAAGTCGTGTTGTTTATACAATAATTGACGCGGTTGGAATGAGTAAGGGTAATTACACCCCATTCTCACAAACTGTGGGTAGATGCAGCATTTTCTTTCTCAGCCATGAATTTGTTCACCGGACTTCGCTTTCTGTTACTTAAAGTACTAAAACAGTGCGGTGTGAACGTTTACGCCAAATGTGCGTATTGGTTTAAACGTAGCTTTTCCACGTATTGTAACCATGGTAACGGATTGAATGATATTAAATTCGTTGAGCGGAAACACATTCCGAAAGGTTAGTAAAACACATACTTACGTCAGGAAATACAGAGAGGTCGAAGTAGTTGAACTTGTTGTCGGCAATTAATTTCGGAATACGATTCGTGCTACTGTTGGCTGAGTTAAGCTGGCAGAGACCAATTGGCGTAGCCATATTGAAGGACAAGCATGGTGTCAGACGAAAGCACTCACGTGCACAATCTGCTGCAGCAGGTAATGCAGCAGGTAAGGTAATATTTTGTATGACATATCCGTTAAGTCGAACATTCAAGTGGTTCCTATTGAAATTGATGGAAGTCTTTGCACGACATTCTTGTGCGGCGGCGTTTTGAACAAGTAGATAGAGACAGAAAAGCAGAGTCAATTTTAACACATGTAGATACATTTTTTAGATTAAACTAAGAACTAAAATACATGTTGTCTACGACACTTTTGGATGGATGACACCACTAACGTACATATATAATAGTATTTCAAAGCACATCTGATTCAAGTACTTACAGATTTCTCAATAATTTCACTATTTAACTAATACTGTTTGAAGAATGATGATGATAAACTACAATTATGTTCTAAAATGTGTATGCTGTACAAAATGTATTATCCGAATTTAAAATCCATGTAATATTTATTTAAATCTGATATTTAAACTAATACCGTGAACTCACATTCAATGAGACAATGTTAACGTTGATAAAATGCAACTCCTAGTATTTGACACGCAACTTTTTGTCATGAATTCAAATAACGATCCAATGTTTCCTGCTGTTCAATCTACAATGATGTTGCTGCGGACGTGATGGTAGGAAACTTACACAAACAGGCGCTTAGCAGCACTTACCACACGTGATCAATCACATGACCGCTTTGATATTGAATGGTACAAACGCATGTAGAAGAGGTAGTCAATATTTCCCGATATAAACGCTACTAACTTTTAAGGCTGTGTAAATTTAATATTAATATTGCGGCACAAACTTATTTCAATCAATGTGAAACTGCTGCTTTGAAAAAGACAATACATATATTTAGGCAATAAACCGTGTACAATAAACTAGCGAACTCCAGGCATAGGCATGGTTTCAGTTGCAATAGACTACTGGTAACCAGCTAGCATCCTTCTTAGCTAAGCTAGCATCCTCCCCCATGTGACCAAGTCATCTGGTTCAAGTGTCATGATAGGCATCGTTACAGTTACATTAAAATATCGGAAACCAGCATTCTCCTCCAAGAGACAATTTGGTGCCAGTATTATGGTTGGCATCGTTACAGTTGCAGTCAACTAGCGGCAACCAGCCAGCATCCGCCTCAGCTAACCTAGCATCATCCTCCAAGAGAACAAATCGTATGATTTCAACGTTATGATGGTCATCGTTATAATTGCATTAAACTAGCGAACACCAGCTAGAATCCTCCTTTAAGTGACCAATGCATCGTAACAGTTACATTAAACTGGCGGACAACAGCTAGCATCCACCTTGATCAAAGAAATATAAAACTATCGAGTCAACCACGAAACACAGAAAAAAACACGCAAACAGACAAACAAGAAGGCAAAAGTAATAATAAATGCAAACGACATCACAAACACAAAAGGTTTGAAAATAGGGCTACCGCGCCTAGGAACGGTCAGTGGCAACGTAGGCCACTGGTGGTTTTAATACAAGATAATGAGATAATTTAAAGAAAACCCTAAGAAAATGGTCAAGTCATCTGGTTTTGGTGTTATGGGTGGCATCGTTACAGACACAGTCAACTAGAGGCAACCTGCTAGTATCCTCCTCATCTAAGCTGGGATCCTCCTCCAAGTGATCAAGTCATCTGGTTTCAATGTCATGATGGCCATCGTTAGTTAAATTACAGTTGCATTAAATTAGCTGAAACCAGCTAGCATTCCTCTTGGTGACCAAGTCGTCAACTGGTATATAATTAACCATTTAAAATGTGTTGGGAAAGGAACAATAGATATTCATTATGTTATAGAACACCCGTATCAAACACGGGAACTTGGGATAACTCACGGTGAGAGATAATTTAGTCGCGAACATTTCAAAGTACTCCTTTTGCAAGCTTTTATTATGACAGATTTTTTATTAATGCGATGGGCTGATGAGATATATCTTATGCGTAATATATGATAACAGTGGACACAAACGAACAATTGTAAGCAATGCTGGATCAGGCACAAACTGTGCTATATACGAAAGCACTATATATGGATTTATGGCATACTTTGCATTACGTAACACCAACATATTACGGACACCCTTATGTGATAAGAAAATATAAATGTTTAAAGAAAAATGTGTACCCGTTTACATTTTAGCGCTTTGATTTTGTTTTGTACATCAAGAAGACATAAACAAGCCAGATTATATTCTGTTTATGCAGATTGCAATTTTTAACATTTGATAACTTTGTTGTTTATTTTTTAAATTAAAAGCGGTTTATGGATTGAATATGGCGGGCAGATGAGTGGAGGGAGGGACGGTTATCCACATATCGTCGAAAGCTTATACTTTTTTTTTAAATTCCGATTTCCAAATGAAAGGTAATCCATTTATTCACCCCGTAATATGTTTGTGAAGGTCGGGATGGGCCACCCCTATCTGCAATCTGAGGATCTTTCAAAAAAATTATTTGCAAATAAACTAGATTGCTGTGTGTCCCTTTTACTCTTGAAAGCAGAAAATATTTACAATTGTCAACATATTTATTTTGCTACTTTAATACGCTTTCATTCATTAATAATTGTAAAGGTAGCTTTATTTGTGTTTTTTCAAAACCCAGCATATATATTTTACCTAAAGAATTGTTTAACGTAAATAAATGCAATAATAAAATAATCAAGTACGAATGTTTCAGTTTTTATACAAATCCACATAGTATCTCTGCTGAGTTTTACTATAGTTGATTGTGTGAAAAAAATGCTGTTATGGACCGTTGCTTTCTAAATACAGTTATGGATTTTGCTTTCTACATGCAGTTATGGACCTTTGCTTACTACATAAAGTTATGGAATGTTGCTTTCTAAAAGAAATTATGGACCGTTGCTTTCTAAATACAGTTATGGACCTAACTTTCTGCATACAGTTATGGACCGTTACTTTCTACATACGGTTATAGACCGTTCTTTCTAATTACAGTTATGGACCGTTGCTTTCTACATACATTTATGGACCTTGCTTTCTACATACAGTTATGGAACGGTGCTTTCTACATACAGTTATGGACCATTGCTTCCTAAATACATTTATGGACTATTGCTTTCTAAATACAGTTATGGACCTTTGCTTTCTAAATATAACTATGGACCTTTGCTTTCTAAATACCGTTATGTACCGTTAATTTACCTTGAAAATTGTAGTTAATACAATTAAAATGTTGTCAAATTGTAATTTTCCATTTTTTTCACTAGTTTTGTTACAGTCTGATGATTTTTTTTCGAGTTTCGTTGGAAGTCAGGAAAGCGACTTTAATGTCTGCGTATGAAGTTTGTCATCATAACCTAAATCCTATCTAAATGACTGATTTGACATTTGTACTGTTGCTACATATGTCCCATGTGAAAGAATCATATAAATTGGCTGTTGTGTGGTATAATTGTGATGCGATATACAAACAATTGAGAAATCTATAGCAGTTTGAATTCCCTTTCGGTGCTGTATATGTATAGCACTAGTATACAGGCATAGCTGGCAAGTTGCAAATAATGGTAAGAGTGATATGGGGTTTCCAGGGGCATGACTTTCATCATGAAATTTAGTTTAGATATATATATCTATACTCGTAATACTGGCCATATGAACATCTTCTTTTGTAAACAGCTGCGCCTGTAATTTGTTTATTAGTTGTTTGCTTTTATTTATTTGTCTTTGCTTATTTTTTGTTTTGGTGATATTGAAGAAAATTGTAATTATCATGCATCGTCGCCTTGGGATTTTCCAATATTAGAACAAGATTTTTCAAACATATACAATAAACACGGCATGCAGTAACATGCAGTAACAGTAACATGCAGTAACATGCACGATATGTTTAGAACTTGTAGTACCCTTTTTTCGTAATTACATAATGTTAAAACATCGGTTGGGATCCGTAAGGAAACTGGTTACTGTAGTCGATCACGGTTTATGTATATATCTAACAGATACATTCATGCAGTAAATAGTCCGACTGATTAGCTCAATTAGCTCAGTTGGTAGAGTATCGGAAAGGTAGTCCGAAGGTTGGAAGAACGAAAAGGTCACGCGGTTGAGTCCCAGTCCGGCTGCACATTTGTCTGGCCTTTATGACGGTTGGTGATCCAGCCATTGCCGATCTGGACTGGATCATGACTAGATAGCATTCCGAGTTTCAATCCATGCAATATCTGTCTGGTGACGAATTGAAATGTGTTGGAGTGGGGGTGGTATGTCATGATTCAAAAGACACTTACTGGTAGACCTGCACATACAACACAATCAGACATGAACTGTGCTCGCCCCTATAACCTTATTCATATTAATATATCAAGTCACTAGAGCTTACACTATTGAGAATAAAAACGGTCAGTTTGTAAAGGAGATATAAGTTGTTTAAAGGACATGTTCCAAATATATTTTCTTATCAGACACATTCTTCCATAGTATTATAGGTTATTGAATGTGTAAGGCTAAATATTACTTTGACCAGATAGCACCCATATCTATATTTCCTTATGAGCACGAAAGCAAGATGAAAGTATACAATAAAAAGGTTATAGAATTTGTAATTTAGACCATACATGATACACAAGTCGAAAATGAAAGGTAGCATTTACAAAACGCTTTCTACCAAAAACACGAATTCAATAATGCAACCATTACATAAACAAAATATACAACACAACATTCATAAAAAGATAGACAACAGGAGTACCGCCGTAGAACGATCATGGTTCGGTGACAAAGGGTGACTGAGGCTTTTAACATTGTCCCGTTTTATTGGATTGACAGTAAGGTAAGTGTTTAGTTTGAACATATTTATTTTACATCGATTGCGAAACAAGTTCTTGCAACTTAGATTAATCACTCTCGATGGCTTCCTGGGTAAAACCAGTACTAAGCAATGAGGACTAATTATCTTGCTCAAGGATAAATAACGTGGTCATGGCGAGGATCGAACACTAGACATCTCGATCTTGAGTTCGGCGTTCTACCACTAGACCACGCACTCCACTCTGGGTAAGTGTAAGGTTTGGTGCACCCTAGAACCTGGTTTAAAACCCCAGCGGCATTTTTTGCCACTGACCGTTTCAACTCGGTAGCTCTAATGTCAACTCTTTTGTGTTTGTGATGTCTTATTTGGCCTTTATTAATCTTTCAATTTGTTCTTTGTTTCTGTGTGTGTTTGTGGTTGAATGCTGCTTTTCCTGTTCGATTATTATATCTATATTTACCCCATTGTCATCTCAGTTAAACAGTGTAATAGGGGATATATCATGTAACACATTATGCAGCATCAATGAGAAATATAAGTAAAACTCAAAAATGATCATGTATATATGAATATATAAAAGCAATTGATAACAATTTTGTAAAGCGTTTCTTACAAACATGGATATAACAATTCTACCATTTATAAATGCAGTATTTGCTTTGTCTGCCTTTTGTATCTACATGTCTAAAAACGTGAGGCGTTTTAAACTGATAAATTAGACACATGATCAGAAACTTATTTGAATTTGGAATTATATTTCAGACTGCCATATACGAGTAAATAGTCCACAGAGAGAAGTCTCAAACAAAATTGGTCAAAAATAATTGCATATATACTATGTTTGTGTATATATAGCGTCTTTGAATGTAGACACATGGACATGTCCGTTCCGTGGATTAAGAGAATGTCCCATCAGAGAGTAGCTCACACACTTTCTTTCACTTTTTCTTGTAATTAACCGCTTGGCATTGTTTTCTGATATCGCAATCCAAGGCACAATCTCTTAACTCTTTGTCGTACAATGTCAAAAACATAGACTGCGTATCCGAACACGCATTATGATTTGCGACTTTTAAATATTTATTTTCAAATGCATCACATATCACAGCCGTGACGAAAACAGAAGTTCCAGAACACTGAACCTTTTAATCAATATGTTTCTGAGAAACTGACAAGTATAGAATACATGAATATATAAAAGCAATGGTCACAATAACAATTTTGAAAAGAGTTTCTTACAGACATGGATATAACAATTCTACCGTTTATAAATGCAGTATTTGCTTTATCTGCCTTTTGTATCTAAATGTCTAAAAACGCGAGGGGTTATAAATTGACAAAATACATACATGATCAGAAACTTATTTGAATTAGCAATTATAATTCAGACTGCCATATATGAGTAAATAGTCCACAGAGAGTAGTCTCAAACAAAATTGGTCAACGATAATAATATACATATTATGTTTGTGTAAATATCATGTATATCGCGTCTTTGAATCTAGACACATGGACCTGGTCTGTTCCGTGGATTTCGCGAATGTCGCATCAGAGAGTAGCTCACACATTTTCTGATTTTTCTTGTAATTAACCGCTTGACATGGTTTACTGATATCGCAATAAACAGAATAATCTTTTAACGATTTATCGTACAATGTTAAAAACATAGACTGCCTATCCGAACACGCATTATGATTTGTGACTTTTAAATATTTATTTTCAAATGCATCACATATCACAGCCGTACACAGCACAAGAAACGAAAACAGAAGTCCCAGGACACTGAACCTTTTAATCAATATGTTTCGGAAAAACTGACAAGTACAGAAATGAATAGTATCATATCAATCAAACTGAATGAACAAACGCAATGACAACCTATTGATATCGCCTATTGTGAAATTATCATTCGGAAGACCCACCTTGATTCTTTGTATAAACATGCTATTGTATTTTTAAAAAAGTCCCATTAGTAAATCAATAATACATTATAATAAACTACATTAAAATTGCGTTATTATTTAAAGAATAAAATGTTAATGTATACTTACAGAGTTACTGTTTGCTCTAAACAAAGAGAATATGATAATGGACCTTTGGAAACGGCCGACCACATTGATGCTATTGTCATATATATTGGCATTTAAATAATTATGCTTTTAGGGACAGACAGACAGTGTAAAGTTTGAATCAATTTCTAGATCTAATAGCTTCGACAGCTTAAATATTTACCAACGCTGTCAACATGTATCAAAACAATGTAAAACAAACGTAAAATATGCAACAATATGTCCTTAACTGGATTCATTCATATACGATTTAAATAAAATAAGTTCAGTATTATTTGAGAAGGTGTAGTAAAAGACAAAATACTTTTACACAAGGTTACAACATCTCACTTGCTAAACGAAATTGGATTATCGCTTTAAAGGACATTACACATAATTACATATGTCCCTTTTTATTTTTACACAAACACCGGTTTTCTATACAACAGGGTCCAAGTTAATGAATGTACCTATTTATTTATAACGAAATTTATTTTGCACAGTAAAACGTTCTATCCTAGGTTACAGGGATATATTAAAGCGTTTACGACAAATTTTATTCAAAATATATTAGTCCGGCAGTAGACGACAAAACTCAAAATTATCGTCCACACATTTTACTGGTTTCAATATTTTTCAGATATGCTGATTCTGAACCTGAATGATGCCACATTGGCATCATTGAGGAAATTGAAATATCCAAGATGGCCGCCAAGAAGGCTGCCGTGACAATAAAATGACAATATCTTGGCTTATGCAATTAGCTAGGACAATCATTTCGACTAAGTTTTTGGGGTCAATGAAGCCATTTCTGACTCCACCTTACTTATACGCTAACCACAAATATCTAAGATGGCTGCCAAGATGGCTGCCGTGACATTACAATGATGATATCCTGGCTTCTTTATTATCTAGGACAATCATTTTGGAGTCTATGCATATGATTTGGAGTCTTCTGACTCCACCAACTTACCTATTAGATGAAAGCAAATATCCAAGGTGGCTATCAACACGGATGACGTGATATTACAATGACAATATTCTGGCTTCTGCATTAGCCTAGGACATTTATGTCTCATTCCAGAGCTTATTACTATTATTACTTATAAGTTAAATACAAATATCCAAAACGGCTGCCAAGAAAGATGGCTGCCACGACATTAACGTGACAATATATTGAATTCTAGATCGGTTTGGACATTGCTTTTGGAGAGTTTCACTAGGTTTTGAGGAACATCTTGATGACTCAACTTTTTAATTAAGTTGCTTTAGTTATCTAAATCGCTGCCTAAAATAAAACAACCTGCAACAAAATGCATGTATACGCCACTTATAAATATGGTGCTATCTGGTCCAGACAAAATTATGACTGCTATGGCTTAGACGCAAAAACTAACACTACAGTGCGGACATTATTTACAGTCTTTATAGCTGATCAACAGCTGTACCGTTGTTCAACACTTTAATTCCAAGTCTTGAGCATATGCATATGCTAACGAACTGTGTTGGTTGTGTAGGTATATTAATGGTTAATAATGTATGAGAAGAGGTTCTAAATGCTGCTTTTGGAGGCATAGCACGTATGCCCCCTGGAAAGAACTATCCACAGAATAGTAAGATAGTTACTGAGGAAGTCTTGCACAGCATGCTGGAATACATCGAAAGTCATAAGGAAGGATTTGTTGGTGTTATGAATTACTAGAACTGCTCGTAATGGAATATATAAGAAATATAAAAAAAAATGGACACGGAATGTAGCGTTCTAGGAGGACAGTCAACCACAAACTTGGTTAGACATAGTAAGCCTGGGGTATGGAATGCTATATGGTCAGATATTGTTTATCGAATAAACATGCATGCAAGTGGGCTTGTTGGTATTACACTCAATCGATCTGCTCTGAAAAGATGGGCATTGAGTCCTTATGTATGCAGTCGGCGCATTAAAGATGTAGCCAATATAAGAGAAGTTAGTACACAATCGCTACAGGTGTTCCTATAGGAATCACAGCACCCAAATTAATGGTAAAGTAGGTCCGCACTGTACCACAAACACAGAGCAAATTATACAACGAAAAGGACTATACACAACACAAAGAGTGGTGAAGACAGGGTTACCGACTTGGAATGCTCAGTAGGCAATACAGCTCACTGGTTAGCTCAAATCTATTTTAAGTGTACACAACCTAGCTATTATGTCGTCTCATCGCTCAAATTGATAGGAAATCCGTCACACCTCTTTAATTTCGGAAGTTTATATATCACATCTCCATAGAATAAAAGTAGTGATATTCCTAGTTGCAGAAAAGTTTTTAGGTTGGTGTTGTACTTCTCCAGCATGTTTTCATCGCGGCAATAGAACGTTCAGAAAGATCTACCTAGTTTGTGATAACGACAATCTTGCTGACGAAGTTAACTTGTAATAACTTGATTTCCGAAAAATGATTAACATAGTTACATGCCAGTTCAAGATACACCATAAAGAAGAAATGCAGTTCGTATGAATTCCCATGTACAGGATAGAGAGAAAATTCGGGAGAAGCTAAATACCTGCGTTAACCCACTAAATCCTGGTGAATACCCAGACGGCAATATAAACATCGTCTCTGGGAGTATTAGTCCAGAAACAGTAAATGTTGATAATGCAGTCGCTATTAGTAAGAAACAGATGAATACATAAGAAGCGAGTTGGCCTAAAGAATTCAATCTGGCTTGCTGGTTAGAGAATAGTGCATGGCAGGGATTTCTTTGTTTACACTGTCCCGTTTTATTGGGATGACATTAGGGTAAGTGTGAGGTTTGGTGCACCCTAGAATCTGGTTTAAACCCCCAGCGGTCTTTATTGCCAATGACTGTTCCACGGCGGTAGCCCTATTGTCAACACCTTTGTGTTTGTGATGTCTTATTTGACCTTTTATTCATTTTTGAATTTGTGTGTTTGTGGTTGACTGTCGTACTTGAATGCTGCATTTTCTGTTCGATTTTTAAATCTATATTTCACCAACGAGGTTGTAAGCAACAATATATGTCAAATCTGGATCGGGCGCAATTTTTGACATCCAATTAATATAATCTAGAGTCATGGGCTGAATGGTCTCGCTCGACGTAGATATGTTATCAACCACGAAGTTGTGCCTATACTCACATCAATGGTTGAAGACAGTGATGACATGAGAATAACGAAAACAAAATCCACACTGACAAACAAAACTTCAGGTTGAGCACTCATCCTGAAAATTAGCAAAGCATGAGGCAGTATTAACGACGGTTAAGACGTCATGTGAATAATTAATTGACCGTCAAATGGTACAGTTCAAGACTTTATTGACCAATTTTGGAGCTATATTTCTGACAAACAGGTCAAATGTGAGGCCTCTCTCTCTATTTGTTCTGTGACAATGCGATCAGATATACCGCCAGAGCTAAACCGCTATCCTGAAGATGATAATATGTGGATGCGCAACCCTGTTCAACTTCGAGATGTGGTTGTTACACTGCACTTTCTTCTGTCAACGCAACATGTCAAGCAACTGCCAAAATAGATGGACAAGCGATGATGCTGAGTCTAGTGATGACGATCTTGGCAGTGATATTCAGGTCACTAGTCGACCAGATGAGGTGTGATTGATCTCGTTAACTGATACGTCAGTTAGAAGTCCATATAAAACGATAAAATGTTATATTTGTGGTTTTGACTTGGAGGCGATCTTTGATATTTCAATTTCCTCAAGGATGCCAAAGTGGCATCATTTAGATTCAGAATCATCATACCTTCAATATATTAAAACCACCAAAAAACATTGAGTGAACAATAATTTTGGGTCATTGCTAAAAAAGTAGTTCGGCAACCGGACTATATAGTTTGATTGATATTACAGTTATATGATCACTGGGAAAGTTTGAATTCTTCAAGAAGAAGATTAATGTTCAAGGAGTCTAAACATTTGTAGGCAGATTATTTAAATTGGCATGTTCATTATGTGGTCTCACAGGAATTAATATTATAGTAACAAAAGAGGTGTGATTTTTCAATAATAATTATAATAGGTGTAAACAAAAGCTGAATTAGATTCCTATGCTATACATTTTCAGAATATCTTGAGCTTGTTGAGCAACTATTAGTACACAAGATTGGTGGACTATTCAATCAAAGTGGTGTTGTTTGTTCATAGTTGTATTCCATCTTCGTTCTGTTAGCACATGTGTATGTGAATGTTTTCTTGCTCATTTTTGTTGCCCTTATGTGAATGTTTTCTTGTTCATTTTTGTTGCTCTACCACTAGACCACAGCGCTCCACAAACATTCTTTAGATACATGTAGTAGTATCAAATATATAACGTTTTATTTGATATATAGAAAAGAAAAAACATAACAATATAACAGGTAAAATAAATAAAATTATTAACCGATTAATAAACAAATTAAAAGAGAGACTTATTTTCTACAATCGTGTAAAATAGAATTCAAACCTGGTTCGACCTAGGGATATTTAGTTAAATCAAAGAAAACAACACCACTATGTGTCTTTCCAAAACAAATCATTGAGACAACATATTACTAACTGGATTATTTGATTATTTTAGCTAGAACACTACAAACAACACGGATGACATGAATAATTCTAAGAATTTATTTTGTGTATAACAAAACACCAAACGTGCAAAACATTATATAACACAATAAAAATATCTTAAATTTCTTAATCTAGAGTGTGATGATAATTCTGTCAATTTCATTCCTGAAAACACAAACGTCAACATGGGTACGCTACAAGCTTTTGAGGAGAAAATGCGTACTATGTGCTTTTTTGTTTTAAATATACTGAGTACATTTAAAAACGCAACATAGTTTATTTTTGTTTATATTTAGTCCTCTGTTTTTTTGTTCAAATCAAGCTAGTATTTTATGTTAGAACACAAGTCTCTTATCCCAAACGTTAACATATGGCGATAAACAGTTGCATAAGATTTGCTTTACTTCTTTCACATAAAACATATTTTGCACCAGGACTTCAGTTCCATTTTAGAAATTTGAAAAAATACCTATTGTTGCGTTTTCAAATGTAATGAGTGAACAAAAATAAAACGATATGCTCTTTAAACAATTTTATTAATGAGGAACTACTTTTCTTGCTATTGACGAATTATTCAACCGATTTTAAAAGGACACTGGGAAATTTTGAACTTTTTATATTATTCAACATTAATCCAGTATCAATTTAAATCTGCATGCATATAATAATTCTTTATTTTTTGTTTTAATTATTACTTGAAATGTTTATTTATATTATTGGTACACTATTATGAGTAGCTAGTAATAAAAACAATCAATTTGCTTTGAACTATTCTGGTAATTAATGTAAAGGACTGTAAAAATGCAAGTTATGTAGAATTATAACGGGTTGCCGAGAGTTTAAACATACAGGGCAAGATTGCTGTAGTGTTCTCAATCTTAAAATGTATTTTTTAATTAAATGGTTGGAATTATACGGATCATTTTTGGTTTTTGTAGAGTTCATACATATGTCAAACTTGACTTTTTTGCCAAATATAACATTAATCTTTCATAATATTCAAATTGTGCGCGATTTTGCAAATTATAAACACTTACAAACTCAATACAAATAAATTTGGTTCTATAGTCTTTACTTTTTTAAATTGTATGTATTATCAGTTATGAAACGTCATTATTCGTTCACTCAACATGTAAGTCAGGTCATGATCAGCAGTAAAATAGCATTTCTAGAACGCAGTTAGCCAAAAACAAACACTTTCATGGAGAAATCAAGTAGGAGAGATCTATAAGAAAATATGAAAGAAAGAAGGATTTGTTCAAAGGTACAAAAGTGGTAATAAATGAGTATAATATAAACGAACTAAAGTATATACTTTAAAATTTTCGTAATCGTGGACTATAAACAGTAAAGAGAACATTTAAGTAAAACAACTCATTGTTGACTCAGCGGTAGCTAGCATATTTCACTAACGCTCATGAACAGTCTCAATCAAACCGAGACTGCAATATTTCTTATGGGTCGTGCTGTGCCATTTCCAAAGGTCAATTATCATACTCTCTTAGATATTAGCAAATATAACTTAACGTGTTTTCACAAAGGTTTACATTTATTCTGTAATCACTAGCATTTTTCAAACGAGTTAAAATATATATATATCTATACATAAAACAACAATATTACAAAGCAAACGATTAAAACATGACGTAAAAAAATATTAGTATTAACAAAATATAAAAAAATATTCTGTTAATAGAAAATACCGGTTCAACTTGATATTCATGCATTTACAATAATAATCGAAGTACATCAATTAAAAACAAGAACATTGATTTATTGCCTTTAATAATTGATCAATAGCTGTACTGGTTAAAACTAAAAAAATATTTTGATATTAGAATCTAAAATTATCTAAACCTGATACACACAACCAACGGCAATACAAAGATCGTTATGCTGTATATAGAATATGACATGACGGTTAAGTGTTGTATCTTGTCGATGTATCATCTGTGTGATCCGGGTCTTGCTTGTCAAGAAAACATTTGCCCGTGAAATACCACCATATCCATAATAAATACTGAAAACGAGATACGCATTCAATTTCTCACATCAATGTCTTTCTTTAGCAGACAAAGCACTAGCACTTGCTTAATACCGTGGTACATACCACAGGGATCGTCCATGGCTAAGATGAAACCATAGCACATATTCTTCAAAATACATAATCTAGGTCATCTTTGGCTTCTGCCAAGTCATTGAGTACCTTCTTTGTGGCTTTCTAGGCTATTGGTTTTGTATTTATACATACACGAGCATTTTTTTGTTTTACTTATATTGCCTATTAATGCTGCCTTGTTGGTTAGAGAATAGGTCATGGCGGGGATTTCTTTATTTACACAGTCCCGTTTTATAAGGATGACAGTAGGGTAAGTGTGATGTTTTGTACACCCTAGAACTCCTACATATAAATACGAAAATACAAAGATTGTATTTCCCTTTCATGGTGACTTATATCCGTCATATACACCGAAACACAAAAGAAACGCATCACTTTTGTTTTTTTAAATATTTTGGTTCGTGATAATTTCCAGCAATATGTATTGTATTTATTTTATTTAAAGGCATACAATCTTATCATTACACACTAAAAATATTGAAACCGCTGATCCGTGACGTATGAATGCACTGATGAGACGAAAACCGTGTTTTGCACTTGCGCGCTAAAGGTGACCAACTGGTCAGCTCGAAATCGATAATTTCATGATCTATTAGGATAATCTAACCGAAAAAACACAAAAGTTATGTTCTTGTTTCAGTAATTTGTAAATTAAAAATGTCTTTCCTATCAAACCTAGCATTCTCGGTACTTTCAGTACTTTGATTTTTCTTGCTAATTGAAAAAACAAAAACAACAACAACAACAACCGTGGAGCGTATTCCACCATGACAACGCCCGACCTGATGTGCTCAATACACACAGCTAACTTCCTACGTGCGAATAATATCCGAGTGATGAACTGGCCGGCCCTATCTCCTGATCTTGCACCCATTGAGAACATCTGGGAGGAGCTTAAACAATGCGTATATGTACGACAGCCGCCACCAAACAACGTCAGGGAGCTACGTCAGGCACTGACGGAAGAGTGGAGAAACATTCCACAACGCCGGAATGCCAATGCCGTCTGCTCAATGAGTAGGTGGCGTTTAGCCTGCATCCGCGCCTGAATCCACGCGTGTGGTGGCTACACGAAATATTGACTTGTGTGACTTTTGAATCTGGGGGTGTAGTGTTTTAACTGAATGAAATCCATACTTTCCGATAATCGATTTTTGTTAAATGTTCACAGTTGATGGTGTTGATATTGCAGTAATGAAATATTGTTGTATGTAATAAATTAGAATGTTTATTTTTTCTGTGTAGCAATTTTCCCCAGTGATGCGTTTCTTTTTTGTTTCGGTGTATATAATACATTTTATTAGGAGGAAGCAAATATGACTGCTTTATATTATAATAACAACACTTCTTTTTATATAGTGACAATTACAACATATCGTCCTAAGTTTCAGTTCATTAAATATCATTAGCCATAAATGTATATCATGGCAAATAGTTCAGGTTCACTCACTTTCGGCATACACGCATATGTACATTTTTTTTTTTGATTCGTTTCTTAAAGGCATAATATAAATATTTACTTAGTTGTATAAAACATAACGAAGAACACAACCATATTAATTTAACAGCTTTGTATTTACTTTGGTTTGATTCAACAAAATACCCAAATGTTAACATGCCTCTTACAGCAATTAAGAGCATCGTTGAAATCTAATCTATTTCCTCTTTCAGAATTTTGTTTTGCTTTTCTATTTTTATGATTTTCCAACACTTATTAGCAAATGTGTGCAAAGCGTGACCATTGTCTCAGTGAACCGGTGATGCACGGTCTCTTAAATATCCACGCATGGTATACCTAAATTTATTGGAAAAAAACAACACAATATTTCTTTAAAAAAGTGTTATCATAACGGATTCTTCATACAAAGAGCGTTTTTAAGTCATTATGTCTGTTACAAACTTACAAAATATATACAGTGTAAGATTTATGTTTATAAATTACATAAACAGAATGGCTATACTGGATACGATAAAATAATCGGTATTCGCACCAATCCTTTATTGCCAAAATTAAATGCTAAATTTCGTAAAAACTTGCCAGGTGTCGTTAATCTATTATACATTAATGTCGAAAAGGGTAATTAAATAAATCTGCTTAAGCATATCAGAGTTATGTGATTTTATCGATTGTTATCCAGATATGGTTCAAGAACTGTCATGTTAAAATTGTGATTGTTGAATGTGTCGTGTTTAATATTTGGAATTGAGCGTATATAGTCAATAGTCTGGCATCTCAGTGTGTATGTTTTTGAACGGTCTTCAGAAAACGCCTACTTTAGTTAGATTGATTGCCAGCATTGGGTTTATTTTCGTGAGAGTGTAAGTTATTCTTAATTAAATTGGGCCTAGATACAAATGATAGCACTACAATTTGTTTTACTACATATCAAAGAAATAAAAAAAATCACCGTGAGCGTGTTGTAAATAACAAAAATCAATGTAAGCGTGTTGCTAAGAACGAAAATCAATTTGAGCGTGTGGCAAAGAATAAAAATCAATGTGAGGATGTTACAAAAAACAAAAATCAATGTGCAAAGAATGGAAATCAATGTGAGCGTGTTACAAAGAACAAAAATCCACGAAAGCGTGTTGCAAAGAACGGAAATCAATTTGAGCGTGTGGCAAAGAATAAAAATCAATGTGAGCCTGATGCAAATAATGAAAATCAATGTGAGCGTGTTACAAAGAACAAAAATCAATGTGAGCATGATGCAAAGAACAAAAATGAATGCGGTTGTGTTACAAAGAACAAAAATCAATGTGAGCGTTTTACATAGAACATAAATCAATGTGAGCGTATTAGAAAGAACAAAACTCAATGTGAGCGTAGTACAAGGAACCAAATCAATGTGAGCGTTTTGCAAAGAACAAAAAAATCAATGTGAGCGTGTTACAAAGAATAAAAATCGATTTGAGCGTGTTACAAAGAACAAAAATCAATGTAAGCGTGTCGAAACGAACAAAAATCAATGTGAGCTTGTTGCAAAGAACAAAAAGCAATGTGAGCTCCTTACAAAGAACAAAAATCAATGTGAGCGTTTGGCAAAGAACAAAAATCAACGTGAGCGTTTTGCAAATAACAAAAATCAATGTCAGCGTGTTAAACAAAACCAAAATCAATGTGAGCGTGTTACAAAGAACAAAAAGCAATGTGAGCTTGTTACAAAGAACAAAAATTAATGTGAGCGTGTTACAAAGAATAAAAATAAATTTTAGCGTGTTACAAAGAACAAAAATCAATGTGAGTGTGTCACAAAGAACAAAAATCAGTGTAAGCGTTTTACAAAAAATCAATGTGACCGTGTTGCAAAGAACAAAAATCAATGTGAAGGTGTTGCAAAGATCATAAAAAAACTCAGTGTGAGCGTGTTGCAAAAAATACAAATCAATGTGAGCGTGTTACAAAGAGCAAGTATCAATGTGAGCGTGTTGCAAAGAACAGAAAAAAAATCAATGTGAGCGCGTTGCAAAGAACACAAATCAATGAGAGCGTATCTCATGTTGTAGTGACAATATGCGAAAAAGTCGCTTAGTTAAGGAGTTAGCTGGGACCAGCTAGAAAATGGGCTTATTATATATCAAATGAAAGGTAATTATGTGTACTAAACGATCCCACTAAAATTACTTGCACAAATGGCGCTTGAACACCACAACCCATAAATAACAAATTTCAGCAAAATATTAGCTACCGACTAAATTTATAAGTTTCAGAGAAATGATAGCTCATGTTTCGTTAACAAATGTATATAAACATCTTCCTACTTACGTAAAATAACTGTGTATGCTATATTTCATGTTTAACTAAAAATTATTTCTTAAATATAAGGAATAATACTATACTTAAAAATATCGAATTTTTTTATTTAAAATAGGACAATTATACTTCGTTTAATACATGTTCACGTGAAATTAATTAATCAATTCATTTTAGTTCAATAAGAAATGTAATAAAATATGTAAGAACAGATTTACTTCAAAAGAAATAATATAAAAAGCATAAACTTTCTCAAATTATGACGAAATCTTTCCTACTTCGATTTTTATATTTTAATGCTTAAACATGTATGCTACTAATCATATGAAAGTCTTTTGTTGTTGTTGTTGCTTTAAAGTTACTGTTATATTATGCAATATATTGATACTATACATGATTTCAATTATCACACACATATTTTAAAATATGTTTGGTTTTCCAAAATAATTTTAAACTGTATATAAAGGGAGATAATTAATCAATGGCGTTGTACTAATCTTATTAGTTTCTTAATGAATATATAAATTATTCACTTTTTAATTAGCTTTACTCATTATTCTGTACAATACATACATGAACCACTCTGATTTTAATGTTGGAAAGATACTTTACTACTCTTTTTTGGCTGCGATCAAGACGGTTGTATAAGTATATGAGTTTAAGAATTTACTATGCACAGCCGATCACTTGCGATGTTCACATCGCGCACTTTTTTCCCGCAATTCAAAGTACTAATTGATTTTGCATTGTTCTTGCCTTATACATGCGTGTAAAATAGTTAAAAAAAAGTGTGTTTATTACCAATTGTGGATTCTTCTTCACTAGTGAGAATCCATTTCACTTGCGAAGACAAATATAGTTTCTGGAAGGTAGCTTTTCTTCGACAGGATACAGTCTACCACCAAAAATTATTATTAGTTTCTTAATGAATATATAAATTATTCACTTTTTAATTAGCTTTACTCATTATTCTGTACAATACATACATGAACCACTCTGATTTTAATGTTGGAAAGATACTTTACTACTCTTTTTTGGCTGCGATCAAGACGGTTGTATAAGTATATGAGTTTAAGAATTTACTATGCACAGCCGATCACTTGCGATGTTCACATAGCGCACTTTTTTCCCGTAATTCAAAGTACTAATTGATTTTGCATTGTTCTTGCCTTATACATACGTGTAAAATAGTTAAAAAAAAGTGTGTTTATTACCAATTGTGGATTCTTCTTCACTAGTGAGAATCCATTTCACTTGCGAAGACAAATATAGTTTCTGGAAGGTAGCTTTTCTTCGACAGGATACAGTCTACCACCAAATATTAGGTATATGACTTTGGCTCAAAGAAGCTAATCAATCTTCTGAATAAATTCCGTTTCTGTGCCTGTTATAGCAAACAGTAGATGACAAGAATACAAAGTGTGTGCTTTCAAACGAAAGATGGTGATGACAGTACCTCTATTTTAATTCCAAGAAATAAGGAACAGTCAAGTCAAATTGCGCATGAAAATAAGCTACACATGTATTAATAACTACAATTACCTTTTACAAGTCTACTACAAGACCAGTCTCACCAAGATACTTTTCGCTTTAGTAATTAATTTTGGAATTAATACTTCAAATGAGATTTCCTGAGATCTATGCCTTGCCGAAACATGTCCAACACTGCAGTTATTGATATGACATCTGATCAAAATATATATTGTTTGCCTTTTTCCAGTTCATGAGCCTAATACGATTGCATTGTATGCTCCCATCATATATCTATACAAGTCCAACTGATATGTCCACCATATACACGTCTATCTCTATCAAGTTTTGTCAGGCAAAGACAAACATTCAGACGATGGACCAGCAATTGATGCAATAGAACTCAGGTCTAAGTCCATAGAAATCCATTCACATTGTGTTCGACTAGCAGATAGGAAGGTGACGCTAGGCTAAAATATTTGCTTACATACTCTAATGTATATGCTTCTTCTACAGTTGAGAGTATGTGGCTGGAAAAAGTACCACAGAAGTGTTCTTGGGCTAACACCAACATATGAAGCGCTAATGACGGTGCTTCTCGTGTCGTTCTTTTGTTTTTTTGTTGTTTGTCACGTTTTGACAGATTAGAGAAACACTTTATAATGGTTCAGATGAAGCATCCATTGATTCAGCAGATGACGCCACGCAATTGAAATTGCCATATCAGGTAATATCGCCCAGGAAATCTCAGAACTTGGTGCTTACGGTTTTTCAAAGTCGGCAACATTCAAGTTCTGATTTATGTTTCTGGAAACAGTTGATGTTAACCAGCATTAGGACGAAAAGATCGGGTGATTGGATATTACATCTCGCGACGCAGGCAAGTATGCTGCCTTATTTCGTCAGCATAAAACTTTTCTAACTACAATACATAGTTACCTGAATTCCCCTTGGAAATACTCGTAGATATACTAGAAGATATGTAAAACATTGTTTTTCACAAGGCCAGTTTACCTATCGACACTGCGAAAATGGAACATTTATCGGTATCTGGAGCAACAAACAACTATTTGTGACTCTAAACGTGCATTTTTTCCTGCATTTCTTGACTGACCGGTTGCGACTCTGTTCGATCATTTTATGTAATTGGAAATAAAACAATTATCAAGGCGATGAAGGTAAATAGTGCTTCTAGCTTCAAAAATGGAGTAGCAATTAAAGATGACAGACTATGACAGGGCTTTTGAAACAGGTCTTTAGCAGCCATTTTCGTAAGACCCAAAGGGACATTGTGCAGTGTTTCATCATAGTTTAAATAAACTATGAATGAAGTTGTCGGATTAAAATGTATCTGTTTAGCAAAGCTTCCACCGTGAAGGCAGTGTTAAGCTCCCTGTAAGACATGCATCGACTCAAGCAACACTAAGGATGAATGCCGATAATTCAAAACAAGAGCCTGAGTTCCTTGTTAGACATGGATGGGAAATGAGTGATAACGGATTGAAACAGATGTGTTTTTTGAGAGAAATGGCATCAAATCTTCTCGTAACACATCATGCATTTGCAGCTGTAAACGGTCATGTTCCACTGCATCATACGTTTGCATAAGAAACATGTCATTCATGATAACCGCATTTTGTGGAAGAAATCGGATATATTGTTTTTGAAGCAGTCCGTCCATCACTCTGTCAGCCCGTCCGTCACGACCTTGTGGACGGAACTACTCCTGAACGGTTCGAGATATTAAAAATCCGTCTTTACAGAAATTTCGATTAGGTCAAAAGGTTTTCATTTAAGATAAGTCTGCTACTTTTATCTCTTGTTTATGATTCTTGCTTCCAAGAGATCCCCTGTTCAGTATGTATTGACATTCACACTAGCATTTATTTAGTACTTTGTGGAGGCCGTAAAAAGACTACAAATTAGTAGTGTTATTACTTGCTGATCCTTTGGGATCGTCAAGCCTAATCTTTGTGGCTATAAAGTAGAATATCGCTTAAACCAGTGTTAGGAGGCGTGAGAGGTGTTGCACTTTACATTACCTCTCATGAACAGAATCAATAAAACCGAGTCTGCTATTTGTATCTCTTGTTTGAGTTTGTTGCTTCCATCGGTAGTTATTGACCTTGAACGTCTAAGTTCACAACTCATTTTTTTCTTCAAAAAATTACTTTTGGACGGAACTCCTTCCAGACCATTCGAGGTAAGAAGCTGAAACGTTATGGGAAGCTTGTTGAAGATGACGTTGTCACTAAAGGCCTGAAATTTGATCTTCATCATCAAGGTCAAGATCAAGACTTAGTGCTTTGCCTGAAAATGGCTTGTGCACGGAAATCCTTCTAGACCGTTCAAGGTAATAAGCTGAAACTGAATATGAAGCGTGTTGAGGATGAGAGGATGTCAATGCAGTTCTGAAATTTTACCGTCACCATCAAGGTCAAGGAGAAAGAACTTAACATTGTCATACTTAGTGAAGTGGAAATGTAACATAAAAACACAAATATAACAATTTAGCAATGCAAAAGATTAAAATCACAATGGAAGATGTAATATGTATTCCTGTATACTGTAAAAAGTTGCCATCATATAGTTCACACATCATAAGTATAAACGGTGAACTTAACCTCAAAAGAAGGTATAAAAGTCGAACAGGAAATTCACAAATTTGAAACAAACAACAATTTCAAGGATATATAGAAGAAAAGTATGTGACACTATACATATAGAAGGGCTGACACCTTGGTATCGCATTGGAACAGTTTATGAAATGTGTATTACGCTTACTATCGAATATATTCCTATGGTTCTTTAAAGTGCTCGAAGGATAGACTCCGATACAAGGATAGCCCGGTTAACAATCCCGTGCGACGGACGAGGCTAGAGTCTTGCCTAAGGACACCGAAGTATCGTGTGGCACCGGTGAGTCTCAGACCCGTGATATCCGGATTCAGAGTTGAACGTGTTTATCCACTTGGTCACCACATTCGACAATACAGTGTTAAGTAGATGTTAACGAAAGGAATGGATAACATATACACAAGCCATGGATATACGTGGAACTTCATTTAACAAAAAGACAAATAGCAATGGTTGTTTTCTTGACAACCATGTTGGATATAATGAAGATATAGATTACAGATGAGATAATAATTAAAAGTGCTTTTTATTTGGAATTAATATAAACGGTATATGCATAAAAAATAAATTAATACAGAGTGTATCAAATATGGATTATACTGTGTGTATGATACACAGATATATTTTAAGTGAAGCCTTGAACATGCTAAAACAATCAAATTGTAACTAATACTATATCTTTATGTATCTCGTTTGCTTTAAAATAAAAATGTGTTAATACGTTTTTTTTTAAAAGTGTTTGATTTTTCTTACAATACGTATTCAAAATCACACACATATTTGTATGTGAGTTAAAAAATAAAATAGTTCAATACACTGATATCAATCTTAAAGCTTAATGTAGGCAATTCATAACGCATATAATAAAACATAGTTAAATTTAAACTTGCTAAATGCAAACAACAAATATTAAATTTAGAAACATAATAAATCTTCATAAAATTAATGTATTTTAAAACACATGTTAGATGCAGATTGTAATCAGTAAGGCTTAATACTTCATTTGATATCGATCCACCAGTGGTTTACGATAAAAGCGAAGCTGCATATGTTTGATCATTTTTTAATTTTATTATCTCCCTTTATGCATCCATTTATCGCTTCTGTTTCCAAAAATAAGTGACATATATGGAATATTTTTTTCTATTGAAAGTTGAACACAAAATACCTAACACATGTTTTTGCAAAAGATTGCTTTAGAGTTTGTTCATTCATCTCTTTGGTGATTTATGTTTAAAACAATATTTTCTTTGTTTTATGAGGGTCATGTATTTTAACCGTTGACTGCCAAAAATCGTACCACTTTGCTCAAGTAATTTCAACTGATCCTTGTTAGAGAGGGTTTATACTTTCCAATGATATCATAGTTATCCATTTTCTAGCTGGTCCCAACAATTTCTAAAAAAAACGTCAATTGTCACTACAACATCATAACAGACGGTATTGGACACAGCGTACAACGTTACACGGCGTGGCATAATTACATCAATTAAGAGAACGGCTTTCTTTAAAGGAAAATGCTGCAAATAGGCGATAAATACTATCGCATGTCGGTCCCTTACCAAAACGAAACACAAAATCACATAACGGGTTATTACGAAGAACCATTATATAGACAGTACTGTCGGGTTCCATTATAAGGAAATCCTTCGCAAAGAGATGGTAGGTGTTTTGTTTGTTCAAAAACCAGCGAATGGGAGTGAGTGAAAAAACAAAACACGCCTATGAAACAGTCTTTAGACAGTACATAATTATTTAAAAATGCATAATTCAAATATAATAGAACGAAATGGGAACTGTCCTCTTTCAACGAGAGCTTTTACATTTTAGATTGGTCCTGAAATAAAAAAACAAAACAACATAAGTATGATATAATATTAAAATTGAATATAATTATTATTAATCACAAATTATTAAATAATCAATGAATTGATGATAAGCAAACTTTCAAATTTTCGCAAAAAGCAACTAGTTTATTAAATGGAACAGTTAAGTGCTCTTAGTTTATCAGTTTATAAAATATCAACTTTTGCATTGATTGAACATAATCGGGCTCGAGTTTCTGACTACATTAACGCGAAAATATTCTACTAACTCGTATCATTTTACATAGTACTAAACTTTGCAACTGGAAATTCACAACAGATTATACGTCTCAGTGGTGTTATAGATGAGCTTTACCACGTTAATGCTGAACCATCGTTTGGACTTCTCCGTTCACCTAGAGTACATTGGAGTTGTCTCGTCGATTTCGATCATAGAAACATGTGACGTCATCATACGACAACGTTATATACAGTCAGCTACTATAATACTATTGTTTATGAATTTTCGTTTTACAGTTATGTGTTTAATAAAATCTCGCATTCTTGCCTATTTAATATTGACTTTATTAAACTCGTTGGATATAATTGTTATGATGCTCGGTACGGACTCAAAACATAATGTTATCCAACTCGTTTAAAGAAACTATCCCGCCAAATAAAGGCAAAAATGCACTTCACAGCCGTTTATAAAAACATTATCCAGGTGTTCAGATCATGTACTAATGTATTTCTGCAGATTAAAAGTATAGGTTCATTCAAAGGTACTCATGATTCAATATGCGTAAAATGAATTATGAGGTGGTAATTTGACGCTCCAGTTTTGTGGGTTTGGTCCAGCCGTTTATATTTTGCCTTTAGAGATAGGATTCTCAAAATATGCAACTTATATACATACCTTGTCGTCATTTGGTTTAGAAACGCTGTACATCTGTTGTAAACTTTGCCTTTATTATGGCAGGATAAGGACTTTAATAAATTCAGTATTAAACAGGCACTCATGTAATATCTTCTATATATTTGTCACCTGAGGCGTAGTATATGTGTTGTCACCGTATATATTTAAGGAATGAAATGCGCTCTTTAGGTTTTCATTGGGGTATGAAAAATATTTGAGTGGTTTGAAGTGTGTGGAGTCCGAAGTGAAATGCGCTCCTTTGGATTTCATTGGGACTTCGAAACCAAAAGAGCGCATCTCATTCCTTATATTTACATAAATATTTGCCTTTAAAATGGCATTGATTTCTTCTCTATATACGCCAGATTTACTATTGATTTCGAAAAAATAGTTTATGGAGTAAAATGTAACAGCCGTTACGATCGACAACATTTTAGACACTTTCCTCATGCGCACTATTCTATTAGGTTAAGCTCCGCCCATCATCAAATGAAAACCGTTAAAGGGCATATCATGAGATATTCCGAAGGTAATGTCATTCATCGAAAAAATGAAATGCATCGTGTCAAATAAGATTCATAGTAGGGAATGCAATAGCGATGTAAATATTAACTTGACTACTACCAACTAGCTGATGAAAATAAAAACAAAGCAAACTTACAGATACATTCAAGAATTCCACAATATTCCCACACCTGGTCCGGATTGGTTGTAAAACACCAAGGTGCGACATCTCCATCTGGATCCCTACAGTAATTCTTAGCATCAATCTAACTTCCTTTTGGAAATGTAGAGTCATTATGCCATGTATGTGAATGAGGTATGTCTAGTGCCCAGAACTGGCAGGTTTGTCCACTGATTGTTGTGGAGACATTGCCATTCCACGTTGTTGGGTCTGTGGAACAATCTGAAAATTTGGAATTTCTTACATGAGCTTTAAATGCTCTTTTAATACTATCGAAAGTGTAATCGTAAAACAGACATAACACACGTGTTCTGTGTTTCTCTGTGTATCCTCGTCCGGTCGACGTTGCACCATTTGTTCACGCTGGTCTCTGATGTAAGGCCGTGACAAAGATATTTTCTAAATATCAAGGTTGTCGCATACGGAAGTTATATGATGTTCAAATGTTCTGTTATCGTACATTGGTTGAGATTTCCTACAGTTGTTTTGAAAGTTGCCGTATTGATTGTGGCTGTTGTCCCTCTAAGACGATCTGGACAGACTACAGCATTTTTTGTAGGAATGGCACATGGACTTCTATCCTGATAACTCTTAGCAAACATGTATCACGAGCATGAGGTATGCGATATACTCACTTTACTCCATCCACAACCAAGTACTGAAACAGACAAACAAGTTAAAGTATCTAGGAGGCGCCATAGACTAGGAATCGCCACTTGACGCCCTAACCAAGAAAACAAACAAAACTACCGCTTGCCTAAGTAGGAATATGTCATCATGCCAGCCAGATGCTACAGGAGCATGGACAGTCCGCAGTTGGAATATACGTCCAGTGTATGTGATACTCATACAAAATACAACATTGACAAGATAGAAACTGTGCAACGCAGAGCTGTTCGTTTCAACACAGGCGACTACAGAGGTGCCATCAGTGCTAGCAGCATGTTGACAAAGCTTGGTTTGGATAGCATAAGACAACATGCCAAAGATGTACTGATGTACAGAATCATTCACCAACTTGTAGATATATCAACCAGTCCAGTTCTTCAACCTATATTAGCAAGCACAACGGGTAACGACAGTCGATACTTGGTACCACACAGCAGCGTGAATGCTCATCAGTTATCCTTTCCAGCAGGGATCAGATTGTGAACCACTTGTGCCCACCAGCCAATGTCCAATTCGTTGACATGTTCATGTTAGCGGTTGTGGTAGTCTTCGGACAGACCAAGACTGATGTTTCGTTTTGCTTTTAATTGTACATACACACTTTGATTCTCCTTCAAGTGTACATAGGCACGTCACTGTGCGAGTATGATCCCGAGGAACCCTACACATTATTGGAAGAAGAAGAAGAAATTATAACTTTAATTATTTGAATTCTTACTTAATAAAACGCATGTTAGTAACGTTAAATTTGGTTTGAAGTGTCGCATTATTTGTAGCCGAACGCATGTATAGCCGCGTAACGTAGCGACGTCATGTAAACAACAAAACGACGTCAAGAAGTCTCTTACAAATTTCCACTGTATATCAGGTAAATTGACAACATTAAAGTGAAACTATCACATTGTGGGTGTGTTAGGTGATAACCAGAATATTACTGAGTGACTGTGTATTATTGACTTTAATAAATGCGTTGGATTAAAAGATAGGATACTCGGGAAAGCCGCGTTTCCTAATAATTCATCCAACTCGTTGATTAAAATCAATAATAGACAGTCCCTCATGTGAGATCCTCTATATAAAGTTAGCAACATATATAAGTACAGCTTTAGCTGTAAGAAATACAATCTTGAGAGGTGTTACATCTTATAATTACCTCTCATGAACAGGCTCAAAACCGAGTCTGTTACTTTCTCTTTTGTTTGTGTTTGTTGCTTCCAAGGGATCACCTTTTCAGTATTTATTGATTAATTAACAATGTTAACACTTATGTATTTTCATCCTTTTGTATTTTCATCCCATGTGATTTTGTCTAAAATTACTTAACTTATTATACATGAATTGATTTATTTATTGTTTGAACAACATAGTTTCAATGGGATTTATAAGTTTTGTATAATACATTATTAGCAATAGGAAATCAGATAGTAGCTCTACATGACTGCAATTTAACTCGATACCTCAATGGTGCACTACGTAATTTACTGCCAGTTAGATACTGGAGAAGGGTGTATCAAACAGGATAACATTATAATGGGGAAATGATGAACGTAGGACATAAAGTAACAAGTCTGAAAAATAGTTTGCCAGAATGATAATATTTAAAGAATAATATATTTTTCGGAAAACAAAACATCACAAAATTGGTTTGTAGATGATATGATAATACTTATGCGGCATCAGTCAAGACGTAATGTCAAATTGATAAGTGAATAGGCATTGAGTATATGTTTTCCGGTAAAATATGGATACGTTTCCTTTACCTAAAATGGCATTATACACATGAGCAGTTGAACACTTTTGCGTAAGGCTACACATAAATATTTTTTCATATTATGTGTTCTGAGTATAGCTGGCTATAACTGCAACGTTGAGTACGTTGCAGATATGAACATTTCAGTTACTGTCTCGTATGCCTTTAAATGCTAAATCTGAGAAAACCAAAAGGTATGACTCGAATATAAATGATAACACCTATGTTGATGCAGACAAAAAACGTACCATTATACTAAAATGATGAAATAATGGGTATAGATATCTTTATTCTGGCATGATTATTGATAAGCACAATAACAGATGATTTTATTTGGGAATGTTATAGTAAGATACATACAGGTATACAGGTAAAGCTACCTGTTTGAATTTGTTAATATTACGCCTGTTAGAAATAAATATATTCTATAGTGAGATCTTAAAAGGGAACCATGCATTTGAATTAGTTGCGTTAAGGAACTGTTTTCATAATGATGGGAAGTATAATACATGTTATACTGTGTATGTGTACATAACGTTAACGTAAAAGGTAGACTATGTTTTATGAGTGCTGATGAGGTATCGTCGTTTCTTCGTTATTCGCTCATGCGATATATGAGAGTGTCGGTATTTAACTAGTAAGTTTGAGAAGTCTAAAGGTGAACTTCGGAGAGAAAGCATTCTCCTGCATCGACGGGAAAGGAGAGACAAATCGACAGATCTGTCGTGGAAGTTGAATTGAACTGGTGACATGGTCACACCGGTGATGTTACAACCGTATTTGAAACAATATCAAACGTGCACGTGTACACAGTCGGAGTTTGTAAGTATAATCAATAGATAACCTGTAGTGCGTGGACTTGTATCTAATGTATTCATGTCTTTCGTTGTTAAAGAAGATACTTTATAATTCATCTATCGGTAATTGGACATAACATCAAGCGTTATCAAGATAAGAGGGTCTAATAAACATCATTGACGTATCTTGTATTTGGCATCAGGGGCCTATTGAACTTGAAATGAAAAATAGATAGGCGTATGATAAGTTAAAGTGGAACTGCGTTTATTGAAATTATTTAAGCATTAAACAATTTCGAAAATCGAGGTATCCTGAGTGACGTAAGACTAACAATTCTCGGATGATCACCGGATCTAGATGGCGCCTAACTATATTACGACGGAGCGATATGGCTGCAGTGAACGATGGATAATCATTGACCTTAGAGAAAAGACTGATTTAGTTTTGTTAATATGTGAAAATATATAGCGACTCATTTGGTGTTATATTTACTGATTTAGAAATACATTTTGCAGTGATGGAAATATATATGAATGTTATACAGAAATCACAGTGATGAACATTAGCAGCGCAGATTATGTTTAATTGTAGTGAAAGACTCAGTTAGAAATATTTTGATTGATCTAAATAGTTCATCTTAGTAGGTAAGGAAATGTAACACTACAGCCTCGCCATTGTTCTTAATCTAATAACAGTTTATAACTGTAACACAATTAGAGTTCAAGTACACCCATGTTAATCCGTATCATACCTGATCATGCAATTGGAGTTTCCTAATAGTTGTTAGTTATTCATCTGAACATCTGTTATTGTTTACCTGCTATAAACTTAGTTTCTCTTGCAGTTTCTGGAAAACTATGAATTCTGGGAGTGAAGATGTATTGCCATAATAAGGGAGACCATTCGCCGAAAGGTATTGTTGGTAATGTATGCATACAATGATGTAATCACAATGGCGTTAGCCTGTAGCTACACAGGTCGACGTCCAAATGTGGGGCATCACTAACTGCCAAAAGGTAGTCTTGGAAATCTTCTAGTATAATACTGAGCGCTCGGAAAGTCTAGCAGAGTCAGAAATTCAGGAGTGGAGAGTCAGTTTCAATAGTCAGTCGGATCCCCGCAGTGTAAGACAGGGTGTGGGATAAGTTAAACTATACTATGAAAGCTAGTATAGTAGGGCGGCTGTTCAGCGTTACATAATAACTTGAGGATTTGGACATTTGAACGTTTATACTTTGTGAACCTAAGACATTTAGTAATATGGCCTATTTAAGTAATATTTACCAATAAATTATGGAAATCACAACGCGAAGTCCGGACCTTGTGCTACAGACTGTCGTCCTTGGAGGCTTCTTTTCCTGTTCGATTTGTTTTTCTATATTCCATGTTAAAAATTCTAAATGCTGCTTAGGTAGGTCACTTTCTTTAATATTCGACCCTTACTGATTGTATTGTATAAATTACTCAATAAAACGTTTGCTTGATTGTTAGTATGGTATTTTACGTCATTTTATCACATGTTAGACCGTATATGACAGTCGATTTGTTTGAAGTATAGGCAGACCACTTCATTTTGTTAGGCAGAAGGAGTACTATATACCTCCCGCCATCTGTACACTTTCGACACTTTCTCACTTGACAAGTCGAGCTTCCAGTAGGAGTCGAACCTGCACCGGCGAGATGCGAGAACGTTTTAGACGCAGCGTCTTTACTATCTCGGCCACGGAAGCGCTACAATAAACATCAATTCATCACAACCTACCTTCACACGCAGTGTGTGGTTCCCATTCCCCGGCGGATGAACATGTCGTGTATATTTTCCCTCCAACTGGTACGTAACCATCGTGGCACGTGATCTTCAACTTTGATCCAACTTTATGCATGTTTCCGGAAATAAATCCATGACCAATGGAAAGAAAGCGGTTGACATTCTGAATAATTAAAATACTTTATAAGAGAGAGGGTATCGTATATTTGCTAGTTTATCAGTTGGTGATCACGGGAAAAAGACTTTAAGACATGACCTAAATTGGCGGAGACAATAGTTAAATGACCGGAGTTAATATTTACATTGATAACTTAACAGATGGATAATGCGATTGTTATGTTCTGTGAATGCTTTTGAAGCCTTGAATAGATAATTCAATATATCGATAATTGACTAATATATCTGTGGTGCCTCAGAACAGGTTTATTGATACAAACAAGTCGAGAACGTTCAGTTTTCTGATAATAAGAAATAATATAATACAATATTTCCGCACACATGTAAATGTGGTAAACTTTTCCTTTTCTAGATGTATATGGAGTTCTGTAAATAAATACGTATTTCAAAACATTAATGAAATGTATAAATATTTTCTAATCTATATATTAAGCACTGTTCAAATCAATCAGTCCAAAAACTGTTTCGAACATCGCAATTAGTTGAATACATCGAACAGGAAATGAAACATTTACATAATACAGTCGACCAAAATCACCCATAAAACAAACATCAATAACACGGAATCTATAATTGGTTTTACAAACTCATTCCCAGTTGATATATAAACTCATTCCCAGTTGATATACAAAATAAAGTATGCGAAACCACGCATATAAAATGGTCGACATCTGGGGTACCACTTTCGAATGGTCATTTGAGAAAAGGCCGCTGGGGGATTTAAACAGATTCTAAGGTGCACCAATATTCACTCTTACCATATTGTCATCCCAATACAACGGGACTGTGTAACCTGCTTGTTACACCTTACAAGTATTTCCCTAAAATTCTAAAGAAACCTACTTCAAGAACTCTTGATTTCCAAATAAATGAAATAAGCGCTCAGGCTGTATAATTATATTCTAAGCCAACTACCTAAGCAAACGTTAAATAAGTTAAATAATCAGAGAATATATAGCGGAAAAAGGCGTACACTAACTAGGATATAACTAGTAATGTAACGCTTAGAAATGATACATTCAAATTACTTGAACAGTTAATAGCAAACCCGTTAAGAAAACGTGTCGCTCAGATTTATTGTAAATAAAATACAAATTAAATAGCATTCATTGCATTAATTAAACATGTGTTATTGCATTAGAGTATTGCGTATACAGTGGTAGAGTGTGTTTCATTGATTACACGATTGTACTACAATGATGGTTATAGTTTGAGGATCGCATTGAATATACCTAAATGAATATATAGTGAGATACCAATAAAACAAGTGTAATGTTTTTGAATGGTTGCTTTCAATTTAAAAGACAATATACACATTTGCAGTCGAGTCAATTAGGCAAAAACGGGACCTTATCATTTGGAGTGAGTGTACATCTACTTAAATAATTTGTTAATCATATTAGTCTTTGTTCTTCAAAATGTTAGTTATTTTTTAATATAGGTCAATTTAAAATACTCAACAGTGATTGCTAATTAGATTAATGGTTATTATCGTTAAATTATTAGAAATAAAAATGCATGTGTTCAATTACAGGCGAATATTTCCTCGTGCTAAGTTGTAACGCAGTGAGTAGAATTGTTTCGTTTTTCTACTCAGTCACTATTTCTCCTTTAAGCATAGGGGCTGGCGTGGCCTATTCGACAGCACGGTGAACTTTGAACCGGAGGATCCGGGTTCAAGTCTTAAATGCGCCACTAAAGTGTGTCGGTTTGTTCTTAAGCAATCACTTTCCCTTGCCTAGTCCGTGGGAACCGTGCATTTCTCCTACTGTATTAATAGATGAGTATGGCTCATTTGGGAATTCTCTAAAACACAGTAACGCCCGGTTTTCATCCCCATCTGACGGGAGAGACTGTGGAAAGTGTATGTCCTAAGGACACGCAGCAGTAACACAGTGCTACCAAAAATTCAAAATTAATAGTATTATTTACTGGGCTCCCTCGGTCCCTCATCCAGTCAGTTAATAAACCAAACATATACATACACAACCTTGACCTGAAACGTGAGACTAAAACGTTCCTATTTTTAATGATACTCAAACACAATGTGTTGTCCCGTTTAAGAGTTAATTGAAACAAATGCGAACATTACTTGACCTTAACGCCTGTCGTTAAACAATCCTGCGGCTGGTGTATAGATGATAAATACACACTTACCGTTTGTCCCAAGTTAATCAAGTGGCTAATAAAATCTGAAATGGACACGTCAATTACATGACATTGACCAGTGTCCTTGGCAAATCCATTATATAAGCAGGTATGAAATAATGAACGGGAAACAAACATTCTACCAATTCAAGAGTAACAACTCTGTAATATCGAATTTGAATTGAAATTCCGGAACAGTTTACTACACTGATCGTGCTCACAAGGAAAATAATTATATAACGCACGTGCCGAGTGTTCTCAATGCAGAAATTATCTAAGATCTTATAACCCTTCAAATCAAAGTTCGTGAACATCGACGTTTTTTTCAAAAGTCCTTTTGGTGACAAGACTTAGTGTAAAATAGCGAGACAGATTCATGCGAAATATATTGGCCAGCGGTAATAGGTTTTAACTGCACTACACGTATGACACATACACACGCACTTGTATTATGTTATTAGGCAAGGACAGGCCGTTACGTCACTGTCAGCGCATGTACTTTAACCGGGTTAATTAGGAAACGATGATCGTACCAGGCATACCGCAGAGTTCTTTGTACTGCATATGCCTGACACTTATATTGGTCAAATTATCCATCACAGCTATTTTTATCTTGAGATGAACAAAGAGTCATTCACTAAAAGATCTCTTGACACTAAGGCCAGAGATTGTATAAACCCGGTCCAGGAACCAGGTTAATTATCTTGTTTACTGCCAAATTCTGCGATTTTGTACTCTTAGGCTAGTTTGGACATCTTTGAACCTGTTTTAATAGTCATGTGCAGTATGCCTAAAGGTCATTATTATGATATATAAATGTGGCGTGAGCCAGCATTCGTCAGTTCAGTAGAGATCAGCTTGAGGTTCAGAGCGAGACAGACTGAAGGTTGGTCTCCATAAGTGGAGGCTGGGCGTGTACAGGTCGGTAGACCCGGTCGGCGGGAAACTCGAACACGCACACATTAAGATAGTAGACTGCTTGCACACGATTTAAGACGATTTATTCGAAGTTACATATTTTACGCTGGTTTCTTAGTTTGTATATTGGGAAAGTAAATTAATAGATAGGAGTTTATTAAAATATATATTAAAGACTGTGGTATTTGACTTCACTATAGTACCTTAGCTTATGGACGTCGACGGACAGTGCGTCCTGCCTTAAAGTAGCTATTTCACCAACAACAGCCACACTTTACAATATGTACACACCCTTCCTAGCACCTACTGGCGACGAGGCATATACATATATATAACCCTATAGACACAATACAAACGGCTTTAACTAGCCAGGTCAAACTAAAAAAATGAAGCGTTGATATAAGATTTACCAAATCATAATTCATTTTACGCCTATTCAACTACGGATATTTTAAGTAGCCGTGAACAATCCTATACTTTTAATCGGCACATAAACATTATTATATGCCCTGAACACCTGGATAGAGTTTTTATAAACAGTTGTGTAGAGTAAATTCTACCGTTTTGTGGCAGGTTAGTCTCTTTAAAGCTACAGACGATATGCTTAGATTGCAGTCCCATTTGAAGACGTGTAATTAATTTTACTTGTATGTTCACCAGTACATATCAAAATCCGGTATTTAATAGATCAAATTGAACGCAGGTCATCGTTTATGTTATAGACATGTAGTTGTGCACATCGTAACTGTACATAGATAGCATTCTACTTACAAACAAACGGTTGCAACTCTCGGGGTTTGCGCCATCGTCATTCTAATTTATTGTTAGACATTCTAACCACTAAATAATGGCGAGTTCTAGAGACCATGGTGTATTTAGTACCATTTTTATGATGTAAAAGGCTTCTCACGATGTATCATTACATAGCCCATCATGTCGTACATGCAAGATACACTTGCTTGGTGACACTATATTTATTAAACTGAAATTAGGATTCCGTCTCAAAACAAAGTTATATTGATGTTTTACTTAGCAGTTGATACTTAGCAGTTGCCCGTGAGTGAGTTAGGTATTGTGTAATACCAAGTTAATGTTAAAAATGCTACAACATGCCAACACGTATTATTGGTCTAGTAGTTATCATGGTTACACGTACATGAATTGAATAAAAAGTAAGGTTCATGGTTCAAATCCCATCCCGGGCTTCTTTTTATTATGCAATATAATCGGAAACCGTATAGTTATCGATAGATTACATGTATCTGTACGAAGTCTAACTTAAATGTGTTATCTTACGAATTCTGACTTATATACACATATATATATATATCATTTATTTACCTTCAACCGTACACTGTCCACTGTCTGTGTCGCAGACCTGTCCTTCCATACACTTACTTTAGCAGACATCTGCAAACTGTGAAATACATTTACGCGATATAGGTTGGCATAGTGTCTAGAAATGTATTATCTGATTAACAGAGGTAATTTAAGCAATATTAATGCGAGAAATATTGTTAAAAATGCATGAAAGGAGAAACTTGGAAATCGCCGAACACGATAAGTACAACACATATTGCAGTCTCGGTTTGATGGAGACTGTTTATGAACGGTAAAGTCAGACTATTCTTATTGCTAACCTTAACGGAAATGATAGAGACTTAGTGTCAAGTATTTGTGTATAATATTTCGGTCAAATTTGCATTAAATCTCCCGATGTACCCAGCCGGTAATAGAAACAACTGATAAGAAACGTACGCTTCGATAAAAAGCACGCTGACATGTGTTTACATAAACATAACCTGTGCTAAAAATAAACCAATTGGGTCTGCACGTTTCCTGTGTTGTGCTTAGCGTCGGCGCAGCGTGTATGGGATACAGCGTTTTAGTGCACACATATTTATTCTTCATAGTGTGTACAGCTTAATTTTATTCAGTTAATTTGTTAGCCTATTTCTCTAAGTTGAAACGTTTCCGAGTGCTTCGTCAAGTGTTTCAGTGTTAATAAGCATATTCTGCCTTTAATAATATATCATACAATACTAAACAGGATTTGAATACAAGTTTTCGGGGAATCATTTCGTTATAATAAATATGAATGCATCAGATACCTGACATTTTAAATGTATAATAACTTGTATGTTTATATTACGTTTTATGCAAAAAATAATAATATACAATTCTCTTTCGTTTGCGCTCACTAGACTGTGTCCAAGCCATGTTAATATCTGCTCTTTAGTCTCTATGTACATCATTAGTACCACATGTGAGTCTCGCTATTACCGTATCCCGTTCTAGAGGTACAGGCATAAGAACAGAGAGAACCAGTGTGGGGAGGAGCACGCCCCCAATAACCTGACAGAGGGAGATCAGAGTTTGGCCCGGAAATTTGCGTGCGTCCTAAATTAGCCAACTGACATAGACAATGAGCTATTTTTGTCGTTACTATGGGTGTCATGTGGGACATTCCACAGAAAGTGTTGTCTGAAATGTATAATTCAATTAGACCCGCTGAACATATATGTGAAAAATGCGAAAAAAAAGATACTTTAATTTATAATTACACGTTTACATTAATTTTGTATACAGAGACACAGCAATCTGCACTTTAAAATGTAGCCAAAAGTGTTTGAAGTGTTTCTGAACGTGTTTAAAAATGCTTTAATATAATTTATCTTAATCACATATAATCCTTAGAACCACAATAGCATCAACAACATTTGTAGTATCTATTACTTGAAATAGTAATATTTGTGGAGCTTACATTTATATATAAGCACGTGATAGAGATAATAATATCTAAGTTTCGTAAACCAGCGAGAATCTGCGACTTACATCATACATAGACAGATCTCCAATCGTCATTAGTCGATACACAAGTAGAAAATAAAAGGTAGCATTTATAAAACGCTTTCTACCAAAAACACGAATTCGTTAATGAACAATTACATAAACAAAATATACAACACAACATTCATAAAATGATAAACAACAGGGATACCGCCTTAGAACGATCATGGTTCAGTGACAAAGAGTGACTGAGGCTTTTAACGAGGTTTTGGGGTGCACCACGCTTTAATCGTACTACTTATATTGCCTATTAATGCTGACTTGCTGGTTAGAGAATAGTTGGCGGGGATTTATTTAGTTACACTGTCCCTTTTATTGGGTTGACAGTAGGGTAAGTGTTTAGTTAAAACATATTTATTTTACATCGATTGTGAAACAAGTTCTTGCAACTTAGATCAATCACTCGCGATGGCTTCCTGTGTAGAACCAGTACTAAGCATTGAGGATTAAGTATCTTGCTCAAGGATAAATAACGTGGCCGTGGCGAGGATCGAACCCACGACCTTTCGATCTTGAGTTCGGCGCTCTACCACTAGACCACGCAATCCACTCTTGGTAAGTGTGCGGTTTTGTGCACCCTAGAACCTGGTTTAAAAACCCAGCGGCCTTTTTGCCACTGACCGTTTTAAGGCGATAGCTCTAATGTCAATCATTTTGTGTTTGTGATGTCTGATTTGGCCTTTTATTAATCTTTCACTTTTTTCTTCGTTTCTGTGTGTGTTTGTGGTTGAATGCTGATTTTCCTGTTCGATTTTTATATCTAGATTTACCCCATTGTCATCACAGGTAAACAGTTAATCCGGGATATATTATGTAACACATTATGCAGCATCAATGGAAAATATAAGTAAAACTCAAAGATGATCATGTATATATGAATATATAAAAGCAATGGTCACAATAACAATTTTGTAAAGCGTTTCTTACAAACATGGATATAACAATTCTACCATTTATAAATGCAGTATTTGCTTCATCTGCCTTTTGTATCTACATGTCTAAAAACGCGAGGGGTTATAAATTGACAAATTACATACATGATCAGAAACTTATTTGAATTAGGAATTATATTTCAGACTGCCATATACGAGTAAATAGTCCACAGAGAGAAATCTCAAACAAAATTGGTCAAAGATATGTTTGTGTATATATCGCGTCTTTGAATGTAGACACATGGACCTGTCCGTTCCGTGAATTTAGAGAATGTCCCATCAGAGAGTAGCTCACACACTTTCTGATTTTTCTTGCAATTAACCGCTTGGCATTGTTTTCTGATATCGCAATCCACGGCACAATCTCTTAACGATTTATCGTACAATGTTAAAAACATAGACTGCGTATCCGAACACGCAATATGATTTGTGACTTTTAAGTATTTATTTTCAAATGCATCACATATCAGAACCGTACGCAGCACAATAAACGAAAACAGAAGTTCCAGAACACTGAACCTTTTAATCAACATGTTTTGGAAAAACAAGTACAGAAACGAATAGTATCATATAAATCAAACTGAATATACAAAACGCAATGACAACCTATTTATATAGCCTATGATTAGAAAGACCCATCTTGATTTTTTGTATAAACATGCTATTGTATTTTTGATAAAGTCCCATTAGTCAATCAATAATACATTATACTCGTTATTTTTTAAAGAATACAATGTTAATTGATATTAACAGAATTATTGTTTGCCTTTAATTGATGCTGTTGTCATATATATTGGAATTTAAATAATTTATTATGTTTTTAGGGACAGATCTACGTGTATAGGTCTTAAAATTTGGATCAATTTCTAGATTTAATTGTTTCGACAGCTTAAATGTTTACCGACGCTGCCAACTTGTATCGATACATGAAAAACAAAAAGTAAAGTAGGCTATAATATTTCCTTAACTGGATTCATTCATATACAGTTTAACTAAAATAAGTTCAGTAGTATTTGAGAAGCTGTAGTAAAAGGCAAAATACTTTTACACAAGGTTACAACAGCTCAACGTGCTAAACGAAATTGGCTTATCGCTTTAAAGGACATTACACATAATTACATATGTCCCTATTTATTTCTATACAAACACTTATTTTCTATACCAAAGGACCCAATTTAACGAATGGTACAAATACCTATTGATAACAAAATTCATTTTTGCACAGTAATACGTGCTATAATAGGTCACCGGGATAAATTAAAGCGATTACGCCGGACTATTCAAAATATGCTCTCTGGAAGGAACTATCCACAGAACAGTACGATAGTTACTGAGGAGGAAGTCTTGCACCGCTTGCTAGAATGCATCGAAAGTCATAAGGAAGGATTTATTGGTGTTATTAAAGACTAGAACTGCTCGAAGTGGAATATATAAACTTTGTTAGACATAGTAAGCCTGGGCTATGGAATGTTATATGGTCAGATATGTTTATCGAAAAAATATGCATGCAAGTGGGCTTGTTGGTATTACACTCAATCCATCTGCTCTGAAAAAACGGGCATTGAGTCTTTATGTATGCAGTCGGCGCATCAAAGATGTAGCCACTATAAGAGAAATTAGTACAAAATCGCTACAGTTACAAAAATGAGAAAAATATGGTCCTATCGGAATCACAGCACCCAAAATAAATGGCAAAGTAGGTCGGCACTGTACCACAAACAAAGAGCGAATTATACATCGAAAAGGACTATACACAACACAAAGAGTGGTGAAGACAGGGTTACCGACTTGGAATGCTCAGTAGGCAATATAGCTCACTGGTTAGCTTAAATCGATTTTAAGTGTACACAACCTCTCTATTATCCTGTTATTAGCGCTCAAATTGACAAGACAGTGTAAATAAAAGTACATACAATCAAAAGGAAATCTCTAACAGTAAAGTTCAAAAACAGAGAAATTAGAAAACGATACACGTATATGTTATTGCAAAACTATAGAAAACCTAATTAGAAACACCTCAGGATGTTTCAAAAAGTGTACTGACCAAACACGGCAGTTGCAGCCAAAGAGAAAACCAATCTAGGATACGACCACAAAACCCAATGAATGAAAGTTCATGCACCAGTCTCCCCTTTCAAGGTTTCAGAGGGGGCAATCATGCAGTCCCATGAGGTTGTCCGGTCATCGCACAATAGAAAGGTGAAGCGTAGTTACTGACTGCAGAGGGGTCAATCACCAAGCATGAAGTAATACTAAAGGTCCTATCATTTTCAGACGAATTTCCTCAATAATTTTGTAAAGAGGTCAGGAAATCCGACACACCTCTTTAATTTCGGAAGTTTATATATCATATCTACATAGAATAAAAGTTGTGATATTGCTAGTTGCAGAAAAGTTTTTAGGTTTGTGTTGTACTTCTCCAGCAGGTTTTCGTTGCGGTGATAGAACGTTGAAAAAGATCTACGTAGTTTATGATAACGAATAACTTGCTGAAGAAGTTAACTTGTAATAACTTGATTTCGAAAAATCCTTTACATAGTTACATGCCAGTTCAAGACACACCATAACGAATAAATGCAGTTCGTATGAAATCCCATGTACAGGATAGAGAGAAAATTAGGGAGAAGCTAAATACCTGCGTTAACCCACTAAATCCTGATGAATACCCAGACGGCAATATAAACATCGTCTCTGGAAGTATTAGTCCAGAAACAGTAAATGTTGATAATGCAGTCGCTATTAGTAAGAAATAGATGAATACATATGAAGCGAGTTGGCCTGAAGGATGATTCAACGTGGCTTGTTGGTTAGAGCATAGTTCATGGCGGGGATTTCTTTATTGACACTGTCCCGTTTTTTTTGGTTGCCAGTAGGGTAAGTGTGAGGTTTGGTTCACCCTAGAACCTGGTTTAAACCACAAGTGGCCTTTTTTGCCATTGACCGTTCCATGGCTAAAAACAACTGAAACCGTCGCAATGTGAACTCTATGAAACATCAGTTTCATACCTTTCCATATACTGTCCATAATTTCTGAAGAAGGGATTGGGACTGATCCTGCGAAAACTTCTGCTATTTCAGATTGGCTTGTCCCGATGAATATCACCGAACTTAGAACTTTCCTAGGAACTTCAGGGTATTATCGTCGCTTAATAAAGGACTACGCCAGAATAGTCAAGCTGTTGGAGGGTCATGCGGCCAGCAAAAAGGCCAAGAAAGTCCAAGAAAGAAAAAAGGAAGGCAAAGAAATCTGTCGAACGGACATGGGACGAAGCCCAACATACAGCCTTCGACACTTTGAAGCAACAGTCGACGAAACCACGAGTTTTAGCATATGCCGATTTCTCGCAGCCCTTTATTGTCCACACTGATGCAGCGGTGTTGGACTCGGAGCCATTTTGCTGCAGAATCAAGGTGGAGCTGAAGTGGGCAGTGACAGATAAATTCCACGACTACCTCTTTGGATGTGCCGAATTCGAGGTGTTAACCGACAACAATCCGCTGACATATGTCATGTCATGTCAGCGAAGCTGGACGCCACAGGTCATCGCTGGATTGCAGCCTTGTCAGCATATAACTTTTCGATTAGTTATAAACCAGGCAAAAAGAATACTGATGTAGATGGGCTCAGTCGTCGACCACAGCCCTTCATATACATGGTCAAGGCCATCTGCTTATCTTTAACTGTCAAAGTACCGTTGGTGGAGAGCTTGGCGGGCGGGGCCGGTTCTCAGTTGGCCACTGAGGACATAGCACTAACCGACAACTTTCGTCATGTGGATCTGAGACGGGAGCAAGCCACGGACACAACTATAGCCAGTGTGATGGAATGCCTGAGATGCAATTCTCGAGGGGAGTAGAAGGAGAGTTTACCAGTACAGAAGCTCCTTAGAGAACGGAAGAGGCTCTACATAGATGACGGAGTTCTGTTCAGAACTGCATCTGAGGATGGTCAGGATGTAGAACAAGTCGTCATTCCAGAAGCCTACAGTTCAATAGCCTTCAAAGGGATTCATGACGATATGGGGCACCCTGGAAAAGACAAGACTTTGTGGCTGGCTCGGCAAAGGTTTGATTGGCCTGGATTAGAAAACGACATCACCAGAAGGATTATAAACTGCAAGAGGTGCATCTGTAGGAAAAAAAAGGAGTATGATAATGGACCTTTGGAAACGGCCGAGCACGACACATACGAAATATTGCAGTCTCGGTTTGATTGAGACTGTTCATGAGCGGTAGTGAAATATGCTATCTACCGCTCACGCCCTCTAGCCCCGGGTTGAGCAGAACTCAATATTCATAAAATCAACAGCACAAAATTTTAACCATCCCGAAGATGGCATGCATATGGCGGTGGACATGGAGTTGACGCTTTCCCCATGTCGTCCGGCGTATGGTACCAGTATCTAATAAAATGAAATGCCCCGAAGAGCGAAATAAACAAAATGGAAATTAGTTGGGAGGGAAGACACTAGTGAAACCGGTCACGGAGCTTGTACCCATTATATCTGGTCTGCATGGACTCTCTCTCCTTGGAGAATTTCAAGGGGGGATACGAGGACGTACTGGTCATCACTGACCATTTCACCAGATATGCCAAGGTAATCCCTTGCAGAAACCAGACGGCAAACACAACAGCCAAGGCGTTGTACGAGAACTTCATAGTTCACTATTCCTTCCCAGAGCAACTTCATAGCGACCAAAGCCGAAACTTTGAGTCAAAGATCTATGCAAGTTAGCGGATGTAAGAAAAAGTCGAACAACGATGGGGAATGGAAGATCCGAAACGTTCAACTGCTCTTTTTAAGTTGGGGAACACTACGAGAGGACCAGAGTGACTGGAAGACATATATCCCTTCTCTGATTCAAGCCTACAACTCCACTAGGAATGAGGCTACTGGTTACTCACCACACTTCCTGATGTTTGGGTGGCACCCACACCCACATAGACACATATCTTGGAGCAGGACCAGGAAGTGAGGAAGCAACCGACATCTCCAAACTTAGGAACACGATGGAGTATGCATACAAACTCGCAGGAGATGTACCAAAGAAGAGAGAATACATAAACAATCGAAAGTACGACAAACGGATTACAGAGAACAAGCTTGTGATTGGGGATATAGTGCTAGTAAGGAAAGTACATCACCAGGCAGGCAGAAGCTTGCAGATAAGTGAGAGAGAGACCCATTTGTGATTCTGGACATTACAGACAGCGATGTGCCTGTCTTCAGAGTCCAGTTAGAGACTGGCAAAGGTCCTGTCAGAACCCTGCACAGGAACCTTCTACTACCCTTACTGTCGATTCCACCGACAGAATCCATAGAAACGACAACTACTCTTCATCGCAAGAAGGAGACAAAACCAGCTGCAAGTCCTAGGGTTGAGACTGCTTCGGGATCGCAGTTGAGCACTTCAGAAGACAGCACTGACAGCCAACCGTATATCGTGCCCCATAGAAGACATTCTTGGAGGATGGCACGTCGATAACCTGTGGTCAGAACCCCTCCAAATAGAAACCGGACTACAAGCCCGTTAAATGGAGGCGGTATCATTAGGTCAGAGGTAACCAGCAATAGGGAGCCGTTGGACGCAAGTCGAAACACTTCCGGTGACAGAACTGTGAATTCCACAGCTAGCAGGATTTCTGCAGTTGCTGACCGAACCCTAGATGTTGGTACCCCAAATACTGGCATTTCAGAGACTGCAGTGAAACAGTTTTTATGGGAGAACCAGGGCCATCATCGGAATGACCATTTCCGAAATCAGGGTGATAAGCCGCGGGCAACCACAGCCGCGGATAGCAGGCGGTCACCTAGCGACCCGGTTCGAATACCAAGAATCAGGCAAAGAATTTCTATCATTTTTCAGTTTTCATTTCCCTCCAGGGTGGCCCGTTCCATTAAAAAAAATGGTTACGTGTAGACAGAATATAATATGTTTTATTATTTCTTATCGGTTAGCTTTACTCATTGTAAATTGTTGAAGCGATAAAGATACCGATTAATGAAATACATATTTTCCTTTCAGGTGACCGAATGGATTTAATAATGCATCAGAAAAGAAGAAAGTTGTTTATTTTGCTCGTTAATACAAAACCTTGTAGTTTTTCAGAGCAAAGCAAAATAAATTATTATTTTGTAGGTGTCCTTCATATCCTTATTGTCATTTGTATATAGATGTATTTTAATATGTTAGCTCATGACTGTCCGGAATATGGTTATATTCTGTCGAGGCAACCAACTATGTTTTATTTTTCTTAATACTTTTAGGGCATTAACTACCCTGTGTCAATAGGTAATAAGGCAACCAAGGTGTTAAGAGTTTTTTCCCTTGGAGAAGGAACAATATGATCATTATATTCATTGTATCAGTCCATAGGTATTACCATGGAATACACTGGAAATACCAGGAGGTATTTCAAGACAGTGGGGGAATGTGTAACAGAGTGTTTATAAAGTGTTTTGATGATAAGATCAATTGTTTTAATTATACTGATATGCTAAGCTGACAAGCGCTCGTACTAATTGTTTCGTGGTGTACTATGTTGCGTACTGTGTTGTCTCTGTGTTTATTGTGTCGATATTGTGTGAGTGAATGGTTTAGCGTGTTTATCGAGGGATGAGAAGTTCTCACTGTATGCACGGGTTGACATCCTATAACCCCGTATTGGCGCTAAAATTACTAACTCCCGCCTTCCTATCTCTACCTACGTGGCATTCTACATCTAGCTTTCTGAGGGTAAGGTCGCGAGACCAAACTTAGCTATAGTTTCTAGATAGGCTTTGCCATATTACATAAGCTCTTACCTTTGAGCATTATTTATTGAGTAAACGCAAATTATGGAAGCGGTTCTGGTAAGACTGTTTTAAGTGTTTTTATAGTATACGTGTACGTGAAATGTTGCATTTGCTGAATTTAGTCGTTTAGCTTACCTGATAGATTTTCACTTAGTTTTACCGTTTTTGTTCTTATATGTTTCATGCTCAAATAATGGTTTAATACGTATATTGCGAACCTGGACGAATAAATAGTTTAAACCTGGGAGGTTTTGTGAGTTCTAATCTTACACCCGAGACCCGGTTACAAATGGCGACCACGACGAGAGAAGGAAATCATGAGCCAGGATGCGCTCCAGCGTTACCTAACGTGAGGCCGTGGAGGTAGTCGATGCGATCGTTTTCATTTTCGGATCCATATAAAAGAGAGAACCCGGGGGATATCGTTCTGCGATGCCGAGACGTCAGGCAAGTTCAACGTATGGCCAACCAACCAGTATGGTACCATAAGCATGTTATTTTTTTGTGCGCTCGCGTGAAGGCAACACAGATTTGACATGTGTGCGGGAGTATTTACGCGCGCGGAGAATCAAGCCAGATACGAACTACTTGTGTGTATTGACGACGTGAGACAAATGGTTTTTGGATTGTAAACAATGTGTAGCGTGATATGATTAGTGTTAGTTTAGATATTTTATTGGATAATTTTGGAGGACCAAAATCGTAAGTTATTTATTGTGTATATTTGTATATGTATTAGTACTGTCAGACGTAACTGTTTGCTTATGTCATAATCAGAAGACGCGTGTACTGAAAATGTCGAAGACACACGGTCAGATATATTCGTATTCATAGACCGTCATCTAGAGAAATTTGGTAGAATTAAATTTGTGGCTAGTAAAAGCAAGTTGTATAGGTTCGCATGTGTTCGTCCAATTATTAGAATTAACACGCGATCTAATTAGGCGTGTGACATAGGTTTTGCGTCGTATAGTGTCCACCAGAGTGCTGTTTTTACTTTCGCCACTGCGTCTGCGACGAATATAGATTACACGTTTCAAATATTTTGACCATTTTCTGTTCAAAATTCATAGATGTAAGTAAACATTTTGATGACGTACGATCGTAATAATATCGTGTAGGCAATCTAGTATATTACTGGTGAAAAGTTGTGTTAACTGATGGTGATGATGAGGATATCGTCATTGATTGTGGTGATAATTGTTTAAAGCATTTTTAGATAAGGTCTAGCTAGAAATGGGACACAGATGCCCCCACTGAAACCAATCAGTGTAAAACGTAAACTTTTATGAAAAAGGGGCAGTAACTCTTTTAATACTGGGTCGTATTTGACGCCGGCTTTGTACATCTTGACATAATGGGTAACATCCAGTAATGTTTCGAAGCAATCGGTTGAAATATGTGGTAGGACGGACGGAAAGACGGAAGGACTGTCATGACTAACGCTATATGCCCCTTCACCTCCGGTGGTGGGGCATAACAAATGTTTGGTTTGTTTACATGGCAAAACAACATCAGATAGGTTAGGTCGGATGTGTTTTCTTCTTATTTCATTAAACGTTCAGTTTTTAAGATATATTATGGAGGACAACTTTGACAGACTGGAAGATTAACCCAACAGCAGTATTGCAATGCATTCTGCATATTAAACCTGAACCCACTGATTTCAATGTTACAATTTATCAACTTAAAATGGCGTAGTGAGCCTGCAAGCGGACACTGCTCCTAGAAAACTTACTGCGACACAGTTTCCGATGTAACGTTGTTTTATGGCTACCAACTTCACACAAGTCTAATGTTTGGCTCCTACAAAAAACAATCGGCTCCATCGTACTGCCAAGGTTATTCATATATAGCCCCAATGCCTTCAAAGCGGGGGTATAAGTATAGGGGTGTAAAATTGTCTAAAAAGGCCACTCGCCCTTATTTTCATAATAGTAATTTTGAATCCTGAAAAACATAAAACTGTTTTAATAAACTAGAAAATATCACTCGCCCTGCACTCGCCAAGCCCACGAGTGGAATTTTACACTCCTGAAGTATTGGACTGCGCATTATACAATTCAGTCACTGACATATATGGTACACCATTTTATCATATCTATTTAAACTATTTAATGCTGTTTTTAATTTAGGATATTTCCCCGCCAAATGGACGATGGATACATTGTTCCACTACATAAAAAGGCTAGCATTAATGACGTAGAAAACTACTTTTAAGCACATTTTGTAAGTTGTTCACGCGAATTTTGAATAATAGACTAACCAGATGGGCTGAAAACTAAAATGTATATGTGGAAGCACAGTCGGGATTTAGGAGTCAAATGGGTACCGTTGACAATAGTTTTATTCTGCATGGTATAATAAAGCATGTAAAAAATAAGGGTAAGCGTCTATATACTGCATTCGTTGATTTTACTAAAGCCTTTAACTATGTAGTTAGAGATATTCTGTGGTGTAATTTAATAAAAATAGGGGTAAGATGTTGGATGTTATCAAATCGATGCACGAATTTGTTAAATCATTTGTAAAGCAAGAGAACGAATCTTGAACTGAAACTGAGAAATGGAGACAATGTATGACAAAAAAATGATATGACAAAATAGACTTTATATGTTGCCATTTATTGCCGTGTGTATATATATATGTATTGTGTTGTACCTGTGTACTCATGGACCTAAAGGTCTTTTGTATTTTGAACAAATATAATATAATATATAGAATGGCAGAAAGATGAATTGCATTTATTTATACGAACATTTTCCAGAGAATCGCAAGATACTGTTTGCGAAAGTAACATGACTTTTATGACAGGAAATAACTTTCTATACCCACTATATCGAGGTCAAATCTTTTTACATGCGAGCAATTTGGAAGTATGAAATAATATTCATTCAGTACCCGGCATACAGGGCCTTAAATTATAAACCAACCTCCTTGCTCAACTGAAAAATAAACTCCAGTTCAGCCAATGATTGCCATGCTTTCATTGTTACACAAATTTTGATTGGATAATTTAGAATTGAGCATGGATTTGAGTATAATCTTGAGGTTTGGACTCATCAAGTACATAAACAAATAAATGAAACCAAATACTTGACTTTCCTTCTTAAATGTAAACCCTTTAGATTGTGGTCATGAGCTCCATGCGTATCTCTAGTACATAACATACGCATAAAGCGTCTCCGGTCACGTGTTAGCTCTATGCATATAGTTATGATATGAATAGAGTTTCCATATAATGTGGGCCTAATATGGATCTGAAATGTTTGGCTGATATGAGTCTGATATGCATCTGATATTCTAGGGCTGATATTCAAGAGTCTGACTATTTTGTCTGATGCGTGTCTAATACTGTTATTCCAGTAAGTCTGATTTTGCACGTCTGATCAGAGTTGGTCATAGCAGAGTGTAATTTATTGTTGGGTCTGATAGTTCAAGTATCTTATATGGAAACCTATTCTCCTACATTAATGCTTACTTCAATGAACAATTATATACAATTTACACGCTACAATTATAGATTCTACAAAATTAAATTGGAAAATGTGTACAAATTCACATTCGGTCATTGGAAAATAAAAAAACTGATATGATCTATTTTTACCTGCAAGAGTTACTTCCCTTGGCAATATGTGTCAATATCTCAAAATGGAAAATGTCACAATATTTTGATGATTTCTGAGCAATTTTGTGTTGAAAATAGCAAAACGCACTAAAACCTGTGTTCTAAACCTGAAATTGTGTATAATCGGTACTATGCATATTTTCCTTAAGGTCGGAATCTACAGGTTTTTTTTGAAATTCAGACTATTTTCAGACATGTACACTAATTACGCTAAATAAATTGAATTCTATTTTTCAAACCTAACAAACATGCATTGTTTCTGAAAGACCATATAATTTTCCATATAAATATAGCAAATACTTGCTAGAAAGCAACGAAATCGGTTTCTCTGCCTACAAATACAATTCATTTACCCCACCCACTCAGCACTCCAAAAAGGAAAACATGACATTTATAGACAGCGACAGCATATACCTGTCCCTTACTTGAGATATAACACATCCATAATTGAATGACAAACACTCTAAATTGTCATAAAAATGCTATTTCTACATACTTAACCGGCTTTTTTTTCACGTAATATGATGTCGGCTGCAGAAGTGCAGAAAATGATGGGGAAAAAGCTAGCATTTACAACATAGCCACCAGTTACTATTTTCTGTTTACAGGCTACATACCGGTCATAGTTCAAAAAGTTTATTTATACCAAAATTAACTATTATTTCATACTAAATCAAAAACACCGCATTTGTGGATTTCTTTTTTATTGTCTAGCCTTATGGCTTTTAATCTTTTAGATTTCTATTTCATCAGAAATTCCCCATGGACATTCATTCGAAACTAAGGAGTCTCCCATCAGGGGGTACTCCTCAGTTTCGCATGAATGTCCATGGTCTAAGCATCTTTTAGGTCCATGGATGGTATTTATAATAATTATGAAGCACATGTTTGATGTTTTTTTCAGTTTTGAGTACTTCTAAGTTTATTTTGGTGTATTGGAATATGTATTTTTTGTTTTTTTTGGAGGCTATAAATAGCAAAATGTGAACCAATCAAAAACTTCCTAAAAGTAGGTAAAATGGCTGATTTTCACTCATGGGGAGATCAGCATGGAATAATTTTTTAAAACGCCGGACTAAGTATTTAAAATTTAGCATTTCCTGATATGCAAGAGCATTATGAGTGCAGACATGATCCTGATATGCGTAGGAAAATCCTTTTTTTATTATTTATTGACACTTGAAATATTGCTAAAATTGCTTTTATAGCATGTTTTGAGGGGTAATCTTAAAGAAAGTTGTACAGAAAATGCTTTTTGATACTTTTATTTGGTATGGAAACATGGGTAATTTTATTGTCTTCTAAGAAATGTATGACACAATGATGATGTGATTTATTTTTGTTCCAGGATTCAGGCTAAGGGCTTGTCATGGGTTTGGTGATTGAGAAATGTACATTAAACTGTGGAGTGCCCCCTCAGGGTAATGTTTCTGTTTGACGTTAGCAAGGCCGTTATGGTTTTAACGTCGTGACGGCGTGACATCATAATGCAGTATATTATTGTTGAATTAGTTTTTGTTTAATTTAGGTTTAAATGTATTTATAAAATGTATGAAAACCTACGTCGGTGTTTCTTTTGAACCGGTATCAAATGGTCCCATAGTGGTGTTTTCTTGTTGAAGGATCTCGAATTTGTTGGTTGTGAACTGTAACTCCTTGGCGTATATTACACGTTTTTCATATATATTTTACCGTTTTCCTGCTGGAAGAAGTGAACATTCACCCTGCTGTGTGGTACTAAGTAGCAACTGTCGTGACCACTCGTGCTTTCTCCTATAGGTAGATTTCTCGGTGAAAGAATATACATAATCGCCAAATATTAATAACTAACTTCCCTGTCCGATCTTTTTATATTTCTTTATACTTCACAACAGTGTTGTTTGTGCCGTGTGGCGACCGTAAAAGTCTCCCCGTACATCCAATCAATATTGTTATTTTTACATCCTACAGGGATTGTATGACATTCTTGATCCAGTTTTTCCTTAAACACGTGTGTTTCATATACCGCGTTACTTTTGCCTTCTTGTTTGTCTGTTTGCATGTTTGTTTGTGTGTTTTGTGGTCGACTGTCCTCCTTTAATGCTACTTTCCCTGTCCGATCTTTTTATATTTCTTTAAACACTAAAACATTTAACCCTTAACCCGCTAAGCACGACTATAATAGCATTTTGCGTCCATTGTAAACCCAGATCAGCCTGCGAGTAACTCGAAGGCTGATCAGGGTGAGTAACTCGCAGGCTGATCAGGGTTTACAATGTCCGGATTTGAAATGTAAGAAATGGATTATTATTTAACTTCTAGGTATGATTATAGGGAAATCCTTCACTCGATGGTAGGCGTGTTTTTTTCCACTCACTCGCATCCGCTCATTTGTGAAAAAAAACCAGACGTCTACCATCTTGTGAATGATTTCCCAATAATTCGTCTGGGCTGTTGAATTATCTTCATTACATTGCTAAGACTATGGGTGAAAGATTGGTATTTCTAAGTGAAAGAATATTTATAATCGCTAAATATTAATAACTAACTCCGAACGCAAAATAACTAACTGTGGCGTTGAGTCATGACGCCAATAACGTGTTGATGACGTTGACGTCATCCGCTGATAACGCTAAGGGGCACTCCACAGTTTAATGTACATATCTCAATCATCAAACCCATGACAAGCCTGAATCCTTGAGCTAAAAAAAGCACATCATCATTGTGTCATACATTTCTTAGAAGACAATAAAATTACCCATGTTTCCATACCAAACAAAAGTATCAAACAGCATTTTCTGTACAACTTTAGTCCTATTTCTTTAAGATTATCCCACCCCGCAAAACATGCTAAAAAAGGCAATTTTAGCAATATTTCAAATGTCAATAAATAAAAAAAAGGATTTTCCTACGCAAATCAGGTTCATGTCTGCATTCATAATGCTCTTGCATATCAGGAAATGCTAAATTTTACATACCTCCTCCGGCGTTTTAAAAAGTTATTCCATGCTGATCACCCCGAAAAATGTTGATAGGTTCACATTTTTCTATTTATAACCTCACAAAAAAACAAAAAATGCATATTCCAATACACCAAAATAAACTTAGAAGTACTCAAAACTGAAAAAAACATCAAACATGGGCTTCATAATTATTATAATTACCATCCATGGACCTAAACGATGCTTAGTTGATTTCTTTCTGATTTACACCATCGAAACTGAGGAGTGTCCCCTAAATAAAGCGACTAATCCTGGTTAAAGTCATCATACATAATCTGAGTAAAAATATAATAAATAGATTATTTAACTGTTTTGATCGATTATGGAAATCCTTCACTCGATGGTAGACGTGGGTTGTTTTTTCACTCATTCGCTTACATGCCTTCGCCTACATACGCCTGTCATCTCTTGAAGGATTTCCCTATAATCGATCCCTATAATCGATCCCAGCATTTAGATTATCTATATATCTCTATTTTATACTAGTTTGTTCATGATTTAAATTTCTTATTTGATAGTAATGCATTTCGTATTTTATAAATATTCTCAGTCAACGAAATTGACATCCTCAACACTTTATTGATGTCATAAAAATTATCAATGTCAGAGTTTGTTATTTTTGTGGTCCGTGCTACATGTGCTATAGGCAAATCCTTCACTCGTAAGACATGTAAGATTGTTGTTGTTTTTCGGTTAGACCAATAAAAAGGGGATTGTTTCTGGTCTGTCTACTCACCCTCCGTATTTTTTAGGCCCCAACCTTAACTATTTTTGAAGTTCATCAACACTCCCCAAAAAAAAAAATTAGAAAAAGAAATTAAAAAAAATATTGTTGAAGTGTTTTAGGGTGTGCAAGTGTCAGTTTATAGTGGACCACTCACATTATGTTCAAGAAACATGCTTTTGGTGTTCTTGATATAAATTTAGTATAGTAATGAATAAATAAAAATAAAATAATAATAATAAAAACGTTTCCCACCTACCTACCTAATCTATTTTTTGGGAACAAGTCCAGAAACAGACCTATGTTTTGTTTTGGCCTTACTCGCATCCGCTTACTCTTGATAAGAAACGTGCGTCTACAAGCTGGTGAATAGTTCCTACTTAATCATCACAGCAGTTAAATAATATCTCTATTAATTTCTGTTAAAGTCATGCATGAACAGATTTCAAATGTTATAAATAGATTATATAACTGCTTGGATCGATTATAGGAAAATCCTTCACTCGATGGTAGGCGTGTTTTGTTTTTTTCACTCACTCGCATCCACTCGTTAGTAAAAATACCTACACGCCTTCCATCTCATGAAGGATTTCCCTGTTATCGATCCAAGCAGTTAAATAGTCTATATTATTGGTGAAAGAATATTCATAATCTCCAAATAATAATAACTAACTCCGTACACAAAAACAACTAACAGCGACGTTGTGTCAACACGTCATTAAAATGTTTCTGACGTCCACGCAGAAAGATGAAAGAAGTGCACAGTTAGTTATTGGAGGATACGAGTAATTTTCACGTGTGTGTGTGTGTGTAGTTCTAAGGTTTATAGTCTGTCCGCCAACGAACACGTCAAGGTATACCTCACGCGATGGGCACAATAGAGTCTGGACTTGAGTAATTTTCACGGTGCATTTCTTCGTATATGTACACCGGCATGTTGATTTGTTCACAAATAGGTAAGATTTGCTTTGTGCTTACATTTAAAAACTGAAATTCCCTCCCTCCCTGCCCACAGGATCATTTGATTTAAATCGATAATATTGTCTTTCAGTTGTATAAGTACAACAAGTTCATCTAAGACAGTCTAATTGTGTGTCAATACTTCTATTCAAAAGATAGCATTTTATGTTGCAAGATCATGTTGCTTTTTCTGAGTTATATATTTTCAGTTGATGCCTTCACCTGGATCCACTTACCTAGTCAACAATTACTGGTGTGGCATGGACATTCAGTGCACTTACATACATGATGGAACATTTGGATCACAACTAGTTGATGTGTTTGTGTGCGGGCAGCGAAGGTGTGAAAGGAAGGACATATAAGTTTGAGTTTAACTTTATTCAGCTCCTGTATACCCAGAGACTGAATTGTAATCTAAACATAAATTATATACAAATTTGCTGTCCGTACGAATTGCTAAAAAACATTTGAATTGATTGAATTCGGTGCACTTGTAATTATGCTTGAATATCAACCGTGCTTTCAACACTTGCTTAAATGCTTATCAGAAAAAATGCTTTCATAATGAACATTTAATTTGGTGCACATGTATTTATGTCCTTAATATTGTAATATTCAATTTGCTTTATTGCTTAATGCTTTCTACTGTAAGGGCTTGCCATAATGGTCTTTAACTTTATTCAGCTCCTGTATACCCAGAGACTGAATTGTAATCTAAACATAAATTATATACAAATTTGCTGTCCGTACGAATTGCTAAAAAACATTTGAATTGATTGAATTCGGTGCACTTGTAATTATGCTTGAATATCAACCGTGCTTTCAACATTTGCTTAAATGCTTATCAGAAAAGTTGCTTTCATAATGAACATTTAATTTGGTGCACATGTATTTATGTCCTTAATATTGTAATATTCAATTTGCTTTATTGCTTAATGCTTTCTACTGTAAGGGCTTGCCATAATGGTCTTTTGTGCTTACCGGCAGCCCAATTGTTAAGCCCCATGATTGGGGCTTGTTTATCAATCCATGCCACGCCCAATATTTGCCAAATCTATTAAAGTTTAAAAAATATTGTATGTGTTGTTATTACAGTGCTCTCCAATAATACTGACTATAAAAAATCTATTTTATAGTCACAGTTATTTCGTTTTCACTGAGTTAGTTAATACTCAGCGATACCGAATATAATTTCACTGAGAAATCCCGATCTTTCATCGATAGCAATGTAATAAACATCGTTAACTATCCCCATTTAGATGTGGACGTAAATCGTGCTACGTCATACCGAGGGGTCAGCGCAAAACTAGTGTAACTACATATGAATAAAAAAAGAGATACACTTGTTTTGCACTGAACTCTCGATACCGGGTTGATATCCTCTACTTCGTTCGTTTTTTCTAGAGCCTGTAACGACGTTGTGGACTTCAGTGATTGAAATCAATTGATTACAAGTAAACTTCGTCAGCAAGGTTGTGGTTATCAACAATTTCGTAGAAGGAAAACTAAAGGGATCTATAAACTTCAGCAATAATAGAGGTCTGACGGGTTTCCTGCTAACTTTATAAAATTAATCAGGGAATTCTTCAGAAAAGGAAACGACCTTTAACACGTTTAATATTGTAAATACTAATGCTAATGTGTTTTATTAGGTTGAATACAGGCTTAGAGAGAAGTTTGGAAAGAAAAGTGAAAAGATTAGTTGTGTGACGTCCCTGAATACTGATGTAGATACAGACGTACGGACGTTGATACGTAAGGACGTAGATACGGACGTACGAATATACGCCGTTAAATAACATTGTTATTAAGTCTGTGATTAAATACAGAATTGAATCTATTCTAATTGCTCCTCGGAGAAGAAATCCCTGTTCCAGTAGCATGCTGAAATTCAAACTGTAATCTGGTAGATGTCGTCATTTTTTTTGGGAACCAAATTTCGTATCTTTCGGTCTTTTAACTATGTACGTTGACGAATATACGTACCATAACAGACAGTTATTGTACTATATGGACGGTAAGTATATCTGTACAGACGTACGCACAGACATTATATATAGACGGACGCGGGCATTTAGTTTCAGTTGTTACTACAGACGAACACTAATTATCATACACGGACTTGTAAGTGCATTTGTACAGATGGACATTCATGCATATATACAGATGGACATTCATGCATATATACAGATTGACATGCATGCATATATACAGATGGACAATCGTTTGGCTCTACGTACGGGAACCTACTTTTGCACAAAGTGGTGCACAGATGGATGGAAAAAAGAACACGCATTTTGAAATCTAAAGAGTTTTATTGACAGTCTATACAACGTTTTACATCGCAAGTCAGAAAATAATGTCACTTTCTAGTTTAAAATGACTTTAAAAAATTAAATTAAACGACAATTTGTTTATACATGTATATTCGACATATACCTTTTTGAAAAACAGCATTTCTTCAATAACTAAATAGTTAAGCTGATAAAATATACTCAGCTGCAAAAGAAAGTAGCCACTTTGAAAGTTTTACTATACACCCTATCCTCTTTATCAAGCAACATTCCCTTAATGATTCAACCTATTGAAAAACAAAGGACAACATGAGATTGGCAATGGAATGATAAAAACTTTGGTACTAAACATGGCATATTCATTTTGGAATTTGTCAATTCATTCTAAAAGACTTTATGCAATTAAATCTAAACAAAACTCAGTGGCTTTTTTCTTTTGCAGCTGAGTATATTTACCTTTTTTAATAAAATCAAATATATTAAAATGTTCCAGTTTAGCAAATCGTTTTTGCAATAACAATCCATTAAAAAAACATCACGAGCAGTAACACTCATACAAGGTGTTCTAAAAACTAAAGGTAAAGCTGCGAAACATATTCAACTTCCAAATAGTGTTGACGCATGTTAAAGCTGCATTAAAGCTGCGTTAAAGCTGATAAAACACAACATAATTACGTTGACAATCACTATACACTAACATTATTACAGATTTACTAAAACGAAACAAGATGTTTACACGGCATTCAATAATGGTACAAAAAACACTACGTGGGATTGAACTCCAAACCTACACTAAAATTACAATGCGAGTAAGACGAACGCGCTCCGTTTTGAACTACACGGGAAAGTTAGATGATGCAATATATACTGTAATGTAAACCTATATTGCGAGAGGTGGATATTGCAAGAGATGGATATTGCGAGAGATGGATATTGCGAGTGGATATTGCGAGTGGATATTGCGAGAGGTGGATATTGCGAGTGGATATTGCGATGGGTGAATATTGCGAGAGGTGGATATTGCGAGAGGTGGATATCGTGAGTGGATATTGCGAGAGGTGGATATTGCGAGAGGTGGATATTGCGAGTGGATTTTGTGAGAGGTGGATATTGCGAGAGGTGGATATTGCGAGATTGCGAGAGATGGATATTGAGAGAGGTGGATATTGCGAGTGGAAATTGCGAGAGGTGGATATTGCGAGTGGATATTGCGAGAGGTGGATATTGCGAGTGGATATTGGAGAGGTGGATATTGCGAGAGATGGATATTGCGATATTGCTAGAGATGGATATTGCGAGTGGATATTGCGAGAGGTGGATATTGCGAGAGATGGATATTGCGAGATTGCGAGAGATGGATATTGCGAGAGATGGATATTGCGAGAGCAACAGAAGTGTAATTTTTTCCGTCCCAGCAATGTTTACAAACAGTAAATAATCTATTTCTTTTTTGTCCTCAAAGTAACGTTTTTTAACTCATACATATTTGGGTCTATGCTCATGTTTGCATGTATACATTTCATTGAATAAAAATCAGACAGTTATTTCTATGCTTTACTTAAGGACAGTGTCCAGTTAAAATTGGGACAGGTGCATTTGTGTCGCTTAATATTTGGAAAAGAGCATAGTTATGCTATATTCTGGCATGCCATTGTTTTTTTGTTTTTAAACTGTCTTAACATTTGAGATGATACATGACCGCCTAGTTCCTGTAGATTGATTGGCAGCGTTTGGATGTGTTTACCGTGATAACTATATCAATAGGAGTTTTACACCATTACAGAGCGTGGATTACGTGCCATTTTGGTGTGTATGTGGGTGTGGTGGGGTGGTTGTGGGCGAAAAATACGTGCCATTTTGGTGTATATAGGGGTGAGGTGGGTTGCCTGGGGTTGGGTGGGGTGAACAATACGTGCCATTTCCATGCGAAGGCTTGTACAAGTAGATATTAAAATCGAACAAGAAAAGTACCATTCAAGGACGACAGGACGACAGTCAACCACAAACACACAGAGAAAAAAAACGACTTCAAAGATGAATAATGGCAAGATAAGACATCATAAGCATAAAAGGGTTGGCAATAGGACTACCGCGTTGGAACGGTCAGTGGCAAAAAAGCCGCTGGGTTTAAACCCGGTTATAGGGTGCACCAAATCTCACTTGTATCCTAATAAATGGGAAAGTGTAAATAAAGATACCCCGCCAGGTTATAATCTCTAACAAGCAAGACAACATTAATAGGCAATATAAGTAAAACACGTTTGTATATATAATATAAAAAAAGCCTAGAAAGCCACAAAGTAAGTACTCAATGACTTGGCAGAAGCCAGAGCAACAAGAGATCAATCCGTTACACTCAGAAAACAATTATCACTTTGTGTTGTATGTGACTGATCGATTGTAGTCCACTGGAATACATTCACGTATGTTAATGCGACCAATCAAAAGGTGTTAACCATTTCGAATAATTGAAATCGTTTGTTATCAACAGTGTTTAACACATTTGTAACTTATTAATTGCTAGAATATCATTAAGATATGCATGTTTCGTTTCAAATAAAGAATCAACTTAGATTTCAATTGTTCAGTCAATGTAACTGGATAACAGGCACACATGAAAAATATCTAGTCATGAAATTCATATGTTTTACATATGTGATACATTTGTATTCCACATACGCATTTCATATGCATTGAAAGCAATACATATGAAAATATTTTTTACTAAATAATATTAAAACTTAAACAGGTTGTTAAACCAATTTCTACAGTATTCAACACATTTTTTATATAAATACTTTATGTATTTTATGCATAATGATTTCACATGAAAAAATAAAAAATGAATGAAAACAATATATACATTCCATATGTGGCAAGTTGTATTATTTTAACATGAAAAATACATGATACATATGTGACACACAGATATCATTTACATATGTGGCACATATGTAAATTACATGATGTACATATGAATGAAACAGGCAAATAATAAAAAAAGAACATATAATGTATGTGGCACATGTCACAACATTTTGCCTGTGTACATGGAAATAACAAACCTCTCATGTTTTAGTTTTTGTGGAAATCTCATTTCTTGGCCGTCATCTTGGATTTTGATACAATTAATTTTGAAAAAGAAGATTCATTGGAAGCAACAAACACACGCAAGAAGGAAAAGTAGCAGTCTCGGGGTTATTGAGTCTGTTCATGAGAGGTAATATAAGAAGTTGATTTTAAATATAGACACAGAATTAAGCTTTAACATGTGCCCATATAATTCTTTGAAACGCTTTCAAACAAACAAACAAAAAAGAGGATTATTACAACTATACAGTACATACAATTACACCGAATGTAGGTATCTCACCAAGATGAAACACAAGATGACATAAAGTGTTATTATGAAACATTATTATACTTAAGGAAAAAAGAAACGCAACTTTTTTAGAGTCAGTATATATGAAGAGTTGTTTGTTCAAATAATCTGTTGTTAATTTACCAGTGATCGAAAATCGCCACCGATACCTCCGCCATATTTCCTTTTGAAAATTACTCTTCAATAAAGCATGAAATACAACATTTAACATATGCACGTGATGCACGGGTCTTGGTATATGTACTTGGGAACACATGCCATTTTCTGTCTTAACTTTGTCGCATGACTTCATTTATCAAGAAGCCAGCGTGTCTTTTTTTCAAATTTAGTAGTTTTTTTAATGCCTCGTTTACGTAAAGAGGAGCGTGAAGAAGCCGTTATATATATTGAAACGGAGGTTCGCAGCGTATGGTTCTGTCCATCTTCGTGTGCATAAATCCGTCAGAAAAAATACCATTTCTAATCTACTACGTTATTAGTATGTGGTGAGTGCGTTATATGACGACATAACGCTTGGTTTCGCTTATGAACGTTTATCTGACGTCAGATTCACACAAAACTAGCGGCATATTAATAGTAGACCTAAATACTGGCTACTGAAATAAAATTATAGTTTTTAGTTGAATGCACGTCAAGATATTTGATGCACTTCAGGTTTTTTTATTATTAATACAGAGTTGCGTTTCTTTTTTTCTTGATTATATATAGCGATTACTGTTTGATTCAATTATAAAAATATCCTTAACGAGAATATAGGTATACAGCTTTATCACAATCATGCGGATACGTGTGAGTAAACAAAATAAACACGTCTACCTCAGAAACAATTTTTAGACTTTATTTTATTATTTAAAAATGCATAATTCGTATACAATAGAACGAAACGAGAGCTTTTCTCTTCCAACCAAAGCTGTGACATTTTAGACTGTTCCTGAAATTATAAACACAATTATACCATCACATTATACAGATTATTTACAAATGGATGGCTTGATAGTATGCATTATTTTCAATTTTCAAAGAACAGCTAGTTTTCAAAATTGACAGGTGCGTGCTCGTGTCTTAGTTTGCAATTAATTGAATAGCAGTTTATAAAAAATCAACGTTTAGATTTCTTGAAAACAATCGAGATCGATCAAAATCGCTGAGTTTTATATTTTTGGTTTCATTTTTATTTATTTCGATACCGAGAATAAGCGTCGATGAAGATATACTACTTAATTGTATAATTGTAGATCATACTAAAAGTAAATATAAACGTCGAACAGGTAATACAGCTTTCCAAGAATACAGGCAACCAGCACGCATCAAAACAAACAACTCTTATAAGGATAAATAAAAGGCAAGGTATATGGCATACAACATATGAAAGGGTTGACAATTGGGCTGACGCATTGGAACGGTCATAAGTAAAACAAGGCCAGTGGGGCTTAAAACCAGGTACTAGGGTACACCAAAACTCACACTTACCCTTACGCAGCTGCCTTGATTGCCTCTGACCGTTCCTATTGTCACCGTGTTTATGTTTGTGATGTCAATATTTACCATTTTATTCATCTTTGCAATTATTGTTTGTTTCTATGCGTGTTTTGGTTGACATTAGTCCTTAAATGCTGCAATTATTGTTTGTTTATATGCGTGTTTTGGTTGACATTAGTCCTTAAATGCTACATTTTCTGTTCGGCTTGTATATCTACTCTGATGATTTAGTTTCTTTATGTGTTTGTGGTTGACTGTCGTCATCGAATGGTACTTTTCCTTACTATTAGGTAGACGTAAACTTTTCAAAAGGAAATCTGTACCAAATGAAACGTCTGAATGGTGTCATATATATGTCTCTAGTACATATAAACCTGACTACTACCAAAAGAGCAAAACAATCTTACAGGTTCATTCAGGTATTCCACAATATTCCCATATATGGTTCGGATCGGTTGTATGTACTTTCCCTGTTCGGTTTTAATATCTACTTTTAGGTAGACGTAAACTTTTCAAATGGAAATCTACATCAAATGATACATCTGAGTTGTGGCATATATATGTTGTCTCTAGTACATATTAACCTGACTACTACCAAATAGCAAAACAAACTTACAGGTGCATTCAGGTATTCCACAATATTCCCATCTCTTGTCCGGATCGGTTGTATAGCACCAAGGCGAGTAATCTCCATGGGGATCCCTACAGTAATTTTTAGCAGCTATCTGATTTCCTTCTGGAAATGTAGAGTCGACATGATATATGTGTTTATGAGGTGTGTCTAGTTCCCAGAGCTGGCATGTTCGACCACTGATTGTATGGGAGATAGTGCCATTCCACGTTTGGGTGTCTGAGAAACAATCTGAAAATTTGAAATGTTTTACTTTCTCTTTAAATGTTTGTTCGGTAATATCGACAAAAGAAATAATCTAATTGCGAAGTGATTGGATATTTATGCAAAGCGTTTGTTCTCTGTACGTACGTCCTGGATCCCGGTTTATAAACCAATTACGCGCTTCAGTGTTTATAACGCAACACGAAGACCACTGGCTTATTAAAACAGCGGGGGCGGGCCCCGTTCATCACCAGGGTTATCTGTAACATATCCCATTCAGGCTCTGTGTTTTATAACAGCCAGTCGGAGTGGAAAATTCTGAAACCGCCACACTCCCCAACCAACCACCCTACAAAAAATACTAAATATATAAATGCACACTATATCATGGCGCTCGTATTGACTTTATTCTACGTCTAAGCTCCATGATTAGGCGAAAATCGCCATAGCTATTTAAAGATTATATAAACACCATTAATGTTTTTAATATAAAAAAAAAGTTATTTCCAATTAACGACAAATCGTGTAACAACTTAGATTACGTAATATTGCATAATAATATTTAGTACATCTAATTTTATAGTGCTTTATTCTATATCAGTTTCATTATGCAATTAAAGAAAATTAATATATGTTACATAATATTACGATGTTTCATGCAATATTACATGTCTACTAATTGAACTTTATACATATTCACTCCCTTTTATATAAATAAATATAAATATGGTTTGTCCAACTGTTAAAATAGGAATAATTACAAATAGCAAACAAAAAACGAAAGTGCACAGCGGGGAGAAGACTATTATAAATTAAGAGATATCCATGCTAAAATGTTCAATCTAAGACGGTATTTGAGTGGTTTTACGGTCTGAAATTTCATTTTACGGCGATGCGGTATATTTCAGACCGTAAAACCAACCACATACTGTTCCAGACTGAAAAGCGTATCATGGTTGTCTCCATTCTAATGTTTTTCCATTTAATTGTCAGACATATAAAGTAAAATTATACATACACACTTGATTTTTCTATGAAAACTCAAATTCATCGGTTACGGCATTTTGTTGACGTCATACAATGACGTCGCTTGTTAAAACGTCATGGCAAATTACGGTAAATCGTGGGACCCATTGCGTTTGATGCTGCGATTTCTATAGGACCAATGTTCTCATACTGCTATTCGTATCTACTGTGTATGAATCAAAATACTATATTTTATAGTTAAAATGAGGACTTTTAAAGAACTGACGTTTATAGACACTATTGTTAAAACTCTTGTATTCAATCAAGTATTGGTACTGTTGCACTTGTCTCATTGTATTCTTCTACCGAGCAGGAACTGTTAAGTAAATGACTATACACACGTTATCATATATGCATTTCGATAACACCCCTGGACAGATAAAATAGTTGAGATAAGTGGAGAGCAAACTTTTGGAGAAAATAAAACCGATTTATCATTAGTGGGGTGTTATCCACCTTTGATTAACCTTTGATCTTGATTAGTCAACCTTCTTGACGCCAACTCTATTTTTTTATGAAAATAATGAACACATTTTTAAACATATTTATCTGACATTGTTTTCGGCATCTAACACATGAAAGGAACGGACAGTAGCCACAAGTGTCGTTTATCGCTAGATGCTGCGCGCAATTTGAAACTGAACTTATTGAGAAAAGGTCGACCAATGTTGAACGAATTATATTATACATTACGTGGTCCCGCCTTATTTCCATTAAGCGTTGGGAAAATTTATATTAGCAAGAACGGATATCTCAACAATAAATCACGTTTAAAAACATGTTTGTACTAAAAAAAATGCGATAACCTGTTTTAAAATTACCTGTTAAATGTTTTAATTTTACAATAGGCAAACTTTTTCGGCCGAAATTAAGATTTCATTTCATACCCCAGCCAACCCCGTTTTCGCCTATTTGTGAATGGGTTTGATGGGGTATGAACGTTAATACTCGGACCACGTAATGATGAATGTGTCAATAATGTCATCTTATCGTGTTTGGTGAATGACTATCCAATATATATGAATCATAATTATTCATCGCAATTCATGCTTTTCACAAAACATAGTCTGTGTGAATATTGACTTATTGAGGCATGTGCAGTGAATGTAGTAAAAAAAAACATAGTTTGTGTGAATATTCACTTATTGAGGGATGTGACGTGAATGTAGTGAAATACATAGTTTGTGTGAATATTCACTTATTGAGGGATGTGCCGTGGATGTAGTAAAAAACATAGTTTGTGTGAATATTCATTTATTGAGGGATGTGCCGTGAATGTAGTGAAAAACATAGTTTGTGTGAATATTCATTTATTGAGGGATGTGCCGTGAATGTAGTGAAAAACATAGTATGTGTGAATATTCACTTATTGAGGGATGTGCCGTGGATGTAGTGAAATACATAGTTTGTGTGAATATTCACTTATTGAGGGATGTGCCGTGGATGTAGTAAAAAACATAGTTTGTGTGAATATTCATTTATTGAGGGATGTGCCGTGAATGTAGTGAATTACATAGTTTGTGTGAATATTCACATTATTGAGGGATGTGCCGTGGATGTAGTAAAAAACATAGTTTGTGTAAATATTCATTTATTGAGGGATGTGCTGTGAATGTAGTGAAAAACATAGTATGTGTGAATATTCACTTATTGAGGGATGTGCCGTGAATTTAGTGAAAAACATAGTTTGTGTGAATATTCACTTATTGAGGGATGTGCCGTGAATGTAGTGAAAAACATAGTTTGTGTGAATATTCATTTATTGAGGGATGTGCCGTGAATGTAGTGAAAAACATAGTTTGTGTGAATATTCACTTATTGAGGGACGTGCCGTGAATGTAGTGAAAAACATAGTTTGTGTGAATATTCACTTATTGTAGGAATGTTGTTATTGTCTCAGTGAGTGAATGACTGGAATTGCTCAGTGCTTTTCTTCCGCGAACTTAGTCTTTTGGCTGTTACTTGTGATACGCAGGCTTCATAACCGCTGCTCCAAACTAAATTCCATTATTTTTATTTCGCTCTTCGGGGCATTTAATTTTATTAGATACTGGGACCATACGCCGTACGACATGGGGAAGCATATAACTCCATGTCCACCGCCCTATACATGCCATCTTTGGGATGGTTAAAATTGTGTACTGTTGATTTTATGAATATTGAGTTCTGCTCAACCCGGGGCTAGAGGGCGTGAGCGGTAGCCATCATATTTCACTACCGCTCATGAACAGTCTCAATCAAACCGAGACTGCAATATTTCGTATGTGTCGTGCTCGGCCGTTTCCAAAGGTCCATTATCATACTTTTTTTGGACTATTTCTTTGTATTTAACGACGGACTATTTTACGATTTTTCAATTAAAACGGGCGCCATTTGTTTTAAACCTAAAATGTTTATTCAGAGTTTCGCGCGCTACGTAGACGAGAACTACGAGCACAGCTAGTCTAAAGCACACGTACAGTGTTCCATTATATAAACGTCAATATAACTTCGGGACAGATTGCGACCCGTTTATGTGTAAACACAGCTACAGCGTGTTGTTTGGCAGGTCACCGTGACATAAAGTGACACTGTTAGCGCAAATTGAAATTGGATTTGTGATTACTGTATCTGATGCTTGAGGTCCATTTTCAAGGTATTTGTTTTGTTATTAAAAGTTGCTTGTAAATAAATATCAGCCATAATCGCCAATGCCTAGAAATGTAGATCCATGACCCTGGAACGATCTAAAGTGGTGTACTGAATAACTTCATGACAGAAAGATCTATTGAATAATAATGCTGATCAATTCTGGGATGAACCTTGCATCAGGATGTTTCGGTGTACTTCGATCTTTCTAGTAACCGGTGGAAACTGTATGTGCAATAAAACAGTTACTAGTAGCAGAGATGTAAGAAGTAGATTCCCGAACCTTTTATGAATATATATATATACATGTACTACTGCACTTTGACTAACAATTTCAGCTGAAATTGGATTGATGGTGTTTTTCCGAGAGCTCCCAAATGTGAATCGTGCACTTGAATTAACCTATCCGTTTAATGTGCAAATATCCATTATTATTTGACCTGACCATCTGGATAGAGTTTTAATAAACGGTTGTAGGTTTTTCGTTATTTGGCGGTTAGTTTTTTTAAAAGCAATACAGTGTTTATGGTTCGGTGCGAGATGGACATGGATATACAACTTGTTAGAAAATGTTTGTATTACGTCCAATATCTCGAAAAGTTTTGTATTATATACATAAATGCAAGGCGGATAAGAATTAACATATTTTTAGCGAGTTTCTATTCTGCGAGATCAAAAACTTGGTTTCGGGGCTTGAAACAGGCGATGTATGCTCGTCAAATCTCGCCCACCAGATATTCATATGGCACAATATCGACCCGATGAGGTTACTGCAAAATTATGTGAAATGCAGATGTTATTATTTCAAGGTACTAAAGTATTACATGTAAGATTTCCTTGATATCTCTAGGCAATTAAATACACTTGGATGATAAACAATAACCTGCATAGCTGAGTGCGAATGCAAGCCTTAAGGGATGTCTCACGATAGATCTAGATACTTGAATCGATTTTGGTACAGGCAATTTGCTTAATAAAACCACAGAAATATTTTAGATATGTGATGAAAAATAATAGTAACGATTGACTTGAAACCTAATTGACATTTAAATATTTTAAATGTGTCTCGAACGGAAATGGAATTTCAAAGCAATCTATAAACCCATGCAATTAATATTGCTTATACGAAGTTTGGAAATGTTAGAAACGTTGAACGCTACCATTCGCCTCGCTGATTAATGGAATATTTATGAGTAAATCAACTGGCATTTATTTAGTTCCCAGACAGTCTCGGAATTTTAATAGTTTTACCTATTACATACTACTTTGATAATGACGGTCCCAGAGTTACGTCTTACTGACTGCGTCTGTACCGTTCGACTTTCTCTGTTCGCAGAAAAGATAAACAGATTAAAAACATCTTCACGTGCTTCACGTGCTATGGTTCTGCATTTTGTGAATGCTACATTTTAAGTGCGACCTTTGTGACGACTTTAACAATTCGTACAGGTTTCCGGGCGCAAAATTGCACCAACAGTTAAAGTATGGCTTCTTTTGCATGTTTTGATTAGTGAATGAATTATATTCTATAAAATTGCCATGGAAGGGAATGTAACATACACCACTTTATAGGATAAGTTATGTTGATTGGATTGTTTACTGCCAATTTCCGCACAATGACGGTTTTAAATTTGTATGGGATTAGGCAAAAGCTTCTTAACATTACATTGAATCCGTATACTTTCCAAAAGCAAAGAAATGAGAAACCGTTAAAATACGATAATCAATTGTATGATTACTGGGTAAGAAAAAGAAATATTCAAACAAAGAGTTAACGTATGAAAACAACGTCTTGTATTTGCGACAGCCAAGGAGACAATTCAAAGTATATGCTAATGAGGTTGAAATAGTACACAGAAAACACATCAGATAATAATGCCAAAAAATAGCATTAGACTTTATTATACCTCATGTCAATCTCCCATGTTAAATTTCCATAGATTGCTATTTAACAGTTCGCGCTATCGTACGCTGTTGTAATGTTACACTGGTGTGACATCACTGGAGGGCAGCATTTTTTAATGTTACCCTTCCAATCGCATCATCCTGTAATCAATGATTTTATAATTATAAAATCTGATTTTTTTTTCACATGGAAAACACTCTATACCCAAAATGAATCGCTGAACACTTTATTAGTATAAATTATGTATTATGTTATATTTCTAAAATGTTGATGTAATGTGCATTTCTTTTTAAAGAAATGAATACTGTTGTTGTTGACAATAACGTGGTACTTAAATCAAAAATGGTTAATAAATAAATAAAAATATCCTCTTTTTTAATAAGAATAAAATGGACAATTGTATTACATGTTTCATTTTCCTAAAAAACTTCCCCTTTTTCGGTATAATAAAATAAATATTGCATCCCAGTGAGGGTGACAGTGGATATTATCAACATTCGGAAAAGTAATGTGGACCTCGGCTTCGCCTCGGTCGACATGATTTTCATCAGGTTGACAATATCCACTGTCACCCTCACAGGGATGCAATATTTATATAATATCGTATACAGTAACATAAGTAACACAAAAGCAAGGCAATATATTCAAAAGCCAAGCCCAGTACATATTCCAGCGTGCACAGACCAAACAACAAGGCTTAAAGTAGATATAAAAGTCGAACATGAAATGTAGCGTTCACAGAACACAGTCGACCAAAAACACGCATACAGAAACAAACAATATTTACAAGAAGAAATGCAAGCAAACGAAGCGACACCACAAACATAAAATGGTTGACAATATGGGTACCGCCTTGGACCGGTCATTGGCAAAACGTTCCCTGAGAGTTTAGACCAGTTCACTCAAGCAAAAAATAAACAATATATACTTGTTTAATAAAGCAATGGTTTCGTATCGGAACAGCATTGCCTATCAATATTCTGCAGTGATTTGCAAACCATTGTTTGTTTCTACCATGGCTTATACACCTCTCTTTGTGTTGGGTATTGCCCTTTTCATTGTTTATTTAATTTGCTCGTTGTGGTAAAGTGAGTCTCTACGGTGTCATTGCGTTTGTGTGCTGTGATTTCTATAGGACCATTTTTCGCATGTTTGTGTACATGTACCACCCTGAATTTAGTAAAGCGTGTGCATTTCTAAGTACTCACGTCGTGCGCAAACATGAAAAGAACATTCATCACAACATACTTGCACAATTAATGTATGGTTCCCATTTTCCGGCTGATGAACATGTCGTGTATATTTTCCCTCCGACAGGTACGTAACCGTCGTGACACGTGAGCTTCAACTTTGATCCAAATGTTAGCATATTTCCTGAAATATCTCCAATGACCATTGTCAAAGGTTGGCATTCTGTATAAAGAAAAATACTATTAAATTCAGTACGTACCTGTTTCCTAAATAAAAAATAATTACAAAAAAGCAGGTATAAAAGTCGTACAGGAAATGTACCATGCAAGGACCACAGTCAACCAAAACCCCGCATAGAAACAAACAGCAAGTACAATGATAAATACAATGAAAGGTATATGACACCACTAAAATAAAATTATTGACAATAGGGCTAGTGCCAAGGAACGGTTTAAACCAGATTCTAGGTTGCACCAATACTCATTATTACTCTAGTGGCACTCAAATAAAACGATACAGGGTAAATCCCCGCCATGCTAGATCCTCTAACAAACTAGGCAGCGGTAATAGGCAATATAAGTATACCCTAACGATGATCATGTATATATGAATATAGAAAACTAAAACTTAGAACGCCACAAAGAAAGTACTCAATGATTTGGCAGAATTGTGTCCGGTCAATAACTCTGGCATTAATGGACAAATTTTCAAATAACTTGGCACAATTGCTCACCATAACAAGACAATATGTCCCGCACAAAATCCAGGTATAAGACTCCAAGGTCAATGTCACATTTAGAGGTCAAAGGTCAAATCGTGTCCGGTCAAAAACGTTTGCATGCCTGGACGGATTTTCAAATAACTAAAATTGCTCACCACCACCAAATGAGGTGTCGTGCACAAATCCATGTTTATGGCTGCAAGGTCAAAGTCATACTTAGAGGTCAAAGGACACTTCGGGGGCATTTATCATTTACAGTGATATTTCTTGTTTACCCTATCAATGCACTACCGCAACCGTTTTATGAGGCTAGAAACGAACCCGAATATTGACCAAAATCTTACGCCCCCCTAAGCTAAAATCCTGGATCCGCCCCTGATTAGAGCTAGGCAAGTATTTAATTATTGTATTGACTGATTGATATTTTACACAGAATATGAAGTAAGCTCGCGGTTTCCAAAGATCATTCAAGTGAAAATAAAACTAATATAAACCAGTAATATGAACAAATCGGTGAACAATGAAACAACAGGCAATTGACCAAGTCCGTCAGGTCTAAGGGTTTTACCGATTGGTGCTTCTGCCGATAACTTGTCAATGAAAAGAAAAATGTTGTTTGCAAATTGTTAAGATTGGAATTTTCTAAAATATGTATCAAACAGTTGATGGTGAGGAGAAATTCACTTTCTATTTTCCATGCTATGACCGTGTCAATGCTGAAGAATATTGACCCAAATCTTACGCCCCCAACAACCCCCCCCCCCCCCCCTCACCCCACCTAAGTTCTTCTTAACCCATTTCAATTGTGTTAAACATAAAAGCAATATTTGATCATTTGTTTCATGAATTAGTTTTTGGTCCAAATAACAGATTGCTAAAAGTGAGAAAAGGACTGAATGACACAAAGACTACAAATAACATTGTGTATGGCCAGAGTACTTTCCGACAAGTCACATCGCGTAGAGTCGCGTGTGGGGATGGGGGATTAGGATTGCCCACCATGCTATAGAAGAGGCCCGAATAATTCAAAGACATGGAAGAACATGAATGGACAAAGATGAAACGATCACAAAAGGAAACTAGAACGAAATAGTATTATTCATGTTTTTCTGTATACATGTATGACACTGTAAATGAATAAAACAATGTTTAGGGTATTTATGTATTTGAACTGTTGACCCCTATCCCAGTCCCATGGTGACCCTGAAACAAATTATACTGCTATTCCAAAAATCATTTTACATTTTATTGAGAAAGAAAAATAGATATTTGACCGAATTTGCCTCCCCCCACACACCCACACACCCACACACAGCCCCGCTCCCCCCGCTCCCCACCCACCTCGGCACGCCTCTAAGGTGGAAACACTGACATTGTTTGATATGCTTTGTATTTTGAGAGGAGTATACTTGTGTATTTGTATATGTGCCAAGTTTAAAAAAACAAATAGAAAAATGACACTTCAATTGAATGTTGTGTATATTGGATCTTATGATGTCCCTTACAACCTCCACCCCCACCCAACACCACCACCACCACCACCACCACCACCCACACATACACATACAAGAGAAAACATGTTATTATACACTGTAATCCCTTCATCAAAAATTTCGTTTGAGACATAATTAAAAATAGAATTGACCCCCTGTTACCCTTTTCCCCACCGAGTTTGAAATAATAAATCATTTGACATGCTGAGTAGCTCTTTCATAGACGACTGTTATACCAACTAATGTACAACAATATGGAAAAATGGCATTGTAATTGAGCTGTTTAGGAGGAGATACGGTAACGGACCGACGGACGCACGGACGGAGGGACAGACGGACAGACGGACAAACGGAAACGATTTTAATTACCTTATTTTTTCAAAAATGTGGGTTTAAATATAGTAAAGATAAGGAACAGATGGCTGAAGAAGAAATTCAAAAAAATAAGTTGAAGTCCGACTGTCTGTTGCTGGTGGGCAGTATTTTCTTCTGATAGACAATCAAAAATCAAACACGTAAAAGTGAAATAAACCAGTGAGTCAATATCAGCATAGTCTGGAAGTATGAACTCTGTTAGTTGTTATTCAGTGACAGGTTGTTCTAGGGTATCAGGTTATCCAGAGGTTGGGGACTGCAATCAGGAGGGGTTCCATTGTTTCATCTTTTACAGTGAACAATAAACTATTTAATGATCTTAACGCAAATAAAGGAAATTTTAGTTTTTCCTCAAATCACGGAAGTACCAGATAATTGTGCTATAATCCATAGACAGAATGAAATACATGGATATGAAAACGTTGTATAAACATGGTGAAATTTGTGCTGCAGGTGTAATATAGCAGGAGTAGCATACTTGCTGTGTCCTGGTGGATACAGAACATCAGTTGTTATTGATAACATACACTATTTTCTTGAGGCATCAGTTCTATAATGTTGCTGTGAATACAATTAAAACCAAGACAGTTGAGGTCAAGGCTATTGTGGGATTCCACGTGAAAAACCGCCAGTTAGATCTGTGTGCAGCATGAACAAAAAATATTCCAAGTACATGTTCAGGTGTCCAATGCATCATTGCCTGTTGGTAATATTGGTGAATTGAGCATGTTGAATCAAGAACAATTCAGTGATTATTTTGAATATTTATTCTGCAGACAGCACTGTGCCCTTTATCATTTGTTTTCAGAAATTGGTCTAAAATTCAAAATAGCTTAAGTCGCTAAAACAAATAAAAAGTGGCCTGAGACATGTCGTAAAACAAATAAAAAGTGGCTTGAGACATGTCGTAAAACAAATAAAAAGTGGCTTGAGACATGTGGGTATGAGATAGGATGAGAATATTAAGGATTATTTGCATAACCTTGTACTTGTCTTAGTTTATAATTGTCTTAACAATTTTAGCATACGTTTACCCAAGAATACAAAAACAAGTCACAAATCATTAGTCACAAGTCACGATCATTAGTCATAGGTCATTAGTCGCAAGTCAGTATTCATAAGTCACAAGTCACTAGCCACAAGTCATTAGTCACAAGTCACTAGTCACAAGTCATTAGTAACTAGTTATTAGTCACAAGTCATTAATCACAAGTCATTAGTCACAGGTAAGCCAACGTATATATTTGTTTATAATATAATGGTGGTGTTCAACCTTTAGCAACACATATGTCAAAATGCACGTGCTCATAAAAAGTGAAATTAAAGAAAACTATAGTCTTATATTGGTTAGTAGATGGATGGATGATTCCAAATCAAATTCGCTACCGGCGTTTGAACCCACGACCCTAGGTCTCAATGCCACCACCAAATTTGTTAAAAGACATATATCAGTAAAATGAAAGTAGATATAAAAGTCGAACAGGAAATGTAGCTTTCAAGAAAAAACAATCATATAAATCCACAATAAGTGGATATTATAGTCGAACAGGAAATGCAGCAGTCAAGGACCAGTCAACCACAAACACGCACAGAAACAAACAACAACTACAAAGATGATTAACATACCAGATATGCCATCGCAAAGATAAAAGGGTTGACAATAGGGCTACCGCCTTGGAACGGTCAGTCGCAAAAAAAGGCCGATGGGTGTTTAAACCAGGTTCGGGGGTTTAAACCAGGTTTTATGGTGCATCAAACCTCACTGTTACCCTATTGCCATCCCAATAAAACGAGACAGTAGGGTCCACAATCTGTCCGGTCATCGCCAATCAAAGAGGAAAGCATATAGTGGTATAATGATAAACGCATCGAATATAATGTCCAAGGCACATTTAGTGATATGTCAACAACATACAATGCACTGAAATTGATCATATATAATGAAAAGTGCACTGAACATAATGACGAATGAACTGAACATAATGATGTTACAACTACATATAATATTTTCACCACAGTCCATAAGGCGTTTTTGCCGAACATAAATAAAAATGCTCAACATATGACAGTCATGGCGTTCCATAAACATGATATACATAGCCTTGATTAATAAGCAATATAGGTTTAAAATCGTCAGTATTACCTATTCTAAAGCCAATAAATAAAAAGAGTATGAAAGGAGAAATTTGGAAAACGCCGAACACGATAAATGCAAAATATATTGCAGTCTCGGTTTGACTGAGACTGTTGCCTTTGGCCCATTTCGATTTTTTTTCCATTACGATTTTTTTTACAGAGTATATTAAACATAGATCAGTTAATATTAATTTAAAAAAAATCTTCCAAACAGGTCTAAACTTAAGGAACTTCCCATCAAGTTCGCATTACTTTCGCAATGCAACAGTGTTTATACATTATAAACTATATTATCCCAACAAACATAAACGCAGCTTGTATTTGTTTTGTGTTTACCTTTAACCGTACACTGTCCACTGTCTCTGTCGCAGACCTGCCCCACCACACATCTACTTTGGCAGACATCTGCAAGCTGTAAATTAATAGAATTTCATACAAAAAAGGGTTCATTAAACTAACCAATGAATGTGTGCACAAACAGACCAACATAACTATCATTATATGAATAATTACAAATCAATGTTATCTGTTTGGTGTTTTACGTCATTTTTCAGCACATTTTAGGCTATGTAGTGGTGGAGCCATACCAGTCATTTATTCCTCGGTAGAACCAGTATTGTATACCACCCGCCTTCGTAATAATCGACACGTTTTAACTTAATTTTGAGCTCCTCCCAATGGGATTCGAACACGCAGCGGTGAGAGGCGAGAAGGTTTACAACGCAACGTCGTTAACCTCTCAACAACGGATGCATAAATACAAAAATAATATTACAAAATGAACGTATACAACTTTTGAAAATTTAAATGTTTATATACAAACTTAACCTGCAATTGTATACACCTATGCCTTAAAACCATGTGTTATTAGTTTAAAGGGAAACACGGCAATCTTGATATTTTAAAAACTCGCGTTGTCCCGTTACTTTTTAAACATAAATTGCATTTGTTCAATCAGTAATATTAATTAGAAAAATTATTCATAGCAAATTGTTTTTGCATATTACTAACTGTTGATTACATTTCGCCAATACTATTTTCAAGCCTATGGTAGAATAAGGACAAACAACTATAATAGCCTTTGCATCCATTGTAAACCTAGATCAGCCTTCGAGTAAATTTCAGGCTGATCAGGGATTACAATGTCCAGCTGCTGTTCAGTAATTTCCCACCCCCTCCCAAAAAAACAACTTTTTCACATAAATGGAATGGTCTTAATTCAAAGAAAGAACAGTACATTATATATATATATGTAGGGAGTTAAGGGTTAATAAATACTTCATGAATGACATCTGACCCTTTAACCAAACGGGTTAAAGATAATTGTATACATACTATGTTTGTGTATATATCGCTTCTTTGAATGTAGACACATGGACCGGTCTGTTCCGTGGATTTAGAGAATATCCCATTAGAGAGTAGCTCACACATACGATTGTTCCTGTAGTTAACAGCTTGGCATTGTGTTCTGATATCACACTCCACGCCACAGTCACTTAACGATTTATCATACAATGTCAAAAACATAGACTGTGTATCCGAACACGCATTAAAATCTGTGACTTTTAAATATATATGTTCAAGCGCAACACATATGCAACCTGTATGTAGAACTACATAAAAAAACAAAATTCCCACAGCCTGCACTGTTTTAACAATCATTTTCGCTTTAGCTAAATGCACACTCAGTTGGCTCTACATATCGTCTTTTATTGCATGCGCAATTACAAGCTCCGTTTACTTCCAATGTAACAGGTAGACTGCAATAAACAACGTTCTGTCCTATCGATACGGCTTTAGTTTTATTGATCGGTGTAGGAATTTTAGATTGATTTGTTTAACACTTTGTGGTGTTTGAGACATATCCTGTCTTTTTGCACGTTCATTCGCCGACAGTTATGCCGTGCTATATGCCATTGTTTTAATCTGTAGCCGTCGTACCTTTGACTGGCATATCTCATAACACGATGTTGCCTTTTTGTGGAGCGTGAGCAGTTTGTCACAGCATTTTCTACAAATGGTTCCACTATTGATCCCAGGCGCGTAGCTACCTATACGCAAAGTACGCAGTTGCGTACACATTGTCCCAAATATTGAAAAACTTAAAAAGTAAAAAAATGCAATAAAAACAAGAGCTATGGGGCGTGTGGGTGGATTGAGGTTGGGGTGGGGCGGTCATGTATATTTTTTATCTTATTTTGCAACAATCTTGGCTATTTTGAGAAATCTGTATTTCAGTTTTCCGTGTCGCGCTTTTTTCGAAACGAAATGTAAATTGAATATCGGAAGGGTTGCCTCCGTTCAAAAGTTTCTATACCACGAATTAAGGGAACCATAATTTTGAACTAACTTCTTCATTTAGCTCACTTTTTTTTCCAGAAAAACAAAATACAAATTTCAGAGAAGTCTTGCTCACCAGACATTGATGCGACACAATATTAACCCGCTGAAAATATTATTTCTTAATTTAAACTTGCTTTCATATAAGTAAATAAAGGGTAATCCAATTTGGGAGTTAATTTTTTCTTAGTCATTATTGAAGTTCCATAGGTTTACATGATCTTCTATACAGTAAAATTCCAAAAGGTCATAAGACTCAATGAGATACAACATATATATAAAAGGTTGATTGCAGGAACGTTTGTGCCGATCACTTATGTCCGCAGTTCGATTTTTGTCCGCTATTGCTTTATGTCCGCTGAAAAATAACAAGTGTGTGCTTTTTTGTCTACCATGACGCATTCTGTCCGTAGCTTTATGTCCGCGTAGCTTTTTGTCCGCGTAGCTTTTTGTCCGCAGAAAAAAAAGTGCGTGCTTTTTTGTCCATCATAACGCGTTTTGTCTGTAGCTTTGTGTCCGCGTGGCTTTTTGTCCGCAGGAAAAATAAACTGTGTGCTTTTTTGACCACCATGACGCGTTTTGTCTGTAACTTTATGTCCGCGTAGCTTTTTATCCGCAGAAAAAAATTGCGTGCTTTTTTGTCGACCATGTCTCGTTCTGTTGGTAGCTTTATGTCTGCGTAGTTTTTTTTAAATTGCTAGATTTTTTCTAAATAGGCATGCGCAATGAAAAATCCTTTGTTCCTAAGCTAGTAGTCTTCATACGTATAATAATCATCCTTTTCATCCCCGCGGTGAAATATGCTTACAGAGACTACAATATTTCGTATTTGTCGTGTTCGGCCGTTTCCATAGGTCCGCTTTCTTACTCTTTTATATAATGCAAACTTTGACAATCACTTTCTCTTAAATTAGTTTAGCATATTAAGATATTTTACTAGTACGGTCAGAAAATAGTTCTAAAGTTCTAAACTGAGTTTTAACAGCATGTGATCCTGAGTTTATACATTCTTCGAATCACAACACAATGCAAAGAAAGTGTCCCTTCTTAAATTAGTAATCTACAGCTTTTATAGTTTGAATAAGAGCATCAGAGCATATTCCTAAATTGAATTTGTAAAATTCATGACTCTGGTTGGCTGTTCTGTTCTCAAACAATTGTACTTCTTAATGCAAACAAAAAAGAGTATGATAATGGACCTTTGGAAACGGCCTAGCACGACACATATGAAATTTTGCAGTCTCAGTTTGATTGAGACTGTTCATGAGAGGTAGTGAAATATGCTAGCTACCGCTCACGCCCTCTAGCCCCGGGTTGAGCAGAACTCAATATTCATTAAAATCAACAGTACAGAATTAGTTTATTAATATGTTCGATGTTAAACGACGTGAGCGACTTAGGCCCATTTGGGGCTCTTGTTAATATCCGAAATGAAAAAAAGTGTTATTTTCGTAAATTGATCAAGTTTGACTGAAGCCATATCCAAAATGTCACCTGTATTTAGGAAATGCAGCATTCAAGAACCATAGTCAGCCAAACACACGCAAAGAAACAACAACTACAAAGACGAATAAAAGGCAAGATATGAAATCACAACCATAAAAGAGTTGACAATAGACCTACCGCCTTAGAACGGTAAATGGCCAAAAAGGCCCCTGGGGTTTTAAACCAGGTTATAGGATGCACAAAACCTCACTCTTACCTTCACAAAACCTCACTCTTACCTTATTATCTTCCTAATAAAACGGAATAGTGTCAACAAAGATATCCACACCTGGTTATATTCTCTAACAAACAAGGCGAAATTAATAGGCAATATAAATGATCATGTATGTATGTGTTTTGAAAGGAATGCATTATACCACATCTACTTCCTTTCTTATAAGATTGTTTATGTCACACTTATATTGAACAATTCGGTATATTTATCTTATCAAATACCTTTAAAAAGGTCCACAAACAAACAATAAATCTATCACCTTTTTTACTTATATACTTTTTGAATAATAGCCTGAAGAGTAAATAAACTATCAATTGTAAAATAGCCTTGCCTGATTCCTGATTGTTCCTCATCAATTGTAGTATAAGTTTATGCCAAAAACTATTAATCTATTGAACTCATTCCAGTTAGAACCTTATTTAAGGTTTTGATTAATGATAGTCCACGGTAATTACTTAGGATCGCTTAGCGATCCTGATTTGTGAAATGGACATAAAATACTCTGTCCCCAAACGGACGAGAAAAATACCAGTTTCAAGATTCTATTATGTAACGGTAAGAGAATAGTTAAAGTATATGTTGTCATTTCTGCTAATACACCGCTAGGTCCTGTAGATTTACCTTATTTTAAACTCATCACACCTTTTTTCAGTTCCGATGTTGAGAAAGGGTTTTTAAAAATATCATCTATTATTATCTCAATTTCTCGTACTACATTCGTTACTTGCTCAGCATTTTCGACAGTATGGCAATATTATAAGTTTTTAAAAATGATCGAACCACATATGTTTTACTATCTTATCTGCTTGTCGATTGTGTTTGTTTAATATGGATATTCTTTTCACGGCTCTTCCAAAATAAATTAAGGTTTCGTTCTGGATTCAATGGCTCTTGTCTATACTTTGCAAGAAACCTGGTTTTCGTTTTATGAATAGTACATGTGAATATTATAAATCTGTTTTTACAAATTTTTATAAAACTCTACGATTTCTCACCGGGATCCCAGACTTCAGAGACTATCTGATCTTATAATTCGCAGACATTCTATTAAATATTTCTTGTTACAAGTTATCACATGCATCCAACACGCTGGTTGGGTTAGCCTGTTGATTACAGTTGCCTGGTTTAACTATCGCACACACTCCGCTGCATTATGAAACATTTCAGCAATACTATTTTACAGCAAGTTCAATACTCATTAGGTATATTATTTAAAATGTCATATTTTCATATCTATAACAATATTTCTAAATGTATTCATAACAATAATCGTCCTTTCGTATTATCTTTCCATTTGTATTGATTGAAGATAATTATAAGGTTTCATTTTCATTGTTGGTATTATTGTTTCCGATAGTTTTGTATTATAAACGATTTTAAGAAATTTAAAAGAGTATGATAATGGACCTTTGAAACAGCCGAACACGACACATACAAAATATTGCAGTCTTGGTTTAATTGAGACTGATTCTATGAACGGATAGTGAAAATATGCTAGCTACCGCTCACCTACCATCTAGCCGCCGGGTTGAGCAGAAGCTCAATAGTCATAAAATCAATAGTACATAATTTTTAACCATCCGAAGATGGCATGCATATGGCGGTGGACATAGAGATTTTCCTCTCCCAAGTCCGGCGGCGTATGACCCCAGTATCTAACAATATACTTGCCCCCAAAGAGCGAAATAAAACAGAATTTAGTAGGGTGCAGCGGTTATGAAGCCTGAATATCACAAGTGACACCAAAAAGACTAAATAAAAAGCACCTACCGAATCGAAAATTAAGTAAGAAAACAAAAGCAATTGAAAATGTACCACCGATAAATAATATAAGTTTGGGGATCAGCGATCTCCAGAGATCGAATTAATAACAGTCCTGATTGCAAGCGCGGGGAGACGTTTTACAGCCGTCCATCACTGCACACGCAATGCATTATTACTCTTCGTTATTTTTAAAGACTTTTAATATTCTATGAATAGTACATTAATATCCATACACTTTTCATTATATGTATGCTCTTTGTAAATATACGGCCCTTGACCGTGACCGTACCTATTGATCTTCACAACATCATTACTCTCTGAGTAGAACGCAAAGTATTCACCCGTTTACAACTCACTTATCATATAGAAAGAAAGCAAGATTTCCCTTTGCAATCTCTCTAGACAGAAACGTTTCTAGCCATAGAAACTCGACTAGAGAAATTTTCAGAAACAGAGAAACTCGATTAGAAAAATCTTCAGCAACA